>BTPG01000005.1:44908531-45208531 GCA_036245525.1 Semisulcospira habei | reverse complement strand
ATGCTCTGACAACTGAAGTAACAAAATAAAATTACCTCATGTCTAGTTACGCCAACCTCGTGCTGAACGTATATTTGGCGCGTGTGTGGGTGCGTATGTATGTAAACACGAACATCTCCAAAACTGCTGTACGTACAAGCTTAAAACGTGGTCAACTGAAATATTATCGGACTACATTGGACTTGACAACTTGGCCGCGTTGCACGCGAGAGCCCGGGTCACGTGGTCTGTAGTCAGTCACATAAAAATAATCTGTTCTGGGTTGCTACAAAACCTTGCAATGCTCTGATGCGAGCACAACATAAAATTTAAAAAAAACATCATATCTTAAAATCCGTCGAGCGGAGCTATCAACAAGAAGCTCGAAGCCCACAGGAAAATAAGATATCCGACCTCAAGCCAGAATCCGTAACTGAAAGCATATGATTTCGACTGCAAATCGTATATTCCAAACACATCATGATGTTGATACCTTTGAACGCAAAGAGCACACATAAAAAGAAATATTCCGTACGGAAAGGTGATTTCACTCTCTTAAATCTTGGGGAAGAAACAGCCTTCCATATAGGATAGAGAAGAAAGAACACGTAAAGTACGTAGGAACACACGGACTCCCACCCAGCCTCGTCTTACGGGCATCTGGAAATCATCGTTGAGGAGTCGGCATAACTGCAACTGACCCAGGAAGTTTGCATAACGTCAATTGACTGACCCTGTACACCGATAGGTATAACCCAAACCCACCGTTGTCGGAGAGACATAGATCCTCATACTATGGGAGCCTACTAGGTACTCCTCACCTAACGTACATCTACATTGGACTTGACAAGCAGGGCTGCCTGCACACTGCGTGTCGGAAACAAACACGTGAAGGCAGCACACCCACAGTGCACTACATAGCGTAGTAACAAATGGCACAGAAGTAAATGCCGAAAAAGAATGAGAGAGACAAGGGAAAAGAACGTGAAAGCCAACTACGTGGCAAACAGCAAAAAACAAAAACAAAACAACAACCAAACAGAAAAACAGTTGGACACAAACAAAAGTGTGCCGACACCTTTGAAAAAGAAATACAGTCCGAGACTGGAAAAAGGAATGTAAAGAACTGAACAAACAAAATCGTGGAAGCGAAATCAGATTTGTTGAAAACCGGCTGACACAAGGTGGAGTGTACACAGGATATATATGCGCATTATTACTTAGGCTGGGGGCATAGCTACCCCTATGCCACTGACCGTGCATCGCACTACAACTTTCAGAGTGTTAGAAAGGTGGTTGTAACATTACGTAGCTACGAAAGTCAGTGCCGGGCCTGACTTGAATGTACTACCACCGGCGAGGTACACATTGTCCTTGGTGGGCGCATACATACACGTGAATGTATGAAGAGCCACACTAACAATAGACAAAAGAATAAATGACATAGCGCCCTTATCCAAAACGCGGAAAAACAGAACAGTGTTTGAAGAAAGATCATTTCAGTTCAAAAAAGAGTGCACGAGATATCTTAAACTACTCATCGCGACTCCAAATGTATAACTCTTTCTGCTCAGACGACGGAAGAGACAGAACTTACACTTCAACGAGAATCCACGACTCTACACAGCCAGCGTTTGGACTACAGACCACGTGGCCCGGGCTCTCGCGTGCAACGCGGCCAAGATCGTCTCTTCATTTGGTGCCACGGCGTGCCATAGTGCACACGCAACCTTCCTCGTCACAGCACTGGCACTGACCAGCTTTGCCTGGCTAAAGCACAAAACCACCAGCAATCCTCAAAGGACAATTAAAAAGGGGAAACACTCCGCATCGCAAGAGACTGCTATAACGCAGTTGAAAGAATTTGTAAAAGCGAAAGTTGAACCTCACAAACCGCTAGGATACAACTCGACGCGAGCATCCTTTCGAAAGTGAGCCAACGACCTACTAACTCAAAGTCAGTAGGAAAGCCCTAGAGCGATCAATCCTAATCCCCAGCCAATACGGGGTATAGAATTAAACGGAGATCGAGATACGTGCAGCAGAACGCTACACTAAATTCTCATCTCCACTTGATCGTCTCTTCAATTGGTGCCACGGCGTGCAAGAGTGCACGCGCAACCTTCCTCGTCACAGCACTGGCACTGACCAGCTTTGCGGGGCTAGAGCACAAAACCACACGGCAAACAGCAAACGTAACTGCAAAAGACAGTGGCTGTTTAACAGCGAACAGAAGAACGTTCTCGAAATAAAGTTTCTATACAAATAAAAAAATAAATAAAAAAAAAATTAAAAAAAAAAAATCCATTACATTGTTACATTGTATCACAGCCAGCAGCTGATACAGAATGAACCTTAAATTTTTGGGAAAAGATAAAAAGAAGAAACAACAAACCAGCAAGAAACGGGTATCAAAACCGACAGACTTGCAATAAAGAGAACAATCGGCACTGAATAAGAAGAATCTAAATGACACAACTTTCTAAAACAGAGAGCTAAATGTCACGTGGAAAAACATTGAAAACTACACAGCGAAGGGATGCGCTATTTTACTAACATACAGGTGGCACAGCTACCTCTATGCCGCTATCCATGCATCGCGCTACTACTCTCAAAAGTAGTTGAAGGGTGTTGGGAATGGTCCTTGATTACGTAACTGCCGGGCCTGGTGCTGACTGGACTAATATCCCATGGCCACCTGCGAGACATGTGGCTTTCTGGAGCCGGCACATGCATAAATGTATAGAAAGCCTTGCGAACAGAAGACCAAACAATCAAGATATAGCTCTATATCCTGAACACTTAAACAAAACAGTGTCGACTCAAAACTGACCCATCCCGGTCAAAAGAGAGATAAAACAACCCAGCGGGAACATCATCTCACGGATGAATTTATGTCTGTTCCCTCAGACGACGAAAGGATCAAGGCCTCCTGTTGCATATACTGCACAGCCAGCCTCTCCTGCCTCTCCTCGTTGCAGCCTGACGCCGGACCTCAAGACCACCATAGGCTCTGTCCTGCGGACAAGGCGAGCATTCGCCGCCAGGACGTGCCAGAGCGCACAACTGAAACATATCAGTACCTACACCACCTGTCGGTCCACCCACCAGCAATCCTCAAATGACAATTAAAAGGGGAAACACTCCGCATCGCAAGAGACTGCTATAACGCAGTTGAAAGAATTTGTAAAAACGAAAGTTGAACCTCACAAACATTAGGATACAACTCGATGCGAGCATCCTTCCGAAAGTGAGCCAACGACCTACTAACTCAAGTCAGTAGGAAAGCCCTAGAGCTTTCAATCCTAATCCCCAGCCAATACGGGGGATAGGATTAAACGGAGATCGAGATACGTGCAACCAAACGCTGCGCAAAATAACTATCTCCACGGTTTGGTCCGCTGACGATGAGGAGTACCGGCAATTTAAAGCAAAACTTCCTCGAAACACACATGAACTAGACATAAAAATTCAGACTGACTTGTGTCGCTCGAGTGTGTACGGCCGGCCGATAAAAAACAGGCCATTTCATCGGATAGTGTGCGATGTGATACACTTTTTTTTACAAACAAAGTCATTTAGTGCCTGCCAAATCGACCACAGCCAGTGGTCTTCACTTGCTGCGGACCGTGACACCTATGAATATGAATGCTAACTAAAGGATAGATTATGAACATGCACAGATGTGCGTGTCTTTTGATGGGTATTCTGTGGTTTTGTGGTATGTGGAGCGGGTGATATGGCACCTCTTACCATATTTGTGAATGTGTATGTTCTCATCTTGTATGCTGATATATATGTACAAACCTACAATCACAAACAAACAAAAATAATAAATAAATGTAAATAATAAATAAATAAATAAATAAATAAATAAAATAAGTCTGAGATACCTGGGACATAGGACTATGCATGCTAAATAAAGGACAAATTATGAACATGCACAGATGTATGCATATTGAAAAATGTCTTCCTTCCCTCTTCTTGGTGGCCACTAGTGATCGTGCGCATCAAGGAATTCCTTCTATTAATAATTAAAAGGATAAATGATATTTTAAACATGTGAGTGCATACATAAATAAACAATAATAAATAAATAAATACAACATGTGATATAATGGAGAGGGCTACTAAATGTATTGTCCTGATAGAGCTTGATCGTAAGAGTTCTTGTGGGTACATGAGTGCGGATTGGTTAAAAGGGTTGCAAAAGAAATTCCAACTTTAGGTGTTCAGCTGAACATAGTGATTTAGATGGAAACGGTTCGGAGATGGATTTCAGTCTGCCTGGCTTGTGCTAGACCAGACGGATATAATAAGAATAAGAATAAGAATAAGAGTACTTTATTATCTCATAAAGAGAAAGAGATATGACCGTGCTTGACCAGTGAAAAATCCCATCTCCACTATGGTATGTTATGGTATGGTATGGTATCTCCGAGGCGCACATATCTATCTATTTAAAGATGCTCAAGGCGCCGAAGGGATGGAGGTTGGAGCTTTGAAAGCCTGCTGCTACTAAGCGCTTTTTTATGTGCAAACCTCCACCCTGCTATTAACTTCAAAAAGAGCAGGCCTACACTTGGAGCCGTTAGGCTGGAAAATATACAAACAACGTGCATGATGTATCTGGACAAAAGTCCTCAGAATGTTGGAGATGGTCGGCAAACACAATGCAAAACATGCACGAAGCGAGTTTACTTTCAATATGCTTTCCTCCCACACAAGACTGAGTTCTATGGGAAAGGCTGCTTTCAAGACGAGGAAAAATGACGTTGATAAGATGTACTTCAAAGTTTAAACCCCAAATAACCTCTATCTCACTTCAGGAGTAAAGTAAACCTGCATCAACCGTGAGCGTCTGATTGACTTCATTCGAAGGCATCTCGCTGACCGCCATTTTGAAACTAGCGACGCGAGTTTTCTTACCGCATTAAAAATATTACTTTTTATATTATCTTATCCTAATATGTATACACGTTTACTTCCTGCTGATTTTAACTTGATCACTGGAATAAACGTGTAACTTGTATGTTTTAAAATTTCAATATTATTGTTACGTGGTTGGGTCGTAGTCGTAGTATGATAAACACACCAGACGAACGCACGTAATGTTCTTTTAAATAAACTTCATTCAGCTGCAACCCGTCACACGTGGCTTAAGGATGTAGACAATACTGGAGCAACAGTTCCAACAATATTTTAATTCAGCGATGCAATCTCAACACAATGCATTTCCAAATGCACCAACACTGATACAATGTCTCTTCTGCAAATGCCCACACTGGCGACACAAAGTTTCTCATACAACGTACACCACCGTTACGCTGCGTCTCTCACAATGTACACCCTATACGGGCCACGTACCTACGATAAACTGTGTGTCTCTAAAACTGACAATGCAAGACTATGTATATACGTGCTTCCCAGTACCAATCTTTTATAGTACAACCAATTTCCAGAATAAAAGAAGAAAATAATACAACGCAACCAATCAGAACGAAACACATAACTTAAACTCATAAATATTAATAAAGAAAGAATTTTCTAGAACAACTACAATAGGCTACAAAAATTCGACTACTAATTTCAGGCCCAAATCCTAGTGTGTAATCATATCACACAAAAGTATGGAAGGCAGTTAACGATTTAGCCGGAATCTTTCCAGAAGTTTCACAATCTTTCAAAAAAAACATACTGACTGTCTGCCAACTTCACGCACACAGAAAACAACTGTGACTATTTGAGCGTCTATAAAACAATGTAGCGAAAATGTTACCTACACCTCTGACGACACACGAACGCGGTCACAAGACAGTGCGACTTGCTCGAAGGTTCTAATCTATACTCCGCGAATCTACGCAAAACAAAGATCGATCGCTATTCTCCGCGCGACCTTGCTAGAAGTTTCTGGTTAAACTTAACATAATAACAAAGCGAATTCCGCTCTACGCGCGAACGAAAGAAAATCTTACTAAAAAGGTACCTGAATCGTAACCATGATAGCTCAAATAAAAATCGGACCGTTTCCTACGATTAACACATGTATGCTCTCACAGGACAACACAACCACAATCGTAACATTACCCCCCTCTTTAGAATGAAATTTCACAAAAATTTCTTCTCAAATCTAAAAAATACGGTTGTGGCTGTGTAAACCTACACAAAACCATAAATAATAAGAATTTCACATCAAAATGAAATTAAATCAACTACTTTAAAATAATCGTCTCACAGTTTTTTTAAACTGTCCTGAGCAAAGACATGTCCCTTTAAACAGACATGGACACCTAAATGTTTCTTTAATCTGTTCTGGATACAAAAATGCTCATTTAAACTACTCTGCTCAGGTAATCCGGCCAAAATGTTATTCGAACCCTTGACTAAACTGAAAATCAATGTCAAAGTTTGTTTTAGGAACATCATCAAATCATGGGGCACAGTTCACAGTTCACACGGTTCAAGGGTTACTGGTCCTGGGTCGAACACTGTCGGTTTACGGAAAGTATGAAAGTCCATACACACCAAATTGGATCTCTCTGGTTTCTTCACGATGACCACTGGCGATCTGGAATCTCTGACGACTCCCACGTCCTGCGTCTCCCCAACATTCTCCCTCAGTCCTTCTCTCGTGTTGTGAAGCAGACGACATGGCTCGTCTCGAACCTGCTCGTTCGATGTCAGATTGACCTCGTGCTGGACGGTGTCTGTTGTCCCTGGGTCAGGCGTAAACCGATGCTTGAACTCTTGAGTCAGGACGCGCAGTTCTTCTCGTAGAGTCTGGGTCAGATTCTGACCGAACTGGATATCTTCTACATCCGCCTTGTGGTGAAGTTCGTTAAGGTCAAACAGGTTTTCGTCGTCTAGTCTTTCGTCATCAGCAAGACGCACCGATGCCACCAGTTGTGGTCTGTCTTGACGACCTCTCTCAATATACGTCTTCAGCAGATTAGCTTGGTAAGTCTTCACCTTGTTGTTGATCTTGACTCTATAGTCGTTGATGCCAACCACCGTGTCGACAACGTAGGGTCCCTTCCACTGCATCAGGAGTTTGTTGTTGTCGGTAAGAAGAAGAACCAACACCTGGTCATCTGGTTGGAATCATCGAGGTTTCGCCTTACGATCATAGTAACGCTTCCCCTTGTTCTGCGCCTTCCCTAGTTCTTCTCGAGCCATTCTGAGGGTATCTTCTAGCTTCTCTCTCAGGTCGAAGACGTACTGGTAGCTGATCTTCACCTCAGGCGCGTCGATATCCTTGGTCCACACCTCCTTCAGGATGTGCATGGGCCCCCTTACAGTCCTGCCGCACAGTAATTCAAAAGGGGAAAACCCTGTCGAATCCTGAGGAACTTCACGGTATGCGAAGAGCAAGGCATTGATATATCTATGCCACAACCTTGGCTGCTTAGCACACAGTTTCTTCAGCATAGCCTTCAATGTTCCATTAAACTTTTCAACCAGCCCATTACACATGGGTGATAAGGGATGGTAGTAAGGTGTCGGATGCTCAATAGCCGGTTGACTTCCTCCATGCAGTCGGAGGCGAACTGAGTTCACAGCTTACTCAGGATCTCCTCAGGAATCCCTAAACGGCTGAACATGTCGACGAGCGCCTCTGCCACTTTTGGAGTGTCGATCTCCTTCAATGGTATGGCCTCAGGATCCAGTCAAAATGTAGAGATGACCATCTTTACTTGGAGGGGATATTGGCCCCACCAGGTCCACAGCTATCCGCTTGAAAGGCATATCGATCAGTGGCATTTTCTCTAGAGGAACCTTGGGGACCTTTCCCTTGGAGATTGTCTTCTGGCATATGTCGCACGACCTGCAGAATCGGGTGACGTCGCCTCCCATATCAGGCCAGTAGAAGACGGCTCGGATCCTATCGAGGGTCTTGTTGATTCCCAAGTGTCCTCCCAATATGGAAACATGGGCCAATTTCATCACCTGCATTCTCAAAGGTTCAGGAACTACCACTTGACGCACAGGTTTATCTCCATTGCTGTCGAATATCCGGTACAGGATATCTCTTCTGGTCTCGAAGGTTATCTCTTTTCCCTTTCGCGTCACGGGCTCGGTCTGACATCGGAACTTGTCAAGCGTGGGGTCGGCTCTCTGTAGCTCCACCAGCCTTTCCCTATTCACCACAGCTGCTTCCGTGTTGTCCGCCACTTTTAGAGGGATGGTCTGGTGACTCTTCTTTGCTTGACTTCTTGTGGTAGCACATGTTTCAGGTCTCCACTCTGGATCTGGATCGTCTGCCTTTCTGGCACCATCAATGTTTCCGATGATAAGATCGTAAACAGGGGTCTTCACGCACAACGCCTTGACCTCTCCTCTCAGGTACGGGGTGTCGACGCTGACATTGGCAAGGGGGATAATCCTCACAGTTCCATCGGCCAAAATGAGGGTGGTCCACTCCTGTAGCTTCTGGTCTTCAGTTACTAGGTCCTCTCTCACGATGATGCAACTACAACCAGTGTCTCTCAACACTCTCACTGATGCTTTGCTGACGAATCCTGACACCACCGGAATGTTCGGCACTTCATTCTCAGGCAGGCAGCGCGATGTTTGAGACTAGTAAAAATGTAGCCCCATCTCCTACTGGGATGCGTCCATTCTTTTTGAAAGATTCAATCAGCTCTGGTGTCACTCGCGTTTCTCCAGACTCAAAGTCACTGGATGACGTCACACCATTGGCTAATTCAGCAGCGGTCTGTGTTGAGACGTGGTACTGCTTCTGCCTGCTATCCCGCGATCTTGGTTGGATCTTTTGATGTTGTCGCCTCGGGAACATCTTTAGAAGGACACCGTATCGCCGTGTGACCTTTCATTCCACAGAGAAAACATGTCAGGTTCTCCACCGGCTTGTATTTCGGGGTGTCTTTGACATTGCACGAGCTGTTTGTTCTCTGCTGGCTTATGCTGTTGCTTCAGAAGCCATCTGGCTCTGTGCCTCTATCTCCATCTGCTTTAGATGAAGTTCTCGCTCCTCTTCTCGCTGTTTCTCTACCTCTCTTCGCTGTTTCTCTGCCTCTTCTCGTTGAATTTTGAGTGTCCTGATCTCACGCTCTTTGGCTCTTTCTTCTCTCTCCAGTCTCTTTTCTTCTTCAAGTCTCTTTTCTCTTTCTCTCTCCAGTCTCTCCTTTTCTTCTTCTCTCTCTCTCGTTTCTTTTCTTCTTTTTCCTCTCTCTCCTTTACGAACTCGAGGAGTTGAGCTCCTTCGAGTCCACATTCCTTTCCAATTTTCAGGAATGTCTCCATTTGCGATGTCGCCATCTCTGCGTTTCATTGCTGGCTGTTTTCTCCTGCTACCCTTTCCACTGAGCCAACTGAAGAAGTCCCATCGGAGGTGCCAAAATGTTACGTGGTTTGGTCGTAGTCGTAGTATGATAAACACACCAGACGCACGCACGTAAGGTTCTTTTAAATAAACTTCATTCAGCTGCAACCCGTCACACGTGGCTTAAGGAATAACTACAATAGGCTACAAAAATTCCATCCAGAAGTTTCACAATCTTTCCAAAAAACATACCGACTGGCTGCCAAATTCACGCGCACAGAAAACAACTGTGACTATTTGAGCGTCTATAAAATAATGTAGCGAAAATGTTGTCTACACCTCAGACGACACACGAACGCGGGCACAAGACAGCGCGACCTGCTCGAAGGTTCTAATCTATACTCTGCGAATCTACGCAAAACAAAGATCGACCGCTATTCTCCGCGCGACCTTGCTAGAAGCTTCCGGTTAAACTTAGCATAATAACAAAGCGAATTCCGCACTACGCGCGAACAAAAGAAAATCTTACTAAAAAGGTACGTAAATCGTAACCATGATAGCTCAAATAAAACTCGGATCGTTTCCTACGATTAACACATGTATGCTCTCACAGGATAACACAACCACAATCGTAACAATTATGTTATGCACAAAACATGTCTTGCGCCTTATCCGGGCCGTGTACGAGGACTGGTTTCCCCTCAGCGAACAAATTGCGTTCGGAAAACACTTCTAAAAAAATGTCTATATCCTAAGGACAAATATTGTTGTTATGCATTATGGCACTTTCGTGTCGTACCTGCAAACCAATGTTACTCTTTTGACGAACTACTTACCTCTGCAGTAATTGCGTAATCTGCTAGACTAGGAGATAGTCTGCCCCATTTACACTCTGCGAGATCTATAGAATCACTTACTGGTCTACGCAGCGCGTACACATCTTGTCTACATTTGTGTTATCAAAATTAATTATCAGTTGAATTTGCTGAATCTCGACAAAGCTAAGGACTTACAATATTTGAAAATATCGGTTCTTCAAAGTGTATAGACTAAAACTCTGTGATATGTATCAGCTAAACAATTTGGGATGCTTCAACTCGTGTTGAAAAATGAACTTTGACTGTCAGTGTTTTCTTTGTCTCTTTTTTCCCTGAATAGAATAGTTAGAAGGCCTGCACTAAGCTAATTGCAGCCAAATACACGCCATGCTTGATAGCAAACACGTTCATTTTAGCAATCTGCTCCAGGGTGCCGGCAACACTACACGACAATATCGCAGCTATTGATGTGGGGCAATTTGAGTGAATCCTTTAATGCCAGCCGTGTTAACTAGTCTTTAGTCTTCATCTTCTTTTTTTTCAGACCGTTCCAGACTGACTCATCCGCATGCAGAGCCAGAGAGAGAGAATGTGTTTCCCGTGTTTCTGTGTGATAATTATCGTAATAAGCCTAAGCGACACTGCGCACAGCGGAGAAGCCAGCTTCATGTGCCGCCGGTCTGACGTCACACACGTTGTGACAAATGCTGAGAGTGTGACGACAGCGAGGTCCCGGCTGGACTGTGGTCGCCAGTGCCGGCGGTTTTCGCACTGCGTGTCCTGGGCTTTCCACACACAGTCCGGCACGTGCTACCTACACCCCACTGTGGGGGCGGACCCCGGGGACGGACAAGGCCTGAGGGTATACACGGATAAAGGTAAGGTGTGAACAATGAACCAGCCCAGGCCGAACAGGTGACTGATACGCGTGTAAAAAGCAAAGACATAATCGATAAAGAGAAAACAAGTTTTGAAAGGACAAGTACACGGCTGTTTACTATTAACTCATTCAGCCCGGCGCACGTATTTCCCATTTTTTGGAGGCGTCATCTAACGACTATGCACCTGTTGCAGGAGATGGATCGACCATGATAATTCAAAGGTATGCCAGATTAGCTTGGCGCCTGCTGTAGTGCGTCAAGGCGGAATGGGTTAGCTGTTTTGTGGTCGTCTTTCAAAGTTTGTTTCTTTGTTTGTTATTCCCGCTTCGCATTTAACACGCTTGGCGGTAATGTTTTTGGTCTGAATGTAGTTATTCTTTTGAAATAAACACTTTTGACCGTCCTCATAACGTCCTCCTCACCAGAGTGATGCCCAGCGCAGAGTGCCACACTGACCACCGCCTTGTCCGCTGCAAACTCAGGCTCCACTTCAGGCCAAAACCCAAGAAATGGGGGCCCCCCAAGAAAAAGCTTGATGTTGCCAGCCTTCAGCGTGACGATGTGAAAGCCGCCTTTCAGACAGATTTACAGCGCAGGCTCAAAGACACAGCGGACCCAGTAGACTCCTCCCCTGAAACACTTTGGGAACAACTGAAAACTGCTATTACAAAATCCTCTGCAGAAGTCTTGGGTTTCGCCAGAAAGAAGAACAAAGACTGGTTTGACGAAAACGATGTAGAGATCCAGGAACACCTAGCAAAAAAAAGAGCCGCCCATCAGGCCCACCTAGCCCAGCCTTCCTGCCCTGTGAAGAAGTCTGCCTTCCGCCTCGTCTGCAGCAGTCTCCAGCGCAAGCTCAGAGATCTCCAGAATGAGTGGTGGACCAGACTTGCACAGAGGACCCAGCTTTGTGCTGACAATGGTGACTACAGGGGCTTCTACGAAGCACTGAAAGCAGTGTATGGCCCCAGGCACCTGGTACAAAGTCCCCTGCGAAGCGCGAATGGCCAGGCACTCCTCACAGATAATACCTCCATCTTGAACCGCTGGTCGGAATACTTTCAGAGCCTCTTCAGCGCTGAGCGCACTGCTCAAGAAGCAGTCGTCATACAAATCCCACACCTCCCAGTAAAGGTTGAATTGGACGAACCGCCCACCGCTGAAGAGACCCTCACAGCCATCCACCAGCTCAAGAGTGGCAAAGCAGCAGGCATTGATGGAATACCGCCAGAGATCTGGAAACATGGAGGCACAGCACTGCACAACAAGCTCCATGACCTCTTTCTCTGCTGCTGGGAGGAAGGAACACTACCAAAAGATCTCCGTGATGCAGTCGTTATCACCCTGTACAAGAACAAAGGCGAGAAGTCTGACTGTTCCAACTATCGGGGAATTACCCTGCTGTCCATTGCTGGGAAAATCCTTGCAAGGCTGCTCCTGAATCGGCTGGTACCTGCCATCGCTGAAGACCAACTCCCAGAGGGCCAGTGTGGCTTCAGAGCAAATAGGAGCACCACCGATATGGTCTTTGTGCTGAGACAGCTACAGGAGAAGTGCCGCGAGCAGAACAAAGGGCTGTACGTAACATTTGTCGACCTAACAAAAGCGTTCGACACTGTGAGCAGGCAAGGCATGTGGCAGATCCTGGAGCGACTTGGCTGTCCCCCAAAGTTCCTCAACATGATTGTCCAGCTACACGAGGACCAGCAAGGCCAGGTCAGACTCAACAATGACCTCTCAGAACCATTCCCTATTCTCAACGGCGTAAAGCAGGGCTGTGTGCTGGCACCGACCCTCTTCACCATCTTTTTTAGCATGATGTTGAAGCAGGCCACAGTGGACCTTGATGATGACGATGCAGTGTACATCAGGTATCGTCTCGATGGCAGCCTGTTCAACCTCAGACGACTGCAGGCCCACACGAAAACCCTAGACCAACTGATTCGTGAGCTGCTTTTTGCTGATGATGCTGCCCTCGTTGCACACACAGAGAGAGCCCTGCAGCGCATCACGTCTTGCTTCGCAGATGCTGCCCAGCTCTTTGGACTCGAGGTCAGTCTGAAAAAGACAGAGGTCCTCCATCAGCCGGCACCCAAGACAGTGTATCGCCCTCCTCACATCACCATTGGCGAGTCTGAACTAAAGTCAGTGCACCAGTTTACTTACCTTGGCTGCATTATCACGTCGGACGCCAAGCTGGACAAGGAGCTTGACAGCAGGCTGGCAAAAGCGAACAGCGCTTTCGGGCGACTTTTCAAGCGGGTGTGGCACAATCAACAGCTGAAAACAGGCACCAAGATCAGCGTGTACAGAGCTGTGGTCCTCACCACCCTGCTGTATGGTTCCGAGTCCTGGGCCCTCTACCGCAGCCAACTACGACTCCTCGAACGCTTCCACCAGCGCTGCCTGCGTACCATCCTGGGCATTCACTGGAGTGACTATGTCACCAACGTCGAGGTCCTTGAACAGGCTGAAACTGTGAGCATCGAGGCTTTGCTGTTGCGGACACAGCTCCGCTGGGCGGGGCATGTCTCCAGGATGGAGGATCATCGCCTACCAAAGATCACCCTGTTCGGCGAGCTTGCTGCTGGACACCGTGACAGAGGGGCACCAAAGAAGAGATACAAAGACTGTCTCAAGAAGTCACTTAGTGCCTGCCAAATCGACCACCACCAGTGGTCTTCGCTTGCTGCGGACCGTGACACCTGGCGCTCCACCATTTACAAGGCAGCTGTCTCCTTTGAGGACTCTCACAGAGCTAGCCTTAAGGACAAGCGGCTCAGGAGAAAAAACAGAGATGCCGCAGCTCAGAACCCCGGCCATACCTTCCCCTGCAGCCACTGCGGTCGAACCTGCCTGTCTCGGATTGGCCTCCGCAGCCACGAACAAGCCTGCAGACGTCGTGGGCAACTCCTATAAAATCTTCGTTCGCGAAGTCAAGCCAAGAGAGAGAGAGTTATTCTTTTAACACGCGCACTGGTTGTCTCCCTCGATTCGCTCCGCTGATCAGCACAGCAACCGATGGAGACAGACAGTGTGAATAACGTGCTGTCCCCAGAAGCAAATGACCCAGCAATCGAGCTAACGTCGGGCGCAGTCGGCCCGCGCAAGACAGGGGTTGACGTCGGCCCGAAGACCCTTTGCGCACATGCAGGTGCTGTAAAACTTACCTAAACTTCTACATGTTTTTTAGCGCCAACATGCAGCGAATCCGGAGCACCCATAGTTAACGGCACCAACGTGACATGGAAAAGAACGCTGACGTCATTACGCTCTGTGACGTCAGTACAGGGGGCGTGTCCTCCTGACTACATTGGAGATGTGACACAGGCCCGTTGCCTAGCGACCGGACAATGGGACACTGGACAATGCAAGCAATGGATCTGGAGAAATTTCACAGTAATATTCGAAGATTGAGTATTTAATCATGTCGGTATATTTTGTATAATTGTCCTTGTTGTCATTTTACACTGAAAAAGTGTCATTCCCCTTGTAACATGCTGCGTATTTTTTTCACAGTAAAATGTTAACGTATATTAACCTCTTAGCAGCTGGGCCAAGGCGAACGCTTCCCAGAGTCAAGAGTCATAAACCCTCCTGAACACAGCGGTGGCGGTGGCTCCTGAGAATTTATGTCTCTTGTTGGTTCTTGTGTTCTTTATGTCTATTTCTGGTCCCATTTACATCTGTATTTTTCACGCAAATGTCATTCAGTGTGCAGTGGTTTCAGACGCGCACTTCGTGATCACTGGCAGCGAAGGGGTTAACGTTAATGCCCTCTGTACATTGTGTACTTGGAATAGGAGATGATAGCGTTAACGTTAACGCCCTCTGTACATTGTGTACTTGGAATAGGCGATGATAGCGTTAACGTTAACGCCCTCTGTACATTGTGTACTTGGAATAGGCGATGATAGCATCTCTGTGGGAAAAGTTACAATGAACTATATTACGGTACATGGCTGGCTTTAACCTTTTGGGTGTCGGTAGCGGGTTTAGTCGCGATGTTTCCTACAGGAATCATCGCGACGGAAACCGCTACCGACACCCAAAGGGTTAGTGTTGAATTCCGTGCATTTTCTTACCTACGCCTGAGTAGGAAGCAAAGCTCAACTGAAATCGAGTTGTATGTTACAAATGAAGGATAGGTGACTGCTACAGATTATATCCAGGATCAGGTAAGAGGAAACATAATAGAAAGTTCTAGTAAGGGAGACACCTGTGATAAACAGCTCTGTTACGCTTTTCCCTACCTGTAGTCTCACAATGCGCAAAAAGCCATCGAGCCAACGTCGGAGCCGTTGGCCCGCGCTAGGCCGTGCCCGGGCCAACGTCAGCCCTATGGCCTTTTGCGCATCGGGCTCTCACCTCCATCCTCATCACATTCCTGCGGAGAGCTCTTTAGCCAGGGCAAGACCCCACACTTCTCATAGTATCTGCCGTCGCGCTCAAAGGCCGGTATGTCCACTTGAGAAAAGCGAGATTTGCAATGAAAAGCTCTCATTGTATAGATATACTGGGATTTTCCAAACGACGGCAGATATTATTCACCTTATACCCTATCCACACTGCATTTTTCTTTAAAGAAGCGTGCGATGATAGGTTTCCTTTTATGAACACTGCATTATCATCATTTCATTTACAGTCGTCACTAAATTACACCTACAACCTTCCTCGAACACCCTCTGTGGGATGGTCAATGTGTCTGAAAGCAACAGCCTTCGGTCAAAAAGAGTAAGGTATTTTGTCTGTAGTTTGGTTTTTCTTGCAGCCATCATCCCGCCTATCCCTCACCTCACGATTTTACCTTATTATATTATATTATATTATATTATATTATATTATATTATATTATATTATATTATATTATATTATATTATAATATATATATATATATATATTATATTATATTACATATATTATATTATATTATATTATATTATATTATATTATATTATATTATATTATATTATATTATATTATATTATATTATATTATATTATATTATATTATGTTTTCATCCCTACGTCACACGACTAATCCCTTTAGCGCAAAATGTACCTCTTGACCGAGCTACAAAAACCTTTGTAGCGACAAATGGCGGACTTCTTGTAGCCCTCTTTGTGACGCATCTTGGATGCCAGTTTCGTTCTATAAAAGATCACCAAAACGCTCTAAAGTAAAAAGTTACTTAGTGTTGTTCGAAACAACGAGCACACTACTGGAGATAGCAACGTCATGAAATATTTTTAGATTACGTCATACGTCTATTATGTATAAATGTTCAGTCATGTCTGGCAGAAGATTTCTTCTTGATTTCTTTTACGAACATTGTGGAGGAATGAAAATAAATACGTTATTGGGAGCAGGGGCTTGCTGCACGGACCCTTGTAGGCCTTCGGGAGGTCAAAGGAACCATTGTACCCCTCAGGCCTTCGGCCTTCGGGGTACAGTGGTTCCTTTGATCTCTCTCAGACCTACAAGGGTCCGTTTAGCAAACCCCTGCTACCAATAACTTATATTATATTTTGTTTTCATCCCTACGTCACACGACCAAGGCTTTAGCACAAACCGTACCATGTGGCCGGGATACAAAAACCCTTGTAGCAACTAATGGCCGACTTTTTGTAGCCCTCTTTCTGACGCGTCTTGGATGCCAGTTTTGTTCTATAAAAGATCACCAACACGTTCTAAAGACACTACTGGAGACGGCAACGTCATGAATGATTTTAAATTACGTCATATGTCTATACATATAATGTAAATTCCTTTGTCGTCAGTAATGTCTGGCGTGATCCAGGTCGGAAGATTTCTTCTTGATTTCTTTTACGAAAACATTGGAGGAATGAAAACAAATACGTTATTGGTAGCAGGGGCTTGCTGCTCGGACCCTTGTAGGCCTTCGGGAGGTCAAAGAAACCATTGTACCCCTCAGGCCTTCGGGGTACAATGGTTCCGTTGACTCCCTCTGGCCTACAAGGGTCCCTGTAGCAAACCCCTGCTACCAATAACTTATAATATTATATTATATTATTTTATATTATATTACGTAACTCTGTCAACTCTATTACTCTTTATTTAGTTTACAAAGTTACAATGTCATGTAATGTATTGTAACTGTTACGTGTGTTCTTTGTGTTATTCTTTTTAGGGCATGTTTGTGTTGATCATAGGAAAGATCCGATTGTCAGTTGAGTTTGTTCTTTTTAAAGATCAGAATCATGATTCGTTTCCTGTTGCATGGAGAATTGCGATCGAGTTTTTGGTGTAATGCTGCACATTTAGCTAAATTGTTGCAAAGTCCGACCTAGATTCAGCTGGAAGGTTCTGAAAAAGACGCAATTGTTCTAGTGACCTCAAACATGACGTCAAAGTTTGCAGTACACATGCTTGCTACATTTCGAAACATTAAATTTTATCTAGATTGTGGTGGAAGATTGTAGATAGATCTAGAGTGTTCATTTTAATGAATAGTAATGATTTTTTACGTTTTCTTTTCTGATTGGTTGAGTTGTATAATTTGCGGGATTGTTCTGGAAATATGTAATAGTATAAAAGAGGGTGTTAGGAAATATGTGCGTGCATTGTATCAGACAGTGTATCACATTGTGGATGCATTGTGCTAAGAGTGCATCGCGAGAATAAAGTACTGTTGGAACTGTTACTCCAGCGTGGTCTACAACTTTGTGCTACGTGGTGACGAGTTGCAGCTGAGTGAGGTTTTTCTACAATGACCCTACGTGAGTGTGTCTGGTGTGATTGCATCATACTACGACAACCACGTGACAGTAACATAACGTAACGTAAAGTAATCCGCTGCTTTGTCGAGACACGTGCAACTTTAACTTCCTTTCACGAACTCGACTATGCATGTGTTCGTCCTAGCTTGTCCAGCGGGTATTGCCACACAAGAGAACAAGTAGCGAGATCATTTAACCCCTTCCCTGCCACTGTACGTACATTGTACATTTTTGTTTCTGAAATCTTGGTTCATTCAACGACCAAACGCCAGCACCGTCCAGGGCAATGGATACAAATTAATCTCAGGAAGAGGCATAGATCCTCATGAGCCATCGCAGTTGTGGCGGCTCATGAAGATCTATGTCTCTTGCAACCTGATCGTGTCACTTTTTTCTCGGCAGAGAGAGGGGTTACAAAGTTACATTTCGAGGTCTTCGCCTTTTGAAATATATGTTTTTTGGTTTTTTTAATCCTTTTAGGGCCATGAACACATTTCCCGAATTTTGGAAGTGTTACTTAACGACTATGAAACACTTGCAGGAGGCGGACTGACCATGATAATTCAAGGGTAGTGCCAGATTAGCTTGGCGCCTTCAGGTGCCAAGCTAATCTTGCACTACCCTTGAATTATCATGGTCAATCAATCTCCTGCTGTAAGGTGTTGGCGCTGAAAGGGTTAATTTTAAACAAACATGAACTTGTATGGATGCATAACTGAGATTTGTTTTCTTCTAAGAAATGAAAGTATGAATATACTACACCTTTGCTGTTTAAACGACAGTAACGGGTGGTTAAGGATGGTTAGGGTGGGCACTGAGTCTAGGGAAGGGCCGGTACCCTAAGCAACTTGAATGTGCCATTTCCAGAGTCTTACGTTTGTGTTTGTGTTATTCTTTGAGAGCATGTATGTGATAATCATAGGAAAGATCCGATATTCATTTGAGTTATTTTGGATAGGAATTACGTACCTTTTTATTAGGAGTCATTTTCTTTTTGCACGGACAATTGCGTTCGATTTTTGTTGTGACGCGTAGTTTCGCCTACATTAGACTGGAAGGTTCGAGCAGGGTCGCGATTTTCTAGTGACCTCAGATAATTATGACGTCAAAATGTCGGCTACATTTCATAACATTGTATCAAAGACGCATAAATAGTAGTGTAATTTTAGTTTTGGTTACGTTTTCTTTTCTGATTGGTTGTGTTGGGAGAATTTGCTGGATTGTTCTGGAAATCTGAAACAGTATAAAAGATCGTGTTAGGAAGTATGTGTGTACACTGTATGAGAGACGCAGTGTGTCAAAAGTGTTGATGAACTGTAGAGGAGACAGTGTATCAGTGTTGGTGCATTTGTGGATGCATTGTGCGGAGATCGCATCGCTGCAATAAAATATTGTTGGAACTGCTACTCCATGTGGTCTACAACCCTGTGCCACGTATGACGAGTTGCAGCTGAGTAAAGTTTCTTTACAAGAACACTACTTGCGTGCATCTGGTGTGATTGTATCATACTACGACTACGACTACCACGTAACACAGAGCTACTGCATGGGTCTGAAAGTGTAGTCCTTACCACGCGAGCATCATAACCCCTTCACTACCAGTGGGCGCAGATTGCGTTTCTGAAACATCTGAAAATTCAAAATAAAAATTTCCCAGCCGTCCAAGGGACATGGATATAAAGTGGTGTCTGTAAGAGGCATGTGTCCCACAACTGAGGGGCTCATGGGGATCTATGCCTCCTGCAGCTGGGTGGTGTTAAAGTTTTCTCAGCAGTGGACGGGTGAAGTTAGTCCTTCCTGCAGCATTATCGAAAGATACATCAGGAACAATTACACAGGAGATATTGCGAAGAATATACCTTTGCCTGGAGAAGGTCTCTTTATATGCCGCAGATAGTAATCATAAAGCTATATGGTTTAGTAGACGTTTTCAACAGAATAAACACAGCAAAGCAATGTGGGGGGGGGGGGGGAGGGGGGGATATCCGTAAATTTCTGTGTGCATGTCTAACCGTCTTGTCTATTTGTTCCCAGGTTTTCACTGAACCTGTTCACGAACACTGGGTACTATGGTTTTCACTGTGATGTGAAGTTCAACAGTGATAATCTCGTACGTACAACCATGCTGGACACCAACGTAGGTGGCTGGGGAAAGTACGTCCTCTACTTGAGCCATCCAAATCCTCCCTTCCCGTTCACCGTGGGGCTGCAGTTTGATTTAAACATCACAGCTGTCCAGGATAAAGTATATGCGGTACGTCGGTGTTGTTGCACTTACAGGTCAGCCTCAGTATGAGGTCCCAATGCGCAAAGGGCCATCGGGCAGATGTCGGTGCGTCGGTCCGATGGCATTTGCGCACTGGGGTGCTCCAGTATACCGCGTTTCTGATATAAACCGAACGGGTAAAGTAATTTTGGCTCCCAGCGGGGATGCCTGGTGAGCAAAAGGTCCTCAGGCCGACGCCAGCCTTAGCTGGCTCGCGCAAACTCGTGCGAGGGCCAGCTAAGGCTGACATTGCCCGAAAATCTCTTGCTTGTCAGATTTTTTTAAAACTCAGATTTCTGCGTAAATGCAGCACTACAATATTGCGATCGCGAATAACTTGGTCTGACTTTAAGGCTCCCGGATATTTTAGCATAGAAGTGGAGTGTTCCTATACTATCATTTCTAGACAGACCAAGCGGCTGACACTTCTGCAGCTATTTGATCCATAGTCACCTAGCACGGAACGCACTCGGTGACTATGGATCAAGCAGTTGCAAAAATGTCGGCCGCGAGGTATGTCTAGACGTGATAGTATACTAATACTCCACAACCTTTCACAACCGCAGAATAGCGATGTAGGTCGAAGCCATCTTTTGAACAGGAGCGAGGCGTTTATTTTCGTAAATAGTACTTAATAAGTCTAACTCAACAGTTGAATTAACAAATAAAATGTCCATTTTGCTTTACAACAAAAACGGGATGCAGTTTAACTTGCAACATATCAAACAACAAAGTGTAACACAAAACTATTTTGAACTCATTATCTATAAAGCGATATCTTCCTTTCAATGCAAATGTTGTTTCCCTTGTTACTAACATTCTTGCATTCTTATGCTTGGAAACATCAGAAAGCTTTGCATAGTCGCAAAACCAAGGATCGATCTAGCTTATCCTTCTCAGGGACACATATCTGGAATCCCCTTCCCGACCATGTAAAATCCGCCTCCTCGCTGGCCTGTTTTAAAAAGGGTCTCTGCAAGTATTTCGTGGATCACTCGTAGGGCCTAGGGATGCCTTAACTACATGTATTATATGTCTCTTTCTATGCTGGGTTCAATTTATTCGCAATTAAGCCTTTTATCTTTTTCATTTATTGTTTGAACTACTGCCTATGTGAACAGTGTTGTCAATTGTTTGCAAGTATTATGTTTTACTTATATGTATGTGCATGTTTTGATAGTCTTATAGTTGTTAGCAACGGCAGTTTTGTAAAATGGCTGTGTCATTGACGATGTCAATGCCTTAACCGTTGTAAAATAAAGTTTCATTGATTCATTCATTCATTGATGGTATTTCGCGCATTCTCGGGGTATTTCTCGCATTCTCGTGGTATTTCGGTATGTAAACCTCTTACGTACTCCGCGCGATCTAAACTTCTTATTTCGAAATAAATAATGGGAAAATGAGTATATTTTCGGATAGTGCATGGCCTTTCTAGTGTAGGAAGTGAGCCATTCAAATGTGCAATGTGTGTTTTATGGGGCGAACAATCACACTCTAGTTTGCGAACTGGCTACAGGTTCACCATGATATCCCAGAAAATTTAGCGTGGTAAAAGCTAGGACATAATTATGGTGCGGGGGTGTTTCCTATGTAAAAGTGGTCTTGAAAGGTTTTATACCGAGATATACTGGGGCCTGGAAAGGGCTGACTGCTGGTGCAGCACGAGATGAGGATGGAATGAAGGGTTGGGAGGAAAAAGTGCCACGGACCTGGAGATGTGAGGCGGAAGTTTCGGATGAAAATACTAATCCAGCGCAGTGGATGTGATCCAGGTCGACATCTTCTCACATCCACTGCGCCGAAAAAGCTTTTTCTTCCTCTCCACCCCTTAATTTTTCTCATTTTGGTATTGTTCTTGCAATTGTTTTTATTCTTCTTGATGGCGGTTTTGCTGATACTGCCCCCCCCCCCCCCCAACCAACAGAGTGTGCCTCTCGCTCTCTTTGATCGTCTGAAATTGCACGGTGAGTCAAATAGCCTCAACAAAAAATTCGCTTTTCAGTACAGCCGCAGATGTTGGCAAGTATATTTAAAATATATCATCGGAAAGATCAATGATATTGATAATGAATACGAATACGAATACCTTTATTCTCCCAAGATGGGAAATTTGTTTGCATCGGAATTCTTTTTAAAACAGTTGTAAAACAACAAATGTGAACATAAAACAAATAAATACATTTGACTGACTAGAACACACCGACCAAATACAGTGAGTATGTGCACGTATATAACATCACAACCATCTGTAATGTTAATATCCACCTAGAAAGGAAACGTTCTTAAAAATTAACTGAGACGACACCACCTTATAGCACGCGCACGCCACACACGCACGCATACACGCAAACAACCCACACACACACTATCACATGACATTGCAAATTCATAGATCTGAGGCTGACATCTTTACCGTCCTTCAAATGATACCACGACTATAGGAGACGGATAGATGATGGCACGAAAGAAAGACGTCTGCGATTTGTTTTGCACGTCACAGCTCCGTATTTCATAGAGGAAGGCAACAAGGCATATTCTTCGAATAAACATGAGTATCATCAAATACAATGTGGAAGGCTTTGTTAAGCACCTGCTTGTCATACAAAGAAGAAAGGCAGGGTTGCTGAACCCTCAATATGTCGTGATCATACACAATAGAGTATCTAGTGTATATATGGAATCTCTCCATTGCGAAAAATGTCTTCCCCGCAACTTTAAAATAAGCAAAAGTATTGCCAATACCTAAAACGTTACTTTCCATTTCTCTCAAAGCCTCCTGAGAAACATTTTCACGAACATCTTCTTGATTTTTGGGAAACTAACTTGTTAACAGCTTGGAAACAACGTGTTAAGTGCACGCCAGTCTGGGTTTAGTCCAAATTAATCCTGTCAATCAGCGCTTGCGCGTAATGTTGATAACAGGCTATTTTCTATTAAGACAAACATGATGCCGGAGGCTTTATTCCTGGACCTTAAAACATATCATATAATATTCTCTCTATAAAAAAAAAAAGCTTGAATGTTCCATCTATGCAATAAAGTTATTTCTATCTCCGTTCCTATCTCCATAACAGAAAAAAAAAGTCTGTATTAACGGAAACCTTTCTTCCCAAGGAAACGAGTGCCGCCCGGATTTATTCTAGGCCCATTACTTTCCTTACTATTTGTAAATGCCCTTCCATTACACGTCATCTCGCGGATCATGTAAGCGGCTCGTTTGCCTATGACATCAGTCTCCACGCGGCAGGCAAAACAACTACATGATCTTGCATCCAGCAGTCGCAACATCTATGCTTGTAACTACGTGCCAGAAATATCAGCTTAACCCTTCACCTTTGCAACTTAAGATACAAAACGAACCCACTGAACAAGTTACCACTCTACAAGTTGGTTTTGTTGTTGTTGTTGTTGTTGCTGTTGGGGTTTGTTTTGGATTTTTGGTGGTTTTTTTTTTAAAAAATAATACGTCTATCAACAACAAAGCTGCACTATGTAAAATCATTTCTAAAAACATATTTCTGCTTTTTCTACTGAGCCATATAACCGACAAACATAGCTGTTAACTATTCTTTAACGCTTACATAAAATCTCATATTGATTATATCTCCCCTGTCTGAGATGGATGCGGCGTTGTACATGTAATCAGACTAAACTCACTGTAAAAGAATAATGGCACAGCCCAAAGGTGACCGACGAGAGATTCATAAACAGCGTAGTAATAGGGGCTTAAGTACACTGTCTATCTATTCGCTCCGCTGATCAGCAATGGCGAGTCGATGGAGACAACCAGTGTGGGATGGAATTGTAAATCCCCTGGACCCAATGTTGAACCCCTTCACGGCCAGTGGTCGCAGGTTGTGTTTCTGATATCTTTGTTAATTCAACGCCAAGCAGCACTAGCCGGTCACAGAACGTTGATGCAGAGTGGTGTCAGCAAATGGCGTTGATCCTCATGAGCCCTTGCAGTCGCATCTGTGTCTCTCGCAACTGGATTGCGGTTTGTTGTCGTTGTTGTTGGTTGTGGGTTTTTTCGTCACTGAAGCGCTTAAGCACTGAGTATATGTTTTACTTTTTTAACCCTTTTAGTCCCAACGCCCTACAGCAGTAGATGGCTGGACCATGATAATTTAAGTGTAGTCCCAGATTAGCTTGGCGCCTTTAAGGCGCCAAGTTAATCTGGCACTACCCTTGAATTATCATGGTCGAGTCATCTCCTGCAATTGGTACATAGCCGTTAGATGATACCTCAAAAAATCTGGAAATGCGTCCTTGGGGTTTAATGGGTTAAACCTGGAATAACATGGGAGAGACGTTTTGTGTCCCAGGTGTACGTGGGGGGCAGATTGTACGGGACAAGCAGACCTCTCCCTGCCTCCGTGACCACCATCGACAGGGTTCAGCTGAGGGGCGACCCCCTACAAGTGGTTACGCTGGATATCTACTGCGACAAATAACCTAATATTGAAATAGTCAACTGAGAAAGAAACACACTTGAGACACCAAGTACAAAACAGTAAATAACAAACGAAGGAACAAGCAGAGCAGTAAAATCGCCACCAACAAAAGTAACCTGCTTTGAGTTTGAAAGGACGAGCACAAAACATTTCTTCTTTTCCTTTTAGCTGATTTTTATTTATTTATTTATTTATTTATTTATTTATTTTTTAATGTACATATTTTACAGGCTTGACAGTAACCCTTTTGGTCTGGATGTGACAGCATAGCCCAGCAGTTTCCCTTACTTTACATTTATGTAAGCATTACGTTCAGGTCCCGGTACATGGATCGACCATATCAGCTTATGGAGACTGACTGAGCAATTTCGTCATTCGGCTTCGTTCAAAGTAGCCTCAGATATCACCAGATTTGGATATATCGAAGCATTTTAGAACGATGTACCAAGCGTGTACAATGCAAAAAATACCCAAATAATCGTTGAGACAGGACCGGTACAACGCGGTTCAACCCTTTCCCCAATGCGCTAAGGCCATCGGGCCGACGTCGGCCGCCGTTGGCCGGTGCATGGCCGCGCGCGGGCCCGATGGCTTTTGCGCATTGGGTCACTGCCATAGTACGTACATTGTACGTCTGAAATCTGTGACAATTCAATGCGAAAGCCGTCCCATACATGGATACAAAATGGTTTCAGCAAGAGGCATAGATCCTCATGAGCACCCGCGATTGCGAGGCATAGAAGCATGAGTCTATTACTATTATAGTAACAGACTTATGGTAGAAGGCATGTTTTCAGCATGCACTAATTTGCTTGTTTTCATTCCCATTATTTGTACAATGTTAATTAAGATGACAACACAAACGATTTTCTTTTAATCTTATTGCATTCATTGGTTTTGTTAAATAAAAACTTGAATACAATATTTACACAATCCAGACCAAAAATTTGACTGCCAAGCGTGTAAAATGCAGAGAAGAACCCAACGGAGAAAGAAACAACCTTAGAAGAGACAGTTACAACACAATTTATCAATATTTCAAAATCGACAAACAACTATAGAGATCAGTCGCCACTATACAGATCAGTCGCCACTTATCTTCATTTAGGTAGGTCCGTCTCTATACAAACAGTGCGTAAAGCTTTACCGGAGAGCGATATTTAGCTGTTTTGCAACAAGAGCTGCTCTTCACATACAACACGCATAACAAAAATAAAAACATTCGCAAATAAAGTATCGTCCGGACAACAGTTCTGTGGGTTTGTTTTGTTCTGGAAAGAAATATGTATTTGTAGCACCGCCGAATGTGGAGCTGGGGTAAGCGTCAAAAACAAACTTGTTCAGCTGTCCGTGAGCGCCCCGCACACATCCGGGCTACAGTGGTGTTAAAAAAAGGCTTGCACAAATCCAAGATAGAACGCACAGCGCTATATTTGGTATCGTTGGAAGAGCGTTTCCTGCCCTTTTTCACGGTGCCTGGCACATGTTTGAATTCAACAGAAAACATCATCATATTTTGATGTGAAATGTTCCATTTTTTACTCATTAGTTATCTGGGAATGATCGCGCGCACATGCGCCAGCTTCCAGTGAAAAGCTCATTCAAAAACCTTTCGATCGATGTATTATCTGGCACGGACGATCGAATCTTGGATATGCGCAGTGGCTTTGAAACTGACACGCCAACGCGCAAACACGACTGCACAATGGCGCCCGCGATAGAAGCTTCTTTCGTCAACGATGACGCAAACTTTGCTTGTGACTTGCATAAAACATTGCGCAAGTACACAAATGTTTATGATTAATGATAGACAAAGAATTTTTTAGCATTATGAACTAAAAGTGATTGAAAGAATTGATTATTTTAACCAGCAGTTTAATTTTTTACTGTGTGTAGTCGATTTCCATCTTTAACTTCACGCCCTTCTCGTGGGGTATACTTTCTTTTGACCTAAATTACAGCTTTGACAAGTCTAGTCCTACTGAAATGCACGCCATATATACTGCAATACTTCAGAGTTTCACTTTAAATTTTCTGAGACACAAATATATATATATTTTACAATATATTGAACTTAAAAATGTGCACTTAATCAATTGCAGATTGAATTATTACAAAAATGCTGGACTGTTCGTATGACTCAGAGACATTTATATGTGTCTCGGTCACTGACTTTACTGTGGCCTTTTCACAGCCTTCAAACAGCTCTACAGTTTATAACAGCAAGTAGTGCATGTAAATGAGGGCTTTTATGTATGTAATCACCTTTTCTTTTACAAATTTTAAAAACCATGATTTTTAAGTTCTGATGGATCTTAAAATGAGAGGATATACAAAAAAAAAAAAAATAAGTGCATTGAAAATAAAAAACAATTATGGAAATATCTTAGCTCTTATTGTATGCTGAGATATGTATGCATGATATGTGTGGTGTGGTGTGGCGAGAGATGTGAAATGATTGAAAGTGTTTAACAGTATAGTCAATGAAGATGCCAACAGTAGTGTCTATGACATGCATGGTATACCATACTGAAACGTAGTTCCTCGTGGATAGCTGATGGCGCAGTGGGTATTTCTCAATGGCTCTGTGGCATGTTTGCCACTTTGTTCAGTAGCAATATTTTGTGTAAAAACTACATTTTCCCATACAAAATATGAATGCATCGTGTTCGTGATTAATTATAGGTTTAAAACAAGTCTTCTCATTTCTTTTTTTCTGTTGTATGTGTTTTGTTCTGCCAGGTACGCTAATTGCAAGTGACAACAAAAATAACGGCGAAGATTTGTTCAAGTCTTAAAATGGCTATATATTTTGACACTGTTGAACATTAAAAACAAAATGAGATATGAACCTTCAAAATTGAACCACTCCTTGCGGAGATATTCATCGGAGTCATTTGTAAAACCGTTATAATAACTTTATTTTTCTTTTACGAAAAAACGCTTTCTTCTCATTGATATACGCCTGATTTTTCATAAACAGTGTTTGCATAAGCCTGTTATTTGTCCCGGCCCTGAGCAGGATTTGGTCGAATTGTTATTACATGGTATTTATATGGCGCATTTCTCATATTTATAATATAACTCAATGCGCAGAATGTAGCCGCGAACTGAACCCAACAAGCACGCTCACGTGAATCACACGCATTCACTCACACACTGTGCGTAAACACAGAACATTCACGTGGTGCTAAGGGCAAGCTCAAGCGAGCTACTGACGGTATTTGAAAATCGTTTTGTATTTGAAATTTTATTAAGTTGGCTGAAACTGATACCAAAGTGAAGGGGGAGGAAGAGCCGGAGTACCCGGAGAAAGAACCCCCGACGGTCCGCCCGAATTAACGGTGACACTTACTAGAGGAGAAAAATCCGACGCCGGAACCCGGAATCGAACCTCGCACCTTTAGCATTGGTGGCAGGCGCCTTAACCACTGCGCCACGGACCTGTAAGCTCTAGGCATGAAAATCAGCAAGAAAATTGCAAAGTTGATTCTCTGATGTCTCAAATGTTAGTACTGCGATGAGTGACGTATAACATCGAGACGTCACTATGAACACGGTGTCGTGGGACTAATGATGCCATGAGGTGAAGCTTGAAGTGACGTCATTTCGCTGCTCGTGCTATCATTCTTCTTCATAATAACTATGCTACGCCAGACCACAGAGCTTACAAGTGTCGGGAATCGCCGTGTGTCAGTCTTTATTTATGTGTGCCAGTGTGTGTGGATCAGAGGGTGGGTTAGAGTAGAAGGAGATGGATTCCAGTCGCTACACGAGCCCATAGAGCGTACTAATGGCGGGAAGCGTCGTCTGTCCGTCTTTTTTTGTGTGCGCCGACGCGTGTGTTGATCACAGGTTGGCTTAGAGAGGAAGGAAATGGATCAGCATAATAAGCCTAAAAAATATGAACAACTCTAAATCTTCCTGAAAGATAAACACATCTGAGCTACAAACAATACGGTAGACTTTAGGCTGAAATCCTCATCTTGTTATTATTAGGTAGGTCCGTCCCTATACAAACAGTGGGTAACAACTGTGCAGGAGAGCCCAAATAGTTATTTTGCATCAAGAGCTGCTCGCAACATATAGCACGCATAAACAAAAAACAACAACAACAACAAATAAAAACAAAACATGGTGAATAAAGCATCGTCCGGACAACAGTTCTGTGGGCTTGTTTGGTTTTTGAAAGAAATACGTTTTTGTATGTGGAGCAGGGGTAAGCGTCAAAAACACACTTGATCAGCTGTCCGTGAGCGCCCTGCACAGAGCCGCGGTGCAGTGGTGTTACAAATACCGCTTGCGCAAATTCACGATAGAAGGCACAGCGATATACTTGGTATCGTTGAAAAGAGCTTTTCCTGCCTTTTTTCACGGTGCCTGGCGCATTTTTGGATTTAAGAGAAAACAGCATCAAATTGTAATGTGAAATTTTTACATTGTTTACTTGCGTGATATGTTGTCTGGGAAAAATCACGCGCACACGCGCCAGCTACAGGTGAAAAGTTCATTCAAAAACCTTCCGATCGACATGTCATCTGACACGGACGATCAAATCTTGGATTTGGACAGTAGCTTTGAAACTGAAACCCCAATGCGCAAACACGACTGCACAATGCCACCCGAGATATAAAAGCTTTTTTCGTCAACGATTACACAAACTTTGCTTGTGACTTGCAGAAAACATTGCGCAAGTACACAAGTGTTTATGAATAATGATAGGCAAAGAAATTTTCAGCATTGTAAACTAAAAGTGATTGATAGAATTGATTATTTTGACACGCAGTTTAATTTGTACTGTGTGTAGTCGATTTCCAGCACGTCACGTCTTTCTCGTGGGCTACAATTGATTTTTTTTTTTTTTTTACCTAAATCACAGATTTCATAAGTCTAGTCCTAATAAATTGCACGCCATATTTACTACAATACTTTAGCTTTGCACTTGAATTTTTCTGAGCAAATACGTTCGACGGTTTCTTTGAAATGACTATTTTAGTCTACAACAAGAACGACAACTGTTTCCCAGGTAGCAGACGAATTTTTCAACATGCCAACAGAACTCGTTTGGTTTTGACTGCCTAAACTATGAAACAAGATGGGATGAACCATAACCCACAAAGTCGCTTCTATATGACAGCTGTTTTAGCTCTCAAGGGTCTCTACCTTTTGTCTTTGACTTGATTCTGATGTTGAAATATCTCCTTTTTAAAAAGCCTTCCTGAAAAACCATTTTGGTGATGTAACCAGGATCCAGAACGGGATGGAACACTGAAAACACAACGAGAGGCAGAAGATTGTGAAACGAGAGAAGCCGGCAGACGAGACGACCTCGGGCCACAACCACCGTCACCAACAATGGACAAACAGGTGAGTGGCCTTTTTATGTCGTCGCCGCAGTTTTGAGTAAGGGCCAGTAGTAACTTGCAGCTGTCATAAAAATGACAGAACAGAATGTTTGGCAAAAGTTGATATCAGAATGAAACAAAAGAGTGTCATGACCAGACCCACAGCTGACCAGTATCGCAGGGATAGGAAAGAACTCATGGAAGGGGATCACTCTAGGGGGAGGGGGTGTTTTCGATGCGGTTCACCACGCCACAAGGCACGCGGCTGCCAGTCTAGGAAGATAAACGCAGTCCTTCAGCAACAGTCGTCGCTGTCACAGCAAGAGTCTCAACACGGGCTGTGTTATGGCCACCGTCAAAGAGAATGCAGGGCTATGATAGAGCAAGAACGACGGGGAAACCAGAACGTTCTGCACAACGAGAAGCCGGTGAGCAGAACGGGGGAAACAGTAGATCCTTTTGCATCAATTTGGCGGGGAGTCCAAAATGCATAGTCTTTTAAGGTAGGAAGTCAAACGTTTAGAAGCTTCATAGATACGGGGGCGGAATCCTGGTTACATCACCAAAATGGTTTTTCTTAGGTGTTGTACTATGCCATTAGAGTGGATACCCAGGGTGCTTTCCAGCACCAGATAAGTCGGCAGAAACTGTTGCTCAAATCTTGATGGATGAGACAATTCCTCGACATGGCTGTCCCTTGCAGGTGGTTACTGACAATGGAACAGAAAATGTCAATCGGATCACGAGGGAGGTTCTCAGTGAACAAAACATAGATCATGTCTTGACGAGCTATTATCATACACATTCTAACGCTAAGGTAAAAAGATTTCATCGTACCATGAATGATATCATGTCGAAGAAAATCCAGAAAGATATGCAAACGTGGGATTTGCACATCAATCATGCGTTGTCGGTCTACAGGGTTAATGTTTCAGAAACGACTCAGTGCTCTCCATTCTTTCTACTGTATAACAGAGATCCTGTGTTACCATTAGACAACATACAGAGGCCCAGACGGAAATATGCCAGAGAGGACTTTTATAAGGTACCCTTAGAGCAACAGCACAAATTGTTCACCCAGGTATACCAACGGATAAAGAAATAGCAGAAGCGGGGGCAGGGGGGGGGGGTGGGGGCGGGGGGGGGGGGGGGGGGGGGCAAAATATGCAAACGACAGCGTACGGAACGTGAGAACTCGTCTTCAGAAGACGACATACCTCTCATGGAGTTAGCAAAAATGGTTAGACGCCAGAAAAGGTGACAAACAGTCGAAGCAGAATCGGCTGACGTTAGCCCGGGCGTAGGCACATCGGACAACGCTGATGATGATAGGATAAAGCATGTGGATGCAATCCTGACTAAGTCTAGGGGTAAAGGGGTGAGGCGGTTATTAGAGGCTATGTGAGATCTACTATAGACATCATTTAAAGTGCTACCCTCAAGTGGTTATGAGAGAGGATCAATCAGAAGATCGTGCAGGTAATACAGTTTTGGGTGTATGAATATACAACTACGGGTGTAAATAATATTTTGCAGATTTGCAAGATGAAGTTAGTCTTCTGTTTTGTGATATTAGGCCTAGCAGATAGCCTTTATGTTCATAATTTACCAGTCCCTTTAGTTCCTAAAAATTGAACAGTAGGTACGAGTGAGTCAGTGACCGCGCAGAACGAGTTAGAGGAGACGACGATTGCGGTTGACGTACAGCGTACCCGTTTCGTATTCATAAATGAAGGTGAGGCGCAAGCATGCTCAAAACCAATTTTAAGCTTTTGCGCAATCCAGAGTCTTATCTATCCACTGAATATTGGTCAGTTTTGTGTCACAGCGTTGCTAATGACCAGTACGGACAAGATAAAGATCTACTGTCAAGCAAAGGTCAGGCTTGATTAGGACTTGCCAATGACAAGGTACATAACTGATAGTGTATGGATGATCAGTGTGGCACACAAATTATGATTCAGCGTCAGTTGTCATGGGGAACAAGTGAGGTTCATTCTGACAGATCCTCCTGTTAGTATAGTACGCTTAGGGGTGACGTGTGGCGCAACTAGCGATAGACTCACCCGTATTATCAACGAGAAAGTGTCTTTGTTATAACGGACAAAAAATTAATAGTATTCAGAAGTATGTCGTTTCGAATATTACTTTGTGGGAACCATTCCATAAAGCTATACCAGGATTTAAACCAATTCCCTTACCTAAGACATTAAAGCAAATAGAGCGATGGATTCTCTAATCACGGAATTGCTGAATATGCAAAAGGTCGAAGAAGAAGAAGGCTGGCCCACTTGGCAGAATTTATTAGTATTGGCAGTGGTAATGTCAATTGTAGGCATAATTGGGGGAGTAGCCCGATAGTTTGATTTGTTAAAAGCTGGCCCTTTATCGAGACTTAAGCGAGGACATGGTGGGGTCATTCGACCTACACTGTACCCGGGGATCGGTGGCTACGACTGTGGCGGATGACAATGACGTCTACGGAGCAAGTGCCTCCGCACCGATGATGGAGGATAGGGTGGAACTGAAGGCGACATTGCCAGTCATGAAATTCTACCTGGCTTTGAAATGAGGCAGCCTGAAACGTGGAAGAATAATGTCGGGACTGTGAGAACAACCGTGACCATGAGAGATGAACAATTTGTTGACAATGAACTCTTTTCCTTTTATTTATATTATATGTATAATTGATCAAATAATAATTTGTATAATTGGATAAGGTATCACGCGCCGTTTTGAAATGTATTCTGATTATTTAATGATTTGAAATTATATTGTAATGTGTCCCAAAGTGTATACCCCCTAAGAAAGAACAAAATAATCCTGAACGGGATATATTTTTTCTCGGGTTTGGGAGGAGTGTTACACTATGTGTAGCATCAGTATGTAATTACCAGCCACAACAATTACCAATTAATCCCATGTAATCATAAGTCGTAAGCCAAGACCGAATAGCAGAATCTATTAAGTATGGGAAATGGACCTCGTCTAATTAACGGACCGGTCCTAAATGAGAAATTGATCCAATAGCAGAGTCTATTAAGAATGGGAAATATATCCCATCTAATTAACGGGCCGGCCCTAAAACGAGAAGATGATTGATAAGGCCAGGGTGTATACTGATGCGCACGCAGTAAGGGAGGAAGAAAGATAAGGGGAGGAGAGAGAAACAAGGGACGCAAGAGAGCAAAGAGAGGACGAAATGTAATCTGTGGTTGGTCCTGCCAACTCGAGAGGAGGCTCGTCAGAATGAAATATATGAAGGAAAATCCTCACCAGACTTCAGTTTTTTTACGTGTCCATAGTACAACAACGCTTTATTATTCTATAGAAGCATGGTTCTATTACTATTATAGTAACATACTCACAAACCAGATAGGTGAGGCTAGCGCTGGTAGAATTGTACAACAAACCAAGGGGAATCACTCAGCGCTGGACAGACGAACAAGGGATGTAGATGATCGTCTTGTTCTGTACCTGCGTATTTCTCTGTGGGCTGGCGAATGGGTGCCTGATAGGCGGGGGCAGGGGATCTAACTGTTCGTCTGTCCAGCGCTGAGTGATTCCCCTTGGTTTGTTGTATTATAGTAACAGACTTATGGTAGAAGGCATGTTTTCAGCATGCACTAATTTGCTTGTTTTCATTCCCATTATTTGTACAATGTTAATTAAAGCTGAAAACATAAAGGATTTTCTTTCATTCTTATTTCATTGATTAGTTTTGTTAAATAAAAACTTGAATACACTATTTACACACACGCACGCACGCACACACATACATATACCAATGACATAAAGCTTGTAAAAAGATACACTACACATAAAATGTATAATTTAAGTGCTTTATTTCAGACACTGAGACACGTACATATTTACTAACAATGCATGTCAATAATAGGTACAAGTGAAGATTGTGCAACTATTATTTGTTGTTAGTTCGAGGTTCATAATCAACGGCACCGGAGCACCTAATGGGCGGGTTTTGGGGGAAAGAGATACCTATTCATGGAGTGCGACCCGAACGGTGATCCGTTCAGGTGCACTGGAACTGTACCTATAGGAATCATCGCGACAAAAACCGCTACCGACAGCCAAAGGGTTAATATTAGTTATATTACTTTGTTTTTTACTGCAACCCCTTTTGTACGCGTACGATGAAGGATGTCTCGACTGATGACATTTTTAGCTCCCAAAGCACACCCGGGGGAGGAGAAAATGGTATCGAGACACCAGAGACCGTAAAAAACCAGAAACCGTAAGGAACAGTAAGAGATGTCGTAAACAAAAGGATGGAACGAATTTGTCTTTACTCGTCTTTGAGAATTTTCTGTTGGAAGGATATCGAGATCACCGACAATAAGCGCCGATTCAAGGGACAACAATGCAAGGCAGCGTTATGATTGTCTCCCTTAAGCAAAAGCGAACGTCGACAAAGAAACTGTATTTTCTGACATAACAAGGGGACGGATTAGCGACCACAGTTTCAGAAAGTGTTGGATCAGCTTTGATTTGGTCTTTTGGTCCGAAGCAGCGTGATGTGGGTATGCATTTGAGTTTCTTTACCGCATTATTGGTGAATTAGACAACGTTTACTTATAACATAAGTGTTACGTTTGTGGTTGTGTTATTCCTTTCAGAGAATGTGTGTGTTGATCATAGGAAAGATCCGACATTCATTTGAGTTATTTTGGATAAGAATTACGTATCTTTTTAGTAGGATTCATTTTCTGTTGCCTAGAGAATTGCGACTGATTTCTGTTGTATAGGTAAAATTACGCGTCTTTTCGTTACATTGTTGCTATAGTCCGACCTCGTAACGTTTGACCTAAAACGTTCTCGAAACGGCGCGATCATTCTAATGACCTCAAATGTGACGTCAAAGTTGTTGGGAACATTTCGTAACATTGTATCGAATACGCCTAGATTTTAGTCGAAAGCTGTAGTTATATGTAGAGGGTTCTTTTTCATGAATATTAATGAGTTTTGGTTATGTTTTCTTTTCTGATTGGTTGTGTTGTATGAATTTGATGGATTATTCTGGAAATCTGTAATAGTATAAAAGACCATGTTAGGAAGTAGGTGTGCACATTGACGGTATGAAAGACGCATTGCGTCAAAAGTGTTGATGCATTGTAGAGGAGACAGTGTATCAGCGTTTGTGCATTTTTGGATGCATTGTGCGGAGATTGCATCGCTGCAAATAAATATTGTTGGAACTCTTACTTCAGTGTGGTCTGCCTACAATCTTGTGCCACGTGTGACGAGTTGCAGCTGAGTGAAGTTTCTTTACAAGAACCCTACGTGGGTGCGACTGGTTTGATTGCATCATACTACGACTACTGTGGTAAAAATGCCTTGTACACGTTTTTTTTAAAGTTACATTTTATTATTTTCCTCTTTTTGTGTAGTCAGTGTGTTCAGAGGCCTCTCTGACAGTTACTTCTTTTATAGACTATCTTATATAAAGAGCACTTTGGACTTTGTCATTTTTGCCGAGGCTACCTTTTATCTAATGGCCTCTCCGACTTAGTTATTTTACTAGATTCTCCTTTACAAAGGGTTCTTGTTCGGACTCTGTCATTCTTTTTAGAAACACGACTTAGATATTAGTACTGTGCAGCGCTACTGTAGTAACGTCTGATGACATTATGACCAGCAGAGAATATATTTTTCTCAAACGGCCTCATGCTGGGGCAATTGTTGTCGCTTTATCATTATTAGCCTGTACTGCAATATATCATACTATATTTAAAAAAAAAACATGATATGACATTTTCATCTGACTGTTTTATCTGCTCGCATCCTGACACGAAGCAAACATTTACATACACATTCACCGGTCACACAAACATTGCACACGGTCAGCGACGCTACAGAATTTGGTGTCGAAGGCTGGGGTGAGGCGACACTACACTACAACGTAACAATAAGTTATTGGTAGCAGAGGTTTGCTACACGGACCCTTGTAGGCCTTCGGGAGGTCAAAGGAACCATTATACTCTGTGATGAAGCTCTATGCTTGTGCATAGTGCTCACACACTCAGTAGGATTAGTACGGTACGGTTTTTGTTAACGGTTTGTTTGTGCCGATAGTCCGTGTGGCACAAGACGCACGTGGAATTTCTAAGGAACGGTTAGCACGGAGTTTTGGTGAGTTCTGTTTAGTGAGTTCTAGGCGGAAGCTGTGTCTGTCAGAGGTCTAGATCGGTAGTGCGGGCTGTCTTGTCGTATGGAACGGTTGTGTTTGAGATACCTAGCCCGCATTCCAAGACTCCGAAGCCTAGATTTCAGGTATGTTTCTATAAATATAGTATTGATAGTTGTTTAGTTAAAGACAGTATGCGTTGGTAAGAGTAATGTGGTTGTATAGCGGTGTTCCGATTTGGTTTAGTTATGTATGTTTAGAATTCGGGGAAGTAACCGGTGTTTTTGTATACAGTTGTTTACCGCGATAGATAACTAAAGGAATGTGAGATGTGTATGTCTAAGCTGCTATGAAGATAGTACGTGGTTGGTTAAGCATAGTCTTTTCCAGTGTATAGAGTAATGTATAGCAAGAATGTTAGGCTATAGTCTGTTTCAAGATAGTGACAGAGATATAGGGGTGTTACGGAAATAGACAGTTTATGAAGCACGTGTGTGTGTGTGTGTGAATGAACGTATGAGTTATTTGTATCAGCCAGGTTACGTGACGTTTCTCATTGATCCAATATGTTGTGTGTTTAGCAAGTGTTACGTTGGGACTTTTGTTGTCTATTCAGAGTTCTTGTAAAGAGTGGAACGACGGACGCCGAGACGTCGAGTCACAGGTGGGACCTACGTGAGGTCATCCCTCCAGCTCTTCACTGAGAGTGAGTCTGACCGGGACCAAGACACCCGAGTCAAAGCGAGAACTGCGTAACAGTACGAGAACGAGGACGTCCGTGCCAAAGAGACAGGACGGCAAGAAGAAGCGTACGACGAAGGACTTTCACGCCTAGACGTGAGAAGGACCAACGTAACCAGGTAATAACATCAAACAGGTTGGAGACAATGAGAACTAAAACCTAGCCTGGCAAAGATATTGTGATTTGTGTGTGTGTGTGATAGTAGAGCAGTGTATATAGTTTGATAGTCTTTAAAGCGTTTCTTTTCTTTTATATTGTATAAAGGTTACTTTAGAAAGGGAGCCCGTGTGTTGTGTTTTACCGCATGAATGCGCCCGTCTGAGTCAGTGGCGGTGTATGCGTCTGTTGCGTGAGAGTCTGTACGTGCGACTGTGGGCAAGTCTGCGTGCGTTACATACCCCTCAGGCCGAAGGTAAAATGGTTCCTTTGACCTCCCAAAGTCGAAGGGTCCTTGCAGAAAACCCCTGCTACCAAAAACCTATTTTTCGTGAAAGAAATCAAGCTGAAATCTTTCGACCTGGATCACGCCAGACATGACTGACGTTGCCCCTCTCCATTCGTTTGATTTTTCAAGAGTTGGGTCATACCTCCCCTGGAAACCTTTTTACGGCACCGTATGTAATACATATCAGGAGAATATTAACAGAAGAGGCATAACAAGAACGAAATCTGTTGTGAACTGGTGTAACACGATAAAATTATCCCCAGTTCTTTAGATCGACCAAGGTCACTTTGACATATGCGAGATCAAACTAGTGCCATTTTGGAGTCGTGACCGATTTTGCCTGATGGGAGTAACACGCAAAAATAACTCTAACATCGAATCGACCTGTGGTCACCTTGGCGTGGTGACCGGGTTTATGGTATCAGTAAAGTAACGAATAATGGTGGCTTTATAGTCAGGAACTTCTTTTTAAAAGGGCGCAACGACGAAGGAGGGATCGTGCTGTCTTAACAGGATAAGTAAGTCTCTACAAAGTCTCGTTCTTCAGAATAAGATCTGAAAGCTGACATCTTGCGTTTTGAGCGCCACCTTCAGTCCCTCCTGTAAATGTTGTCTTGCATCATAGCCAGGGCCCCACTGCAGGAAGGTGCCACGTGTCAGCATGCTGCGCATGTCCTTAGTCATTCCTCCGGCCTCGACGTCGCCCAGCATCAGGACGATGACGTCCTTGTGGAATTCAATGGCCGAGTAGAGAATGTGCTCGAACTCGTACTTACGCATGGATCCATCGTGGATGTAGTTGTCGTTCAGCACCAACATTATTCGGGCGCTGTCGTCCATGTCCCTGGTGAAAGACCATTCATATTCAGAGTGAAAGGAAGACAATTAATGTTTTCTGTGCATTGTACCCTTGTTTGTTGGAGTTTGGGCCAAACAACCTATATCACAACGATGTTCCGTATACATGCAGTGTAAATGACAAATTGAAATAAGAGCGGTGTCTCCACAGCCTAGCCACAGTAGCTGGAATAAAAATCATACAACTGTCTGATTTCTGTAATGATAATCGTGTTTATAGAGTGACAGAAGTAATACAATTATTTTCAATTTATTCCAGCCACTGTGACTAGCTTTGATGACCTGGTTACGTATTTCTCACCCGAAAACTGCAACCCGGCAAGACCTTGGCCATCGGGTCAACTTTCCCCGCAGTTAGCGCGCCAACTGTAAAGGCCGTCGGGCCAAGGTCGGCCGCAGTTAGCGCGTGCACGGCCGTGTGCGCGTTAACTCTGACCGACGTTACCTTTTGTGCAAAAAGTCCGCAGTAGTGTAACACCTTGTCACTGTCCTTATTTGAGAAGGAAAGAAACAACACAACGTATTGGGCCAAAGATGACGGATGTTGTTTATCCTCTTCTAGAGGATCATTGTAAGCCAAGGTCCTCGGGCCCACTGTGGCCGTCATCGGCCTGAAAGCCTTTTGCTATTGGGAATGAGTTTTTGTTTCTACTACGTCAAAGCTTCTTTCGTTCATACAACCCAGCAGTATTTTGTTTTCACCCACACTACCGCTACACCCTTCACCGGGATTCGTATTCAGCGTGTCACTTGGTGCGTCATGTGCGTCATTTTTACAGCATACCTGACAATGTTGTCGGCTAAAGGACCCGCATTCATGTCGCTCTCCTCTACGAATGTTTTCAGGTTGTGTTCGTTCTGCAGAAGGGGCAGCAACTCACCGACGATCCATTCAATGTCGTTGGCGCTGTGAGCCACGTACACGTCATAATGGTATACTGGATTTACCTCCCCTCTACCGTCAGCGTTGCCCTCGAAACCCTGACACGTATTTCAAAAAGATATTATTTTATTGATTTCGTCATTTGCTTGACGTAATACTCGGCAAAACAATAAACTGTACGTGACCAGGCCAAAATAGAAACCGAGGCTAGTTAGCAATGCAGACTTGAACCCTGATGTCCAGCAAATCTGGTTCGTGTCGCCGACGAAAGTTGCTTTTGTCAGAGACAATTAACTTTTGCTGAGTGAACAATACTGATGTCAGTCAAGCATCCATCTCACAGGCACGACAGAGAACTGGCACTTACACGTCTTCAGATTATAGGCCAATACAACTATACTGACGAGCAAAAGAAATGCTACATTTTGGAATTATCGGAAACTCCGCCTATGATTCCAAAGATGTCGCATTTCTGTTGCTCGTCAGTTTTCAAACAACGTGATTACATCTGCGCAGGAATGAGGTCAGCAAAACCTCATTAAGTTTGTGGAGCTGTCAAACGCCGCGGTGTTTAAAGGATCACCAGAGTTTTCAGCCCCAGATCCATCGCCACAGCCCTCGTTGACGGTCTCAACTTTCAGCCTCTCAGAGAAAGACGCCAAGGCGACTGACCAGGCAGCATTGATGTATGTATCCACTCCATAAAGTTGTTCGTTCTTTGACACATGTATTGACATTTAGAATAACAAGCAAATTAATATTCCTGAATTTGCTTGATATATTTTCCTTCCCAAAATCCCTTGCGCGTCAAGAAGTTTCGAACTTGGTATATGATACTTGCATTTTCAAAACGGAAACGCGAAATATTTTCATATTGCAACATTAACAAGATCCTCATATATAGTAGTAATAAAATGCTTCTTAGTGTGTGCGAAGGCTCAACATTTATATCCTACACACACACACACACACACACACACACACACACACACACACACACACACACACACACACACACACACACACACACACGCGCGCGCGCGCGCGCTCGAACGGACGCGAGCTGCGCTGACTAGTGAAATTGACTAGATGTCAGCTGGCGGTGTTGACAACCTGAGAAAAGAACTAAATAAACAAACCTGCTGGCATTTTTCGCAATTATGCGTGATCCATTACAAGAAGAATTTACTCTGTAACACGCATGGTTATACAAAGCACTGATGTCTTCATTGTCTGACGACATCTACGCCCTGAGGCGTCTGCCATTCACTTGTTTTGCCTGAACACCGCAATATGCCGCAAAATGATTGGCGCGAGGTAGGCCTACATTTTTGTTCTGGACTGGGTACATAAATTAAATTGAGCAACATTTTGCTTGACAGATGTGATTACTTGACAGATGTAATTACTTGACACGAATCAAAATGTCCTCGTCTGACGACTCGAACATTTTGATTCGCGTCTCTTGATCACATCTGCCTGTTATTGGTATTAATCAAGCAAAATGTTGCTTAATATAATATAATAAAATTATGCAGAGCATCGCGCCCCCTTCTGGCCTTCTCCGCTCCTCTGCACGATCTTCCCGTGGCCACAACAACAAACTATTAAACCTAAGTCAAGAACTGATGTTGATCTACACATTTTTTTCCCCTACGCCTTCCTTGTCTGGAACTTCCTGCCACCTGAAGTCACCTGCACTGGTTCCCCACCCTAACGTGTACAGGTTGGGTGAGATAAAACTGCCCCCCCCCCCTACAAACAACAACAACAACACAACAACAGCAACACAACAACAAACAAGCATACAAATAAACACAGTATCCAGCTTTTAACCTGTTTGTAATTGCATCACTTCTGTCTTTTAGCCATTATAGCAATTCTTTTCTTACCCCTCGTTTGCGCACATAGTGAGTTATTCCTCTTCACACGGGTTACCACTCAACAAAAAGAAAGAAAATGATGAAGTTTACACTGCAAATGACTGCCTGCCTCTCCGAAGTCTGTAGACGTAGAACCTGAGATGCCAACGGTACCGGTAACACAGCCCGCCTGCTTATGGCTACCAGACCAGCCCGATCACGATGTAAATAATAATAGCAATACATAGTATTTATATGGCGCATTTCTCATAGTTATAATATAACTCAATGCACAGGACATAGCCGCCAACTGAACCCAACAAGCACGTTCACGTGAATCACGCGCATCCCCTCACACACTGTACATAAACACAGAACATTCACGTGGTGCTATGGGCAAGCTCAAGCAAGCTGCTGAAATTTTTGGGAAATTTAAATCGTTTTTTTTTTAAAATATAATTTGATTAAGTGGATTGAAATTAATACCAAATTCACTTTGATGGACTTGTTGCGATTCATGTCATGCATCCATCTGAAATGGAAATATACAGTAAACTTCGGTTATAACAAATGGCCAGGGGACCAGCATTGTCTTGTTGTTGTATGCAAAGTTCGTAATAAACGAAGCAATTTACATACAAAGAGTGCTGTCTGGGTCATATGGAAAAAGTGTTGTTGTATCAGACTTTTGTTGTTTTTAACCTCGTTATAAGCGAAGTAGACTGTACTTCCATTACAAGTAACTGAGTGCTTTACTGTTTCCTCTTGTACAGCATCATAGGGCAGCGTCAACAGTTCAAGAAACATTTAAAATAAATTAGTACACGCTTAGGCCATCGGGCCGACATCGGCCGCCGTTGGCCCGTACAGCCGCGCGCTGGCAAAAGGCGGCCAATGTCGGCCCGTTGGCCTTTTGGGCATTGGGTAACCCCTTCAGTGTCCATTGACGCAGAGCGTGTTTCTGAAATCTTCCTTAATTCAGCACTAAAAATACCCGGCTGTTCCAGGAACACGGATTTAAAGTGGTGTCAGCAAGAGGCATAGATCCTCGTGAGCTTCCGCAACTGCGGGGGTCCATGAGGATCTATGCCTCTTGCAGTTGGGTGGCGTTCACATTTTCTCGGCACTGAACGGGTTAAAGAGGTTCCTGGGTTCTTAAAAACTCTCTCTGTGACGCAGACCGTGAGTGCAAAGTAGTGCAGTCTACTTTGTGCCACTGCGCCGCAGCTGTTGACGATTCGTAAACCGGGACATCTAAATCACTTAGTTCTAAGGTCACACTTTCCCAGGTTCTCTCCTAATAGTCAAGCAGATTACGCAATTTCTGCAGAGGTAAGTAGTTCGTCAAAAGAGTAACATTGTTTTGCACGTACGAAACGAAAGTACGAATGCCATATGGTTTATGCATAACAACAATATTTGTCCTTAGGGTGGAGACATTTTTGTCGTAGTGTTTTTCGCGCGCTGTTTGTTCGCTGAGGGGGGAAAAGTCCTCGTAAGCAGCCCGGATAAGGCGCAAGACATTTTTTGTGCATAACATTTAAAGTGTCAATCATACAAGTCACACGTTTATTCCAATGATAAAATAAAAATCATCAGCAAGTAAACATGTATACATATTTACGATAAAATAATTTCAAAAGTAATATTTTTAATGTCGTTAGAATGCTCGCGTCGCTAGTTTAAAAATGGCGGTCAGCGAGATGTCTTTAAATGATGACAATCAGATGCGCACGGTTGAGGCAGGTTTACTTTGCTTCTGAAGGGAGACAGATTATTTTGGGTTTGAACTTTGAAGCACATTTTATCAACGTCATATACGTTATTTTTTAAACATTTATTATTGATTAATTTATTTATTCACTTACATATATATTTATAAAGTACTTATTTAATTATGGATGGAAAAAAATCCTTGATGCACACAATCACTAGTGGTATGGTGGCAAGACATGTACAAATGTATACTGATGGGCATTAGTAAAACCTATATAGAAACTTGAGGTTAAGGCTTTTAATGACTGTCTGTATGCTATCTGCCCACCTACAAAAACTTCATTTATTCAGTGAATCCCCACTGCACATGCAGCCATCAGTTCTTTGAAAAGTACTGTACTGTTGGCCTCATGCACTGGGGCACTAAACGTAGAGATAAGGCCACATCTGATAACAATTACAGAACTAATATGCATAACATACCCTTAACTTTATTCAGTCAAACCTTTAAACATAAATATGCCAATAAATAAATACACAACAAAAAGAAATTATGTAGATGTTCTGTGACACGGCTGGTACCAGTTTCATACAAAAAAGTGACTGAATAATTAAATAAGCTCTATAATTTCAACGACAGGAAAATTCAACTGAAGCGAAGGCCCTATCACGAAACGGCAAAGAAACAAGATGGGATGAATCATAACCCACAAAGTCCCTTTCATAATGAGAGCTGTCTTCGCTGTCAAACATCTCTATCTTTTGTCTTTGACTGATTCTGATGTTGAAATATCTCTTTTTGAAAAAGCCTCGCAGATGTGGCAATGCGTCATATTGAACTCAGTAAGGGGCGCGCGCAGTTAATACGCGTCATTGGTTTGTCAAACGTTATTTGTCATGACTTATTTTTTGGTTGTTGTTTTTACGTAATTGTATATTTAACGTGATATGAGTTTTGCTTTCGCTTCAAGACTTGAGAAAATGGTGACAAAACTAGAATTTCACGGAACAGTTTCATTCTTGTTATAATTTGAGTGAAATCAGGTTGACTTTTCCTAGCTCTTCTCACTCGTCTTAACTTGACTATGGCTTCTCTGATCATGCTTTATTCTGGATGGAGACATATCTCACAAACCGGCGTCTAATTGTCTCTATCAACGGTTGTCACCCGGCCCCAGCCCCACTACTTTTCGGCGTGCCCAAAGGTTCTGTCCTCGGGCCGATTTTCTTCATTCTATATGCAGCCGTTAGCTACTATTTTTATCAAAGTACTCTGTGAGACATCATATGTTCGCAGATGACACACAGTTGCACGATTCTGGTCCCGTTCCTGAAGCTGGTCGTTTAATTTCCAACATGGAAAACTGTCTGACAGAAGTTGAAGACTGGATAATTAGCAAAAAAAAACTCCAGCTAAATGACGGTAAAACAGAGTCCATGCTTATCACAGCTGGTGTGCGTGCTTCGCAGTTGTCCTATCTTCTCAGTCACATCTCTGTCTGTCAAAATCAAATCACTTTTTGTGACACTGTCGAAAACCTTGGTGTTTTCATTGAAAAAGACCTCAAAATGGATAAGTATGTTAGTCATATTTGCAGATGAGTTTTTATTGAACTTCGGCGCATTAGCAGTGTTAGACAGTATATGACGCCCGAAGCAACTTCCACCCTTGTCTCCTCGTTTGTTTTATCACGGTTAGATTACTGTAACTCCCTCCTTTCCGGCCTGCCTAAAACCCAGCTAGATACACTGCAGAGAGTGCAAAACAGTGCTGCCCGTTTAGTTCTGCGCGTGCGTAAGCGTGACCAGATCCGCCCCGCCCTTAAGAAACTCCACTGGATGCCCGTACAAGAACGTATTTTGTATAAATTGTCCTGCATGTGCTTTAAAATCTGACCACATCACTCCCCTGCTCAAACTCATTCACTGGCTCCCCATCCCCCAACGCTTTCAATACAAGACTATGTCTCTCTGCTACAAATCCCTTAAGGTAGCAGATACAGTGGGCACAGGGTCAAAATTCATGTTTTGGAAGTAGTGTTTAATACATATTTCTTTCAATAGAAAAATCATTTTTGCATCATTCTCTAACAGGTTTTTGTTCAAACTTTGATTGTTTTTTTGTTATGAATTTTTTTCGTAGGGTAGGCTGTCGACAGTTTTAGTCCGAAAAACAAGATGGCAGCTGAGAAATCTATTTTGTCTTCAGTAACACTATTTAGCTTTAAAATAATGAGCCTCTCCCTGCAATTACTACACTCCAAGGGAAATAATGAGCCTCTCCCTGCAATTACTACACCCCGAAAGTTACTGTGCCTTTGCAAATGGCTACCTCCATGTGAAAGCATGTTGATTCTTGACTGGGATTATATTCATCGTGTGTTGTGATAGTTTGATCATGTCTACAGATCTCAAAAGGAGAGGTGAGAAGCGTAAGAAGAAGAAACCTCCTAAAAATAGATTTGTCAAGGCAAAACGAGTCTGTGAAAACTCTAGCTTTGATCAGAACGATGACAATGAACCCACGTCATCGCAAAACATCAATAATAGTGCAAGTGCCGAACAATCTCAAGACACTGCCACGCCCACTTCGACATGTTCTAAATGAAAGCTGTCTGGCATTTACCAGCTATATTATGAATCTGAAACTAGTGAAGGTGAAACAAGTGAGGCAGAGACAGAAACAGTAGAACAAGATTCTGTACATGGAAATAGGATTTATAATTGATATTGAACTGCTAGGACAGAACATCTCCTCTCAGCTATCTCTCTAACTTGCTTCACCCCTAAACTCCTTCCCGCTCCCTCCACTCTGCCTCCGATCCTCTCCGCCTCCACAACCCCGCACCAAACTCAGCATGCACTTTCGGCCCCCGCTCCTTCTCTGTATACGGTCCATCCACCTGGAACACTCTCCCACTCTCCGTCAGAAACCCTCTCTCTCCTCCTTCCAGTCCGCCCTCAAAACTCACCTCTTTCAACAGTTCTAGCACTATAACGCCACCACCACACTCCCCATCCCATGCAGACTGTATTTGTGGTACGTGAGTCATTGACAAAAGCGTGCACATGCGTGCGTGAGTTGTGAGTGCGCGCTTAGAGTAATAATTATTATAAGGTAAGCGCATTATGAATACAGTAATTATTATTATTATTATTATTATTATTATTAACTCTCTCGGCCTGAATTTTCCTGCCTATATCTCTGACTTACTCCATCTGTATATTCCATCTCGCACCCTCCGCTCTTCCTCTGACACACGTAAATCGTCAGTGTCAGGTTACTTCGAGGGTTGTTGATGAAATTGATTATCAGACCGACGCGCCGAAGGCGCGGGGGCCTGATAATCAGTTTCAGAGGACTATAAACCGTGATGTAACCCGAGAAGTAGCTCAACACAGACGGTTCAATGTCATTGTCGTTCAGTCTAAATTACGCACTATTTGAAGCCTCAAACGTGTGTCTGACGTCAGGCGTAAAACGCCAAATATTTCGGACGTCAGACTGTATAGGCTATCACGCCCGGTCGTGCAAATGTGCTTGATTTTTGTCGCTGGAATTTCAAACCTTTACCAGCGGACCTGCTTCTAAGCAGCCAGTGACAAGATCAGAATCTGTAGCAATCAAGTGCGGACTTTTCTCACTGAGTTCAAGTGATAGAACTTCTGAATTTTGAGCGCAGGATTGCGTGGCAAGCGACTGGATATACGGTAGGTCTGATTTCGTTCATGAAGCATGTATTGTTGGCATCTTTTGCCAACCAGTACTGAGCTCATACACGCATTCAACAATGACTCGATCTTTTCAACAAAAAATGAAATATCATAGATCTATCATATTTGTTTTATTATTATTTCTCTTTTCTCTTACTGCACTACCAAAGTCGTGGGGGAGAAAGAGCCGGAGTACCCGGAGAATTAAGGGTGACACTTATTAGAGGAAAAAAGTCCGACGTCGGAACCGGGTATCGAATCTCGCACCTCTAGCATTGGTGGCAGGCGCTTTTACCGCTGCGCCACGGACCGCCACTTCCTATACACTTTATGGTACAGATCCGTGCTAGTGAAAGGGAATGACTATATGAAATGTGTAATATACCTAAAGATAAGAAAGCCGTTATTAGACAAAATGAAGTCTGACCCGTCAAAGTCAAACATGCAAAGTCCGATTTGAGAAAATACATGTAAATTTCGATTCCCAATTTCAAATTTAAAACACGTGGTGAGTGGCGGTGGTGCCTTCTTCCACCTTGGCTCCGCCTCTTGGAACAGCCTCCGCCCCTGTCCGTAACTGTCAAACGCTCTCATCATTCAAATCACTTCTCAAAATCTACCACTACAACGCTGCCTTTTACTAATTCATTTCCTCAGCCATGCACAATTCATCACCAACTGTCACGTGTGTGTGTGTGTGTGTGTGTGTGTGTGTGTGTGTGTGTGTGTGTGTGTGTGTGTGTGCGTGCGTGTGCGTGCGTGTGTGCGTGTGTATGTGTGTGTGTTTGTGTGTGTGTGTGTGAGAGAGTGTGTGTGTGTGTGCGTTTGTTGTGTGTGTGTGCGTGTTAGCCTTTTGATTGTATCAGCGCTTAGAGCTACTTTTAGAATAAGCTCTTAACAAATCTCCTTTATTATTATTATTATTATTACTACTATTATTATTATTATATACTAAGTACACCTGCATGCTCTTCGCGTCGATGTGTGTGCATGCGTGTGCGTGCGCGTGCGTGCGTGCGCGCGCGCTCCAAACATCCTCAAGAGGCAAGGATGTCCATGTGCCCTACGGGCGCATGAGGATCTATGCCTGTTGGAGATGCGCGCATATGTGTGTGAGAGCGAGCGAGCGAGAGAGAAAATTACGTCATATTTTGCGTAATCTTCGTAAAATATTAGCAGTGGCAGTCTCCCCTTTTCTTTTCACTTAATTTATTTTCCTTTAGCTCAATCGTCCATATGTACATTTATATTTGTGCAGCATTATTAAGTACGTTATTGCTTATTGTCTTTGTTACAGTTCTGTCTATGTACTTATGTATTTTAAACTGTTACATTTGCGGTTGTCATTTGCCTTTTTTCAATGCATGCTTGTATGATTCCTATGTATACTAATGGTCAAAACTTAAGGGCCACTTTTTATCGCAGACGCACGACAACACCACACAAATAATGTAACAATACTTGAGTCAATACTTTGCTAATTTATTCAGTAACAATTTAATTTAAGTTTTGAGTAAATCAAGCAATTATAAAAACAGCAGTAAGTTAAAATGTTCACCCACCCCTCATTTGAAAGTCACAAAAGACTGGTCCAGTCAGTAGCGAGTGTACCCACCGTTTGCAGCCAAGCATTCAATGCAGCGTTGACGCATTGAGTTCACCAGGATGACTTTGTTGTGGGATCGCTTACCACTCTTGATGCAGGAACTGAGTCAGCTGGGAGACGCCTTGAGGTGTGTGTGTGTGTGTGTGTGTGTGTGGGGGGGGGGGGGGGGGGGTGCTGGCTACACGTTGCCCTAGCACGTCCCAGAGGTGCTCGATCACGTGAACGAGCTGGCCACTCCATCCTCATGATGCCCCATAGCTCAAGGTACTCCTCCACCACACGAGCGCGATGAGGTCGAGCGTTGTCGTCCTGCAGATCAGCATTGTCGCCTATGGCTTAGAGAGCTGGCTAGATGAGGGGTTGCACAGTCTCGTCCCAAGAGCGCGGTCCGGTAAGGGTGCCTCGAATGAAGTAGAGGGGGGGGGGGGGGGGGCTCCTGTCTTCCCTGCTGAAGCCTGCCCAGACCATGACTGAGCCTCCTCCGTAGCGATCCACCTCTTGGACGCATCCTTCCATGAATCGCTCGCCCTAGCGTCTCCAGACCCTCAGCCTGCCGTCGTTGAAGGACACAGTGAACGGTAACTCATCAGTAAACAGAACCTGAGTCACTGGAGTCTGTTCCACCTCACATGTTGACGACACCAGGCAACCCGGGCTCTGCGATGAGGTGGAGTGAGGGGTATTCTCACTGCTGCTCTGCATGAAGCCAGGCCAATTTCGAGCACACGTCGGCAGACTGTGCTTCTGCTGAAATTAACGTTTGCAGCTTGCATCAGTTGACGTCGCAGAGTGGCTGACTTGACAGTTCGGTCGCGCAGAGCCGCCAAACAGAGGTATCTATCCTCCCTTCTGCTGGTGCGCGCTGAGCAGGGTCGTCGTTTTGCCCTTCCAGTTTCTTGGAATCGTGCCAGCAGCCTCTGGATCGCTGAATGGGACACCCCAAGATGTCTCCCAACTTCTCGTAAAATATTCCATCCTACAGCCATGCTAGCGCCCGGCCACATCTACTGGCGTTAGGCTTCGTCGTGGTGGCATGGTTAGAACACTGACAATTATGCTCATACTGTACCGGTATTTGTAGCGAAACAGAGGTGCTCAGTGTTCACGACTGACCCCTTTAGCATGTGCATCACGACTTTACCGAGTTTTTCCACCTGCCTGCTTTTGGTACGCTTGCCAATATCGCACAGCTTTTCACAAAAACTGACGATGTTTCGTGTGCATTTGACACGTTCGTGGAAATTGCTGAATTGTTGTCTATTGTTCCCTGTACAGTGGACTGTCTAAGGTCAACTTTTAACCCATTTGGATCTAAAGAACATTGTATTTTATTAGCGTACTTGCGACAATAAACTATGACACAAAAATTGGGGTGGCCTTTAAGTTTTGACCATTAGTATATTTTGTTATATATTCATAATTCAAACGCCTTCAATGCAAGCACTTGCGATTGATAAATAGTCTGTAATCACTGATACAATATTTTAAGAACTAAACAAGGTCAAGGCGTTTCAAATTCCTTTAGTCAATATCCATGTTAAAGGAGGTATTTAAGTACACTGTGCATTGTCGTTCAGTCACTTTATTTTACAACACTCTGATTGGTCAGCATCTAAAAATCGCAGGGGGTTCACTGCCCCAATGCCTACCTCCTAGCAACATTGCCGTACCTGTAATTTTTAATCAGCTGGCCAATCCGCAATTATAATATTGCACTCGAATCTGTCCTAGGTCTTTCGTCTGAACGCTTATATCAGGGCTGTCCGGCACCTTACATCATAAATAACCGAAAAACACAAGATCAAATGATGGTAGACGATAAGGAAATCAAAGAATATATCTTATTTTGGCACACTACACAAGTGCTACACAAATGTGTCGCAGTTCAAACTCTGAACTGAGCCACTCGAAACTTTCCATTGTGCTCCGTGTCAACACGAATGCTGTTTAGACTGTTGCCACTAGTGCAGTAAGAGAAAAGAGAAATAAACAAAGAAAATTTGATAGATCTATGATACTTCATTTTTTGTTGAAAAGATCGAGTCATTGTTGAATGTGTGTATGAGCTCAGTACTGGTTGGCGAAAGATGCCAACAATACATGCTTCATGAACAAAATCAGACCTTCCGTATATCCAGTCGCTTGCCACGCAATCCTGCGCTCAAAATTTAGAGGTTCTATCACTTGAACTCGGTGACAAAAGTCCGCACTTGATTGCTACAGATTCTGATCTTGTCACTGGCTGCTTAGAAGCAGCACCGCTGGTAAACGTTTTGAAATTCCAGCGGCAAAAATCAAGCACATTTGCACGACCGGGCGTGATAACCTATACAGTCTGACGACAGAAATATTTGGCGTTTTACGCCTGACGTCAGACACACATTTGAGGCTTCAAATAGTGCGTAATTTAGACTGAACGACAATGGCACTGAACCGTCTGTGTTGGGTTACTTCTCGGGTTAGATCACGGTTTGTAGTCCTCTGAAGCTGATTATCAGACCTCCGCGCATGCGTCGCGTCGGTCTGATAATCAACTTCATCGGACTACAATACCACGATGTAACTTTCGAAGTCACGCGACACAGACGATTAAATGCCTAACTGAGCATATCTTGAAATGAACTGCAGTTTACGTGTAAGGAACATTTGGAACCCTCTGTCACCGCGTGTGACCGCTATGTGGGGACCGCTGTCCCTTTATAGGTATACTCTTTGTCACCGCGTGTGACCGCTATGGGGTGGGACCGCTGTCCCTTAATAGGTATACCCTCTGTCACCGCGTGTGACCGCTATGGTGGTGGGACCGCTGTCCCGTGATAGGTATACCCTCTGTCACCGCGTGTGACCGCTATGAGGATGGGACCGCTGTCCCTTTGATAGGTATACCCTCTGTCACCGCGTGTGACCGCTATGTGGTGAGACCGCTGTCCCTCGATAGGTACACCCTATGTCACCGCGTGTGACTGATAATTTATGGGGTGGGACCGCTGTCCTTATAGGTATACCCTCTGTCACCGCGTGTGCCCGCTATGGGGTGGGACCGCTGTCCCGTGATAGGTATACCCTTTGTCACCGCGTGTGACCGCTATGAAGGTGGGACCGCTGTCCCGTGATAGGTATACACTCTGTCACCGCGTGTGACCGCTGTGGGAGAACCGCTGTCCCTCGGTGTCTGCAAGAAGCATGAGTCCCACAAATGAGAGGCTGAAGGGAATATATACCTCCTGCAGCTGGGGGGGGGGGGGGGGTGTTCATTTTTTTCTCAGCAATGGACGGGTGAAGTTAGTCCTTCCTGCAGCATTATCGGAAGACACACCAGGAACCGTTACACAGGAGATATTGCGAAGAATGAACCTTTAGCTGGAGGAGGCCTCTTTACATGCCGCAGATAGTAATTATAAAGCTCTGTACCATCCTGGGCATTCACTGGAGTGACTATGTCACCAACGTCGAGGTCCTTGAACAGGCTGAAACTGTGAGCATCGAGGCTTTGCTGCTGCGGACACAGCTCCGCTGGGCGGGGCATGTCTCCAGGATGGAGGATCATCGCCTACCAAAGATCACCCTGTTCGGCGAGCTTGCTACTGGACACCGTGACAGAGGGGCACCAAAGAAGAGATACAAAGACTGTCTCAAGAAGTTACTTAGTGCCTGCCAAATCGACCACCACCAGTGGTCTTCGCTTGCTGCGGACCGTGACACCTGGCGCTCCACCATTTACAAGGCAGCTGTCTCCTTTGAGGACTCTCACAGAGCTAGCCTTAAGGACAAGCGGCTCAGGAGAAAAAACAGAGATGCCGCAGCTCAGAACCCCGGCCATACCTTCCCCTGCAGCCACTGCGGTCGAACCTGCCTGTCTCGGATTGGCCTCCGCAGCCACGAACAAGCCTGCAGACGTCGTGGGCAACTCCTATAAAATCTTCGTTCGCGAAGTCAAGCCAAGAGAGTTTAGTGAAAGTTTTCAACAGAATGAACAAAACAATACAATGTGATAAAATAACAACTGTAACTCATTAATCAACCCGACGCAAGTACTTCCCAAATTTTGGAGGCGTCATCTAACGACTAAGCACCTGTTGCAGGAGATGGATCGACCATGCTAATTCAAGGCTAATGCCAGATTAGCTTGGCGCCTGAAAGGCGCCAAGCTAATCTGGCACTACCCTTGAATTAGCGTGGTCGGCCCATCTCCTGCTGTAGTGCGTCAGGGCCGAGTGAGGTAAATTTCTGCTTGCATGTCCAGCCGTCTTGTCTATTTGTTCCCAGGTTTGCACTGAATCTGTTGACGAATAATGGGGAAATTGGTTTCCAATGTAAGGTGAGGTTCAACGGTGATGATAATATCATACGCACAACTATTCTGGACACCGAGGTAGACGGCTGGGGAAATAATGCCCTCTACTTGTCGGATCCAAATCCTCCCTTCCCGTTCACCGTGGGGCGGCAGTTTGATTTGAAGATCACAGCTGTCAGAAACAGCATATATCAGGTACGTCTGTGTTGTCACACTCACAGGTCAGCCTCAGTGAAAGGTCCCAATGCGCAAAAGGCCATCGGGCCCACATCGACCCACTGGCCTGTGTAACGAAGGTTTTTATTTCGTGTACTAAGTTAAGTTGTTACGTGTATAAACGGTTATTCTAATAGAATAAATGTGTGCGTGGGTTTTCTGACAATCAGTATAAAGGTGGGTGTTCTATCTCTGTTTACTAGACTCTTTCTTCCACCACCACACACGCTTACAAACAAGGACAAAGGCCACACAGTTATCTCTCTTTGCCCTCTGTTTCACTATTTCTCATACACTCATATCATATACATTAAATCACACAATTCACATCATACAAACAAGTGTTTCACACAAATAATTAAGAAGTGGCGTATAGGCTATTCATAACTTCAGCGCTCACACATTCACTCGCTACCGTAGAGGTCGTTGTCTCTCGAAAGAGACGTCACTCGACTCTACTCTTTACACTAGTGTCGACACAGTCAAAGATATCACATCGACGACTTGACTTGACGGAGATTTCCCGAACGGAATGGTACTAGTCGATGACAGTACTCACAGATTAGAATATTCCTAGGCGTGCAATTATCAACGGCGCTAGGCGACATAGGCTACACTGAAGGAACACTGCATGTGGTCCTGTAGCTCAAATCTGTAGGCTTACTTCATCACCGTTGCTGCACGTCTGCACCAGTGATGGTAGACGAAGGAGAGATGAAGGCGTTGATGATGTCCGTATCCGGTCACGTAGACGATACTTAAATAATAATGATAGTGCATCGCATTTATATGGCGCATTTCTCATATAACTCAATGCGCAGAATGTAGCCGCGAACTGAACCCAACAAGCACGCTCACGTGAATCACACGCATTCACTCACACACTGTACGTAAACACAGAACATTCACGTGGTGCTAAGGGCAAGCTCTAGCGAGCTACTGACGGTATTTGGAAATCGTTTTGTATTTGAAATTTTATTAAGTTGGCTGAAACTGATACCAAAGTGGAGGGGGAGGAAGAGCCGGAGTACCCGGAGAAAGAACCCCCGACGGTCCGCCCGAATTAACGGTGACACTTACTAGAGGAGAAAAATCCGACGCCGGAACCCGGAATCGAACCTCGCACCTTTAGCATTGGTGGCAGGCGCCTTAACCACTGCGCCACGGACAGCTTCATCAGCCACATACCACCCCTTATTTTTATATATTTTTTTTGTTTGTTTGTTTTGTTTGTTTGTTCCCGTCGCATGATTGCATAAGATTTTCTACATTAGATGTTTTTGTTTTGCTCGTGTGTGAGTTCTGAGTATGTTGACAATATTAATGACGATGATGATGTACGTAACAGTAAATATAGTAATGTGTTATATTTTAGATGCATTTTCTTAGTACGTCATGCGTATGAGTCATTAACTATTGCTGTTTTGGGACTGACAGGAATGACGTACTAGAATTTATGCACGTATATTTTAATTCGGATTAAACCGTAAGCATAATACGAACATTGTGATTGTGTGTGTGATGTTTAGATTTTTCTTGACTGCACGTTTGAAAATTCTACTAATGATGATAGTGTCAATGTTGATGATGACGTTATTATTATAAATATTTCTTTGCGACATTTTTTTCCTCCGCACACTCCGTGTCAATACTCGTGTTTCATAAAAGTTTCATGTCATCAGTAATGACGCACTAATATCACGAACATATGCACGTGCTTTTATACTTTAGTCTATATATGTAAAAGTATTACGATAATTTAGAATTTGAAAGTGCATGTGTGTATATTCTGTGTTGCGATTGTGGTTGTGTTGTCCTGTGAGAGCATGCATGTGTTAATCGTAGGAAACGATCCGATGTTTATTTGAGCTGTCATGGTTACGTATCATGTACCTTTTCACTGAGATTCTTTATTGTTCGTCCATGATAGCGGTGTTGGCTTTGTTATGATATGTTAATTTTAGTCCGGAAGCTTCTAGAAAAGTCGTACGGAGAAGAGCGGTCGATTTTTGTTTTGCTTAGATTAATTGAGAATGAACCAGAACGTTCGAATCAGGGTCGCGCTGTCTAGTGACATCGTACATGTGACGTCAGAAGAGTAAGAAACATTTCGCTACTTTTTTTTTTTATAGACGAGTCATAGTTGTTTACTGTTCGTGTGAAGTTGGCAGCCAGTCAGTACGGTTTTTGAATGATCGTGTAAGTTCTGGAAGATTCCAACTAGGTCGTGAACTGCCTGCCATACTTTTGTGAGATGTCATTTTACATTAGGATTTGGAGCTGAATTAAGCAGCCGAATTTTTGTAGCCTATTGTAGTTATTCCAGAAAATTCTTTCTTTATTAATATTTATGAGTTTCATTTACGGGTTCCATTCTGATTGGTTGCGGTGAATGATTTTTGGGGATTCTTCTAGAAAGTTGTCTTACTATATAACGTTGGTGCTAGGAAAGCGCGGATATACATTGTATTGCATTGTCAGTTGTAAAGACACACAGTTTATCGTAGGTACGTGGCCCGTATAGGGTGTACATTGTGATAGACACAGCGTAACAGTGGTGTACGTCGTGTGAGGAACTTTGTGTCGCCAGTGTGGCCATTTGCAGAAGAGACTTTGTATCAGTGTTGGTGCATTTGGAAATGCATTGTGTGGAGATCGCATCGCTGAATTAAATTATTGTTGGAACTGTTACTCCAGTATTGTCTACATCCTTAAGCCACGTGTGACGGGTTGCAGCTGAATGAAGTTTATTTAAAAGAACCTTACGTGCGTGCGTCTGGTGTGTATATCATACTACGACTACGAATCTACCACGTAACATTCTGTATCTATTTTGACGCACTACATTTTCACACGTAAAATTATGTTTTGTTACCTAGTTACCTGTTCCCTGGGCATTCCCCTGAAAAAGCCTTCGCTGAGAGGGCTAAACTTTGTGCAAACAATAAAAGTGTAACTCCTCCTAAACTACGTGGTGTATGTGGATCCTTTCTTCACATTTTAAGTATATATATATGTAATTTTTCATTCATTTCTGAGAATGCTGTGCTAATGCCATGGAATTCCAGGCTGGTAAACTTGCATTGTGCCAACAGGACATCAGCCGTCCTTTTTGTGACTGCATCGCTCACTAGTTCTAGAAAGGAGAGGGTAGTTGGAGAGAAGGAATGACAGACCTATCATTTTGAGCCTTCCACTGAACACCTACTACATAAAGCAGTAGGGACTACCCCCAGGGGCCCCGCCACTCTCTGGAGAATATCCAGACCTCCCCCCAAGGGGGATGCTATAAAATATTCCCAAACAGATATTGGACCTGCTGAGTAGATTTAAGTTTTTGCCGCCTACGCCGACCGGTTTCGCCCCAAGGGGAGGGGGGGGGGGGTCTCTTCAGGTAGGCATACGGCGTAACCTGAAATTGCAAACACAACGCATGTACTAGAAGCCGCCTCCAGCATTTACTGGTAGCACCACTAGTACAGCGCGGATTGCATATATATATATATATATATATATATATATATATATATATATATATATATATATATATATATATATATATATATATATATATATATATATATATATATATATATATATATATATATATATATATATATATATATATATAAACTTGAATGTTACCTTGTAAGCAATAACGTTATTTCTTTCTCCTTTCCATTTGCAAAACAGAAACAAAAAGTCTATGTTAACGGAAACTTTTCTTTCCAAGGAAATATTAAGTACGGAGTGCCGCGCGGATTTATTCTAGGCCCATTACTTTCCTTACTATTTGTAAATGGCCTTCCCTTACACGTCATCTCACGGATCGTATAAGCGGCTCGTTTGCCGTTTATAAAAATCGCCACGCGACAGGCAAAAACAACTACTATCAAGTTACAAATACGTTTAGATGAAATATCAGGATGGTGTAGTGAGATCCATATGATCTTGCATCCAGCAGTCGCAGTCTATGCTTGTAACTACGTGCCAGAAACATCAGCGTAACCCGTCACCTTTGCAACTTCAGATACAAAACGAACCAACTGAACAATTTATTTTTTTATTTTTTTTTAAAAAATAGGTCTATTAACAACTAAGCTGCACTATGTAAAATCATTTCTGAAAACATATTTCTGCTTTTACTACTGAGCAACATAACCGATAAGCACAGCTGTGAACTATTCTTTACGCTCACATAAAATCTCAAATTGATTTTATTTCCCCTGTCTGAGATGTATGTGGAGATGTACATGTAATCAGACTAAACTCCCTGTAAAAGTATAATCGCACAGCCCAAAAGTGACCGACGAGAGATTTATCAATGGATTGTCGGCATCATCTGTTGTAAACTGCGTAGAAATAGGAGCGGAAGCACACTGACCGTCTCTCGATTCGCTCTGCTGATCAGCGGTGGCTAGTCGATGGAGACAACCAGTGTGGGATGGAATTGTAAATCCCCTGGACCCAATGTTGAACCCCTTCACGGCCAGTGGTCGCAGGTTGTGTTTCTGATATCTTTGTTAATTCAACACCAAGCAGCCCTAAAGGCCGGTCACAGAACGTTGATGCAGAGTGGTGTCAGCAAATGGCGTTGATCCTCATGAGCCCTTGCAGTCGCATCTGTGTCTCTCGCAGCTGGGTTGCGGTTTGTTGTCTTTGTTGCTGTTGTTTGTGTGTGTGTGTGGGGGGGGGGGGGAGGAGGGGAGTTTATGTCACTGAAGCGCTTAAGCACTGCGTATGTTTTACTTTCTTTCTTTTTCTTTTTTTTTCCCCTTGGCAAAAACCGTAAATTATCATGAAGGAGGCATCTCCTGCAACTTTTACATAGCCGTTAGATGATACCTAAAAAAAAATATGGAAATGCGTCCTTGGGATTTAATGGGTTAAACCTGGAATAACATGGGAGAGACGTTTTGTGTCCCAGGTGTACGTGGGGGGCAGTTTGTACGGGACAAGCAGACCTCTATCTGCCTCCGTGATCATCATCGACAGGATTCAGCTGACCGGCGACTCCATACTGGTGGATATGCTGGATGTCTACTGCAGCTAATAACCTAATAAAGAAATAGTCAACTGAGAAAGAAACACACTGAGACACCAAGTACAAAACAGTAAATAACAAACGAAGGAACAAGCAGAGCAGTAAAATCGCCACTAACAAAAGAAACCTGCTTTGAAAGGACGAGCATAAATTTCTTCTGTTCTTTTTAGCTAATTTTATTTTAAAAAATATATTTACGTATTTTATAGGCTTGACAGTAACCCTTGTGGTCTGGATGTGACAGCATAGTCCAGCAGTTTCCCTTACTTTACATTTATGTAAGCATTACGTTCAGGTCCCGGTACATGGATCGACCATATCAGCTTATGGAGACTGACTGAGCAATTTCGTCATCATTCGGCTTCGTTCAAAGTAGCCTCAGATATCACCAGATTTGGATATATCGAAGCATTTTAGAACGATGTACCAAGCGTGTACAATGCAAAAAATACCCAAATAATCGTTGAGACAGGACCGGTACAACGCGGTTCAACCCTTTCCCCAATGCGCTAAGGCCATCGGGCCGACGTCGGCCGCCGTTGGCCGGTGCATGGCCGCGCGCGGGCCCGATGGCTTTTGCGCATTGGGTCACTGCCATAGTACGTACATTGTACGTCTGAAATCTGTGACAATTCAATGCGAAAGCCGTCCCATACATGGATACAAAATGGTTTCAGCAAGAGGCATAGATCCTCATGAGCACCCGCGATTGCGAGGCATAGAAGCATGAGTCTATTACTATTATAGTAACAGACTTATGGTAGAAGGCATGTTTTCAGCATGCACTAATTTGCTTGTTTTCATTCCCATTATTTGTACAATGTTAATTAAGATGACAACACAAACGATTTTCTTTTAATCTTATTGCATTCATTGGTTTTGTTAAATAAAAACTTGAATACAATATTTACACAATCCAGACCAAAAATTTGACTGCCAAGCGTGTAAAATGCAGAGAAGAACCCAACGGAGAAAGAAACAACCTTAGAAGAGACAGTTACAACACAATTTATCAATATTTCAAAATCGACAAACAACTATAGAGATCAGTCGCCACTATACAGATCAGTCGCCACTTATCTTCATTTAGGTAGGTCCGTCTCTATACAAACAGTGCGTAAAGCTTTACCGGAGAGCGATATTTAGCTGTTTTGCAACAAGAGCTGCTCTTCACATACAACACGCATAACAAAAATAAAAACATTCGCAAATAAAGTATCGTCCGGACAACAGTTCTGTGGGTTTGTTTTGTTCTGGAAAGAAATATGTATTTGTAGCACCGCCGAATGTGGAGCTGGGGTAAGCGTCAAAAACAAACTTGTTCAGCTGTCCGTGAGCGCCCCGCACACATCCGGGCTACAGTGGTGTTAAAAAAAGGCTTGCACAAATCCAAGATAGAACGCACAGCGCTATATTTGGTATCGTTGGAAGAGCGTTTCCTGCCCTTTTTCACGGTGCCTGGCACATGTTTGAATTCAACAGAAAACATCATCATATTTTGATGTGAAATGTTCCATTTTTTACTCATTAGTTATCTGGGAATGATTGCGCGCACATGCGCCAGCTTCCAGTGAAAAGCTCATTCAAAAACCTTTCGATCGATGTATTATCTGGCACGGACGATCGAATCTTGGATATGCGCAGTGGCTTTGAAACTGACACGCCAACGCGCAAACACGACTGCACAATGGCGCCCGCGATAGAAGCTTCTTTCGTCAACGATGACGCAAACTTTGCTTGTGACTTGCATAAAACATTGCGCAAGTACACAAATGTTTATGATTAATGATAGACAAAGAATTTTTTAGCATTATGAACTAAAAGTGATTGAAAGAATTGATTATTTTAACCAGCAGTTTAATTTTTTACTGTGTGTAGTCGATTTCCATCTTTAACTTCACGCCCTTCTCGTGGGGTATACTTTCTTTTGACCTAAATTACAGCTTTGACAAGTCTAGTCCTACTGAAATGCACGCCATATATACTGCAATACTTCAGAGTTTCACTTTAAATTTTCTGAGACACAAATATATATATATTTTACAATATATTGAACTTAAAAATGTGCACTTAATCAATTGCAGATTGAATTATTACAAAAATGCTGGACTGTTCGTATGACTCAGAGACATTTATATGTGTCTCGGTCACTGACTTTACTGTGGCCTTTTCACAGCCTTCAAACAGCTCTACAGTTTATAACAGCAAGTAGTGCATGTAAATGAGGGCTTTTATGTATGTAATCACCTTTTCTTTTACAAATTTTAAAAACCATGATTTTTAAGTTCTGATGGATCTTAAAATGAGAGGATATACAAAAAAAAAAAAAATAAGTGCATTGAAAATAAAAAACAATTATGGAAATATCTTAGCTCTTATTGTATGCTGAGATATGTATGCATGATATGTGTGGTGTGGTGTGGCGAGAGATGTGAAATGATTGAAAGTGTTTAACAGTATAGTCAATGAAGATGCCAACAGTAGTGTCTATGACATGCATGGTATACCATACTGAAACGTAGTTCCTCGTGGATAGCTGATGGCGCAGTGGGTATTTCTCAATGGCTCTGTGGCATGTTTGCCACTTTGTTCAGTAGCAATATTTTGTGTAAAAACTACATTTTCCCATACAAAATATGAATGCATCGTGTTCGTGATTAATTATAGGTTTAAAACAAGTCTTCTCATTTCTTTTTTTCTGTTGTATGTGTTTTGTTCTGCCAGGTACGCTAATTGCAAGTGACAACAAAAATAACGGCGAAGATTTGTTCAAGTCTTAAAATGGCTATATATTTTGACACTGTTGAACATTAAAAACAAAATGAGATATGAACCTTCAAAATTGAACCACTCCTTGCGGAGATATTCATCGGAGTCATTTGTAAAACCGTTATAATAACTTTATTTTTCTTTTACGAAAAAAACGCTTTCTTCTCATTGATATACGCCTGATTTTTCATAAACAGTGTTTGCATAAGCCTGTTATTTGTCCCGGCCCTGAGCAGGATTTGGTCGAATTGTTATTACATGGTATTTATATGGCGCATTTCTCATATTTATAATATAACTCAATGCGCAGAATGTAGCCGCGAACTGAACCCAACAAGCACGCTCACGTGAATCACACGCATTCACTCACACACTGTGCGTAAACACAGAACATTCACGTGGTGCTAAGGGCAAGCTCAAGCGAGCTACTGACGGTATTTGAAAATCGTTTTGTATTTGAAATTTTATTAAGTTGGCTGAAACTGATACCAAAGTGAAGGGGGAGGAAGAGCCGGAGTACCCGGAGAAAGAACCCCCGACGGTCCGCCCGAATTAACGGTGACACTTACTAGAGGAGAAAAATCCGACGCCGGAACCCGGAATCGAACCTCGCACCTTTAGCATTGGTGGCAGGCGCCTTAACCACTGCGCCACGGACCTGTAAGCTCTAGGCATGAAAATCAGCAAGAAAATTGCAAAGTTGATTCTCTGATGTCTCAAATGTTAGTACTGCGATGAGTGACGTATAACATCGAGACGTCACTATGAACACGGTGTCGTGGGACTAATGATGCCATGAGGTGAAGCTTGAAGTGACGTCATTTCGCTGCTCGTGCTATCATTCTTCTTCATAATAACTATGCTACGCCAGACCACAGAGCTTACAAGTGTCGGGAATCGCCGTGTGTCAGTCTTTATTTATGTGTGCCAGTGTGTGTGGATCAGAGGGTGGGTTAGAGTAGAAGGAGATGGATTCCAGTCGCTACACGAGCCCATAGAGCGTACTAATGGCGGGAAGCGTCGTCTGTCCGTCTTTTTTTGTGTGCGCCGACGCGTGTGTTGATCACAGGTTGGCTTAGAGAGGAAGGAAATGGATCAGCATAATAAGCCTAAAAAATATGAACAACTCTAAATCTTCCTGAAAGATAAACACATCTGAGCTACAAACAATACGGTAGACTTTAGGCTGAAATCCTCATCTTGTTATTATTAGGTAGGTCCGTCCCTATACAAACAGTGGGTAACAACTGTGCAGGAGAGCCCAAATAGTTATTTTGCATCAAGAGCTGCTCGCAACATATAGCACGCATAAACAAAAAACAACAACAACAACAAATAAAAACAAAACATGGTGAATAAAGCATCGTCCGGACAACAGTTCTGTGGGCTTGTTTGGTTTTTGAAAGAAATACGTTTTTGTATGTGGAGCAGGGGTAAGCGTCAAAAACACACTTGATCAGCTGTCCGTGAGCGCCCTGCACAGAGCCGCGGTGCAGTGGTGTTACAAATACCGCTTGCGCAAATTCACGATAGAAGGCACAGCGATATACTTGGTATCGTTGAAAAGAGCTTTTCCTGCCTTTTTTCACGGTGCCTGGCGCATTTTTGGATTTAAGAGAAAACAGCATCAAATTGTAATGTGAAATTTTTACATTGTTTACTTGCGTGATATGTTGTCTGGGAAAAATCACGCGCACACGCGCCAGCTACAGGTGAAAAGTTCATTCAAAAACCTTCCGATCGACATGTCATCTGACACGGACGATCAAATCTTGGATTTGGACAGTAGCTTTGAAACTGAAACCCCAATGCGCAAACACGACTGCACAATGCCACCCGAGATATAAAAGCTTTTTTCGTCAACGATTACACAAACTTTGCTTGTGACTTGCAGAAAACATTGCGCAAGTACACAAGTGTTTATGAATAATGATAGGCAAAGAAATTTTCAGCATTGTAAACTAAAAGTGATTGATAGAATTGATTATTTTGACACGCAGTTTAATTTGTACTGTGTGTAGTCGATTTCCAGCACGTCACGTCTTTCTCGTGGGCTACAATTGATTTTTTTTTTTTTTTTTTTTTTTTACCTAAATCACAGATTTCATAAGTCTAGTCCTAATAAATTGCACGCCATATTTACTACAATACTTTAGCTTTGCACTTGAATTTTTCTGAGCAAACACGTTCGACGGTTTCTTTGAAATGACTATTTTAGTCTACAACAAGAACGACAACTGTTTCCCAGGTAGCAGACGAATTTTTCAACATGCCAACAGAACTCGTTTGGTTTTGACTGCCTAAACTATGAAACAAGATGGGATGAACCATAACCCACAAAGTCGCTTCTATATGACAGCTGTTTTAGCTCTCAAGGGTCTCTACCTTTTGTCTTTGACTTGATTCTGATGTTGAAATATCTCCTTTTTAAAAAGCCTCGCAGATGTGCCAATTCGTCCTAGTGAACTCTATAAGGGGCGCGCGCAGTGCATACGCGTCATTGGTTTGTCAAACGTCATTTGTCATGACGTATTTTTTGTTTTTACGTAATTGCATATTTAACGAGATACGAGTTTCGCTTTCGCTTCAAGACTTGGGGAAAATGGTGACAAAACTAGAATTTCACGGTACAAGTTTAGTCTTGTTATAATTTTGTGTGAAATCAGGTTGACTTTACTTAGCTACATGCTAAAGCTATACTAAGTATACCTGCATGCTCATCTGAAAGCGCGTCGATGCGTGTATATAATAATAATAATAATAATAATAATAATAAAAATAATAATAATAATAATAATAATAATAATAATAATAATAATAATAATAATAATAATAATTAGGGTAGTGGGCAGATGTTCACATCTGCACGGGACATAGACGACCCCGCCCTCCACGAGTCCCCTGCTGCCTTGCAGGCATGGCCGCTTGGCTGCGGAAAGGCTAAGGGAGGAAACCCCTGACATCAAAGCCCCCGTGTCTCCGGGGAAGGCTTTTGAGCCAGAGACTAGGACAAGGACAGTCTGATATAAAACCTACGACCCGAGGACCTCGATGTCATCGTCCCAGCTTGCTAGGCCATGGCAGATGAACCAAGGGTTTAAAGGGTGGGGCCAGTACTGCGCACACTGCACTCCACCAAAAAGCTCCACCGCGCAGGCTTTAGGAAACGTCCACGGACCATGACACTGACCATTCCAAGTCCTGTAGCGACGGGCGAGGGGCGAAACGGCAGGTGAAATATGTCACTGGAAGCCGCAGTCTCAAACCTGCATGCAGGCGGTTCAGGATATTAGTCGCCTGATGTTGACCCGGGGATGACAATATCACTCGGCACACCCTGAACGACCAAGCAGCCTTCTCTAGGGACAGCACTGCTTGCTCCACACAGAGAGGGGCCTAGAAAAGGTGGCTAACCAAAGCTCGTCCCCTCGCAACCCCAGTTGGCTAACCGCGGTCAACGGGCATCTTCTCCTGCGGTCAAAAAACAAGAAAGAATAACGGATCCACTCTCATGACGACCACGACCGGACTCAACGTAGCATGCTGGAACATCCGAACCATGCTCGACAAAGCAGACAGCGGACGCCCTGAACGTCGCTCCGCCCTCATTGCCCATGAATTGCGGAGGTTAAACATCGACATCGCCGCGCTCAGTGAAGTACGCCTTCCGAACGAAGGCAGCCTCCAAGAACTACTGGTCAGGCAGGCCTGAATCAGAAAGACGGCTCTCAGGCGTGGGTTTCATGGTCAAGACCTCCATTGCGACTAAGCTGGAAAACCTACCAACGGGTCACTCAGACCGCATCATGTCCATGCGCCTCCCACTGAGACACCAGCAACACGTCACCCTTCTCAGTGTGTACTTCCCAACCCTCCTAGCAGAGCCTGCTGAAAAGGACAAGTTTTACACTGACCTGCGCAGCCTCATACAGAGCACCCCTGCAGACGACAAAGTCATCATCCTTGGCGACTTCAACGTCAGAGTGGGCCAGGACTCTGAAGCCTGGAAAGGAGTCCTCGGCAAGCATGGCGTCGGGAACTGCAATGACAATGGCCGCCTACTGTTGGAGTTTTGTGCAGAGCAGCTACTGGTCATCACCAACACTACTTTTCAGCAAAAGGACAGTCGAAAGACCACCTGGATGCATCCTCGCTCCAAACACTGGCACCTTATCGACTATGTCCTAGTGCGTCAGAGGGACCGCAGTGATGTCCTCCTCACCAGAGTGATGCCCAGCGCAGAGTGCCACACTGACCACCGCCTTGTCCGCTGCAAACTCAGGCTCCACGTCAAGCCAAAACCCAAGAAATGGGGGCCCCCCAAGAAAAAGCTTGATATTGCCAGCCTTCAGCGTGATGACGTGAAAGCTGCCTTTCAGACAGATTTACAGCGCAGGCTCAAAGACACAGCGGAACCAGCAGACTCCTCCCCTAAAACACTCTGGGAACAACTGAAAACTGCTATTGCAAAATCCTCTGCAGAAGTCTTGGGTTTCGCTAGAAAGAAGAACAAAGACTGGTTTGACAAAAACGATGTTGAGATCCAGGAACACCTAGCAAAAAAAAAAAGAGCCGCCCATCAGGCCCACCTAGCCCAGCCTTCCTGCCCTGTGAAGAAGTATGCCTTCCGCCTCGTCTGCAGCAGTCTCCAGCGCAAGCTCAGAGATCTCCAGAATGAGTGGTGAACCAGACTTGCACAGAGGACCCAGCTTTGCGCTGACAATGGTGACTACAGGGGCTTCTACGAAGCACTGAAAGCAGTGTATGGCCCCAGGCACCTGGTACAAAGTCCCCTGCGAAGTGCGAATGGCCTGGCACTCCTCACAGATAATACCTCCATCTTGAACCGCTGGTCGGAGTACTTTCAGAGCCTCTTCAGCGCTGAGCGCACTGTTCAAGAAGCAGTCGTCCTACAAATCCCACAACTCCCAGTAAAGGTTGAATTGGACGCACCGCCCACCGCTGAAGAGACCCTCACAGCCATCCACCAGCTCAAGATTGGCAAAGCAGCAGGCATTGATGGAATACCGCCAGAGATCTGGAAACATGGAGGCACAGCACTGCACAACAAGCTCCATGACCTCTTTCTCTGCTGCTGGGAGGAAGGAACACTACCAAAGGATCTCCGTGATGCTGTCGTTACCACCCTGTACAAGAACAAAGGCGAGAAGTCTGACTGTTCCAACTATCGGGGAATCACCCTGCTGTCCATTGCTGGGAAAATTCTTGCAAGGCTGCTCCTGAATCGGCTGGTACCTGCCATCGCTGAAGACCACCTCCCAGAGGGCCAGTGTGGCTTCAGAGCAAACAGGAGCACCACCGATATGGTCTTTGTGCTGAGACAGCTTCAGGAGAACTGCCGCGAGCAGAACAAAGGGCTGTACGTAACGTTTGTCGACCTAACAAAAGCGTTCGACACTGTGAGCAGGCAAGGCATGTGGCAGATCCTGGAGCGACTTGGCTGTCCCCCAAAGTTCCTCAGCATGATTGTCCAGCTACACGAGGACCAGCAAGGCCAGGTCAGACTCAACAATGACCTCTCAGAACCATTCCCTATTCTCAACGGCGTAAAGCAGGGCTGCGTGCTGGCACCGACCCTCTTCACCATCTTTTTTAGCATGATGTTGAAGCAGGCCACAGTTGACCTCGATGATGACGATGCAGTGTACATCAGGTATCGTCTCGATGGCAGCCTGTTCAACCTCAGACCACACGAAAACCCTAGACCAACTGATTCGTGAGCTGCTTTTTGCTGATGACGCTGCCCTCGTTGCACACACAGAGAGAGCCCTGCAGCGCATCACGTCCTGCTTCGCAGACGCTGCCCAGCTCTTTGGACTCGAGGTCAGTCTGAAAAAGACAAAAGTTCTCCATCAGCCGGCACCCAAGACAGTGTATCGCCCGCCTCACATCACCATTGGCGAGTCTGAACTAAAGTCAGTGCACCAGTTTACTTACCTTGGCTGCATTATCACGTCGGACGCCAAGCTGGACAAGGAGCTTGACAGCAGGCTGGCAAAAGCGAACAGCGCTTTCGGGCGACTTTTCAAGCGGGTGTGGCACAATCAACAGCTGAAAACAGGCATCAAGATCAGCGTGTACAGAGCTGTGGCCCTCACTACCCTGCTGTATGGTTCCGAGTCCTGGGCCCTCTACCACAGCCAACTACGACTCCTCGAACGCTTCCACCAGCGCTGCCTGCGCACCATCCTGGGCATTCACTGGAGTGACTATGTCACCAACGTCGAGGTCCTTGAACAAGCTGAAACTGTGAGCATCGAGGCTGTGCTGCTGCGGACACAGCTCTGCTGGGCGGGGCATGTCTCCAGGATGGAGGATTATCGCCTACCAAAGATCACCCTGTTCGGCGAGCTTGCTACTGGACACCGTGACAGAGGGGCACCAAAGAAGAGATACAAAGACTGTCTCAAGAAGTCACTTAGTGCCTGCCAAATCGACCACCACCAGTGGTCTTCGCTTGCTGTGGACCGTGACACCTGGCGCTCCACCATTTACAAGGCAGCTGTCTCCTTTGAGGACTCTCGCAGAGCTAGCCTTAAGGACAAGCGGCTCAGGAGAAAAAACAGAGATGCCGCAACTCAGAACCCTGGCCATACCTCCCCCTGCAGCCACTGCGGCCGAACCTGCCTGTCCCGGATTGGCCTCCGCAGCCACGAACAAGCCTGCAGACGTCGTGGGCAACTCCTATAAAATCTTCGTTCGCGAAGTCAAGCCGAGAGAGAGAGAGAGAGAGAGAGAGAGAGAGAGAGAGAGAGAGAGAGAGAGAGAGAGAGAGAGAGAGAGAGAGAGAGAGAGAGAGAGAGAGAGAGAGAGAGAGAGAGAGAGAGAGAGAGAGAGAGAGAGAATAATACTACTACTAATAATAATAATAATAATTGTAATAATAATAAAGGTAATTTGTATAGCGCCTAATCACCAAGGTGCTCTAGGCGCTTTGCAATCACAGTAATGAAACACAAAGCAAAATACAAAAAAAACACCATACAACAACAAAAATACATTGATTCACAAGGAGTAAAAAAAACTCTCTCACACACACACACACACACACACACACACACACACATGATGAGCTGGCAGACAAAATGGTCTTTAAGTATATGCAACAGAGAAAAGGTGTGTTTTAAGCTTGGATTTGAAAATGGAGAGAGATGATGAGTGACGCACATCAGCTGGGAAGGCGTTCCATGTAATTGGACCAAAATAATACAAAAATGCACGATGAACATGAGTGACCTTATTGCGTCTAGAGATACGGAAAACACGAGTGTCTAAGCAGAGCGTGTGCGTGTGCTTGCGTGCATGCGCGCGCTCTAAACATCATCAAGAGGCATAGTTGTTCATGCGCCCTCCGGGCACATGAGCATTTATGCCTCTTGGAGATGCACGCATATGTGAGATTCAATGATTCAATGAAGCTTTATTTATCAATGGTTGAGGCATTGACATCGCCATAGACAAAGCCATTTTTCAAACCTGCCGTGTGAGAGAGAGAGAGAGAGAGAGAGAGAGAGAGAGAGAGAGAGAGAGAGAGAGAGAGAGAGAGAGAGAGAGAGAGAGAGAGAGAGAGAGAGAGAGAGAGAGAGAGAGAGAGAGAGAGAGAGAGAGAGAGAGAGAGAGAGAGAGAGAGAGAGAGAGAGAGAGAGAGAGAGAGAGAGAGAACGAACGAACGAACGAACGAACGAACGAACGAAACTTTATTTTCCAAGGATTGAGATATTAGGCGCGCAGGCCTTTCTTACAATCTGTCCTTGCTAAGCTACTTAAGGAACACCAACCAAACAACAAAAACTAACTAATAATAAACGTCACACACACGCATACACACACGCACACAGACACACATATACATGTACTCGTGCACATGCGCACTTTTGTACATACACATACACACGTACGTGCGCACAGAATTATCTAACAAATAAGTAGGTATGATATTTTTTGTACTATCAAAAACAAGTTAGGAAACTGAACAAACAATTTGGAGGCTAACCGTGAAGCGTATTATGTCGAAAAACAAAGAAGAAGAAACGATCAGCATAACGATGTCTTAGAAAGGTAATCATGTACTCTACTTTTAAACAGAGAGAGGGACGTGGTTTGTTGAATAGTGGGAGGAAGAGAATTCCATAAAAGAGCATCTGAATAAGACAGGCTAGATTTGAACAGGTCTATACGGGGCCTTTTTATAAAGAGACTGTTCCTGGAGGTGTTGTATTTTTTTTCAGTTGGCGAAAAAAGCCTAGATAAGTAAGGTGGAGCTTTCCCGTTAAGAATTTTGTGCATCAGTACACATTTGTTTAGTGCGAGGTGCTTAACCAAAGGGAGAAGTCCGATGGCCTGCAGCCTGTCATCAGTGGATAAAGACGGATCAGGGAGGATAAGCTTAGCAGCGCGCTTGTATAATGAGTTTATCTTCTTGAAGTGATTTTCACTGCAGCCATCCCATATTGTTGAGGCATAATCAATGTGTGGTTTAATGTAGGCATTAAAAAATAGTTTGCGTGTCTTAAGGTCAATGATCGTTTTAAGTTTGGAAAGTAGAAACAACTTTTTGGACAAATGTTTTCTCATATAATATAGATGGTTATGCCAGCTTAGATCATCATCTATTATTACTCCAAGCAGGCGGTGTTGACTGACCTGCTCAACTGAGATGGAGTCCAAAGAAAGGTTGAGTGATGGAGGTTTGAGCTGATGTTTCTGGCGGGTTGTGATAAGCATGCTTTTTGTTTTTGTGGGATTTACAAGCATGCGATTTTCATTACACCACCGAGAGACTTCATGAAGACTCTCTTGAAGATTATTTGCAATTTCAGGCACAGTTTTACCAGCGGAATGTAATGTTGAGTCGTCGGCAAACATGTCACACTCAGTCTCACTACACGTTACATGTAACGGTAGATCGTTAACGAAGATACAAAACAGTAGTGGGCCTAAAATAGACCCCTGGGGCACTCCATACTCCACAAATTGTTCAGAAGAACATTTTCCATTGACATAGACTGTTTGTGTTCTTTTTGTAAGATAGGAGTTCAGAAACGAAATAGCTGAGGGACTCTTTTTGTTTAAGTAGGTGGCAAGCTTTTTCAGTAAGATGGTATGATCGATAAGATCAAACGCTTTTCTTAGATCCAAGAAGACAGCACCAGCCATTTTATTATCATTTATGCTGTTGACCCACGAATTCACTATTCGTGCGAGTGCAGTGTGGCATGAATGCTTGGGACGAAAACCTGACTGGTGATGATATAATAAGGACCTTTTTTCAAGAAATTCCAGAAGATGTTTGTGAACATGCTTTTCCAGAGGCTTCGAGAGAACTGATAGAAGGGAAATGGGGCGAAAGTTATTAATTTCAGAAGAATCGTTTGCTTTAGGAACGGGCACTATTTTTGATTTTTTGAAAGCTGCTTGAGAGAGAGAGAGAGAGAGAGAGAGAGAGAGAGAGAGAGAGAGAGAGAGAGAGAGAGAGAGAGAGAGAGAGAGAGAGAGAGAGAGAGAGAGAGAGAGATTGATTGATTGTACATTGCTTAACGTCCCGACAGCAACAAGGCTTTCTCAGGACATGCCTGCACTGCTTGTGAAAAAAACTAAACAGAACATTGAATGTATGTCGCCAGCCGGTCCAATACATTAAATAAACCTAACACATGGGGCCTAAATAAAGCTAAGACCATTTAGCAACACACATCCAATATCAAGAGCTACAGGCAGTGCAGACAGTAGGGAGAGTTTTAAAAAGGCAAATACAGGTGAATGGACCAAGGGTAGACAGAAACACATGCCCCAGAATAGAGAGAAAACCCCACCCTGTGGGGCTGACCAGGGTGACCCTGGGAACTAAACAATACCTAACCCCACCCAAGTCCCCCAGGGTAAACCCGGGTGGGGAGAGAGAGAGAGAGAGAGAAAGAGAGAGAGAGAGAGAGAGAGAGAGAGAGAGAGAGAGAGAGAGAGAGAGAGAGAGAGAGAGAGAGAGAGAGAGAGAGAGAGAGAGAGAGAGAGAGAGAGAACTCGAACTCGAACTGGTTTATTGCTTCAGGCATCAGCCCATCAGCAAAATACAGCGATGAGAATCACAATAACAACAGAAAAATGACAGGGGAGGGGTTGGGGGTATAAAGGGGATTTGGGGTGGGGTTAGGGAAGGGGTGGGGGTTTGCAATGACATGGAATCCATGTCATTAAAGTTCAGTTCGTTGGGTTCATGAATACGTGACATGATGGGTCCTGTGAATACAGCGTCCTTGAATCGCCTAAGTGTCATGTCACTTGTCCGGGAGAATAAAATGACAGATAATTAATATGAACAAAAAAATTTCCTGTTCATGCTAATGTTCAGCAAGACTTGCTTGCCTTAGCCAGGTAGCACTGTGTAATCCTGGCCAAGGCAAGCAAGTCTTGCTGGATACGTTCAATGTCCTGTTTATACTCGTTGTCACTTACAGCTGGCAGAAGACCAAGAGCAAACACCATCTCCAAAACTCTGCCGGTCACTGGGTCACACTTGACGTCATAACACACAGTCCCTGGGATACGAATGTCGTACATAAGTACAAAATCGTCACTCTCGGCCACTAAATAGTTCTTTCCATTCTTTGAGTGGGAGACTACCTTCTTTAGTCCTTGGTTCCTCGATGTGTCCAGTAGTTTCTTTTTTGTTGACTCGGTCTGAGAGGTGACAAACGTGTACACTTGTTTGGGGTCAAAGCCACGTGATTCTGCATCTCTGATTTCTGTGTCACACACACCCGTTACAGGTCTAGCACAGTTAATATTGTCAACATCAGCGGTGCATGCGTGCACTGTCTCTGTTGGTGTTTCAGTTTCCATGTGTACTGTGATCTCGTGCGTCTCAGCTAACGGCGGTGTTGTTGCACGTGCTGCATGGTCACTACACGGTGTGTTGTCTGGCTGGGTGATGGTTCTCGTGTACTGTAGTGTACTGTCATTTCCACATTCTTGATTGTAATTGTCATTGTACGTGTGAACCTCAATTTCTTTCACGTTCGTGTTGTCTAATAAACCGTTGCAGCTATGCAAACTGCCTACCTTGTTTCTGGCCTGTGCCCTCCGTAAGTCTCTACGCACTTGTGACGGTGGTTTTCGTCGCCAGTAGCCGGTCGGTGCAATGTCGGTGTGTTGTTCGTCCCTGTCCGCTGAACACAGCCGTAGTACAAACACTAGGTTAGTCCCTTCCCCGGTCAGTTTCCATGACGTGGTGTGATGGCTGGACAGTACAGACTGCAGGACAGCTTCTGCAGCTGACGGGAGTCCGGTGACGGGCATGTTGACGTAGTTTGACAGCAAAAAATATCGCAATTTCTGGACGCCAGAAATTTCGTGTCCCCACCTTGCCAAGGGCAGGCAACTCGAGAGAGAGAGAGAGAGAGAGAGAGAGAGAGAGAGAGAGAGAGAGAGAGAGAGAGAGAGAGAGAGAGAGGAAGAGAATTACGTCATAAAAAAATAGAGTATGCCTGCGTGGTGACGGAGTTGCTTCTTTTACGTCACCGCCACTGTCTGACTTACTCCAAATGTCAAGGTAATTTTTCAGTATTTTAATTTTTTTCGGAAAAGAATTATTTTTTTTACTGAAGAATTAGTTAGTTAGTTATTTGGGTTTAACGCCGAGCAGGCGACTAAGGCCATCTCACGGCGGGATGGGTAAAAATCTGGTCAGCCAGACTAAAAGCAAGGTCTTAAGACAAGATATAAATATATATTAAAAATATGTCAGGCTAAAATGTCGCAGAGTCTTTAAAACAAATTTCGACAGACTCTCAAAAAGGGCCAGAATTACCCCCAGTACTTTAGATCGATCTTGGTCACTTTGACGTACGCGAGATCAAACTGGTGTTATTTTGAGTGGCGACCGATTTTGCCTGCTGGGAGTAACACTTACGCAAAAATAACTATAACGTCGGATCGACCTGTAGTCACCTTGGCGTGGTGACCGGGCTTATGGCGTCAGTAAAGTAACGGATAATGCCGGCTTTACAGTCAGGAACTTCTGTTAAAACAGGGCGTAACGATGACGGAGGGATCGTCCTGTTTTAACAGGACAAGTAAGTCTCTACAAAGTCTCGTTCTTCAGCATGAGATCTGAAAGCTGACGTCTTGCGTTTTGAGCGCCACCTTCAGTCCCTCCTGGAAATGTCTTGCGTCCTCGCCAGGGCTCCATTGCAGGAAGGTGCCACGTGTGAGCATGCTGCGCATGTCCTTGGTCATTCTTCCGGCCTCGACGTCGCCCAGCATCAGGACGATGACGTCTTTGTGGAATTCAATGGCCGAGTAGAAAATGTGCTCGAACTCGTACTTACGCATGGATCCATCGTGGATGTAGTTGTCGCTCAACACCAACATTATGCGGGCGCTGTCGTCCATGTTCCTGGTATGCAAAGACAGAAGGAATAATGACCACTGCGAGACCATTCATACTCAGTGTCAAGGGAATGACCATTGAAGTAATTAATGTTTTCTGTGCATTGTACACTTGTTTGTTGGAGTTTGGGCCACACAACCTATATCACAACAATGTTCAGTATACATGCAGTGTAAACGACAAATTGATGTAAGAGCGGTGTCTCCACAGCCTAAGCCACAGTAGCTGGAATAAAAGTCATACAACTGTCTGATTTCTGTAATGATATTCGTGTTTATAAAGTGACAGAAGTAATACTGCAATTATTTTCAATTTATTCCAGTCACTGTGACTAGCTTTGCTGTCCTGGTTACGTGTTTCTCACCCGAAAACTGCAACCCGGCAAGTAAAGGCCAATGGGCCAAGGTCGGCCGCAGTTAGCGCGTGCACGGCCGTCCGCGCGCTAACTGTGACCGACGTTGCCCCGATTACCTTTTGTGCACAAGGTCCGCAGTAGTGTAACATCTTGTCACTGTCCTTATTTGAGAAGGAAAGAAACAACACAACGTATTGGGCCAAAGATAACGGGTGTTGTTTCTCCTCTTCTGGCAGATCACTGTAGGCCTGAAAACCTTTTGCTATTGGGGATGAGATTTTTGTTTCTACTACTTCAAAGCTTCTTTCGTTTATAAAACCCAGCGTTATTTTGTTTTCACCCTTCACCGGCCTTCGTAATCAGTGTGTCACAGGATGAGTCATGCGCGTCATTTTTACAGCATACCTGACAATGTTGTCGGCTAAAGGACCCGAATTCATATCTCTCTCCTCCACAAACGTTTTCAGGTTGTGTTCGTTCTGCAGGAGGGGCAGCAACTCGCCCACGATCCAGTCAAGATCGTTGGCGCTGTGAGGGACGTACACGTCATACTGGTATACTGGAATTTCCTCCCCTCTACCGTCTGCGTTGTTCTCGAAACCCTAACACACGTATTTCAAAAAGATATTATTTTACTGACTACGTCATTTGCTTGACGTAATACGGCAAAACAATAAACTGTACGTGACCAGGCCAAAATAGTATCCGAGACTAGTTAGCAATGCAAACTTGAACTCTGATGTACAGCAAGTCTGATAGTACCCGCCGACAAAAGTTGCTTCTTGTTAGAGGCGTCAACTACACTGATGTCAGTCAAGCATCCATCTCACAGGCACGACAGGAAACTGGCACTTACACGTCTTGCTACATTTTGTAATTATCGGAAACACTATGATTCATAAAATGTCGCATTTCTGTTGCTCGTCAGTATTCAAACAAAGTCATTACATCTGCGAAGGCCGGAATAAGGTCAGCAAAGCCTCATTAATTTTGTCGAGGCTGTCAAACGCCGCGCTGCTCAAAGGATCACCAGAGACTTCAGCCCCAGATCCATCGCCACAGCCCTCGTTGACGGTCTCACCTTTCAGCCGCTCAGAGAAAGGCGCCAAGGAGACTGACCAGGCAGCATTGATGTATGTACCCACTCCATACGTTTTCCCTCTTTGACCCATATATTGATATAAATTATAGAATAACAATCATATTATTATTCGCGAATTTGCTTGATATACTTTCCTTCCCAAAATCCCTTGCGCGTCAAGAACATTCGATCTTGATGATACTTGCATTTTCAAAACGACGGAAACGCCATATGTTTTCATACTGCAACATTAATAAGCTCCTTATCTGTAGTAGTAATGAAATGCTTCTTAGTGTGTGCGAACGCGAAATTAATATACTATACACACACACGAACGGACGCGAGCTGCACTGACTAGTGAAATTGACTATACTGATGTCAGCTGGCGATATCGGCAACCTGAAAAAAGAACTAAATAAACAAACCTGCTGGCATTTTTCGCAATTATATGTGATCCAATTACAAGTAGAATTTACTCAGTAACACACAGTTACACAAAGCACTGAGGTCTTCATTGTCTAACGACATCAACGCGCTGAGTCGTCTGCATTAGTCATGTGTTTGTCTGAACACCGCAATCAGCCGCAAAATGAATGACGGGAGGTTCAGTTTTGTTCTGGACTGGGTACATACATTATATTGAGCAACAGTTTGCTGGATATAGTGCCGATAGCCGACAGATGTGATTACTTGACGACTCGAACATTTTGATTCGGGTCTCGTGATCACATCTGCCTGTTATCGGCACTAAACCAAGCAAAATGTTGCTCAATACAATATAATAAAAGTATGCAGAGTATCGCGCCCCCTACTGGCCTTCTCCGCACCTCTGCACAATCTTCTCGTGGCCACAACAAACTATTGAACCTAAGTCAAGAACTGATGTCGATCTACACTCTTCTTTTCCCTCTGCCGTCCCTGTCAGGAACTTCCTGATACCGGAAGCCACATTCCGCTGGGTCCAAATTTAAAGTGCACAGGTTGGGTGAGATGAAACTGGTCTCTCCCCTCCCTACCCCCTACCCTCTTCAACCCCCTCCCCCCCCCCCCACTCCGACCCCAACCAACAATAACACAACAACAAACAAATAAGCATACAAACAAACACAGTATCCAGCTTTTAAGATGTTTGTAATTGCATCACTCCTGTCATTTAGCCATTATAGTAATTTTTTCGTACCCCTCGTATGCGCACATTCTATAGTGAGTTATTCCTCTTCGCACGGGTTTCACTCGACAAGAAGGAAGAAAATGATGAAGTTTACACTGCAAATGACTCACTTTGCACACAGAACGATGACATGTACACAGACCTGCCTGTAGCGTGTCCTTCTCCGAAGTCTGTAGACGTAGAACCTGAGATGCCAACGGTACCGGTAACACAGCCCGCCTGCCACCGTTACCATGGTCACCAGACAGCCAATAACCAGCCCGATCACGATGTAAGGGTTTTTCATGGCGCACGACTCGTCTGTTGGGTGAAACTGGGATAGAGGCATGTACTTCAAGGCCGCAGGGGTGAAGCACTGGTACTGGTGGCGTAATGGAGTGGAAGAGTAACTGTTCACTTTGATGGACTTGTTGCGATCCACGTCATCCAGCCATCTGAAATGGAAATATACAGTAAATCGGATATAACAAATGGCCAGGGGCCCGGCATTGTCTTGTTGTTATATGCGAAGTTTGTAATAAACAAATCAATTTACATACAATAGAGGGATTTAGAACTACCAATCGACTTCGTTTCGTTTCAGTCCTATGATAAGAAACCGGCTGCGTGAACCGCTGATGCGGCTTAGATAGCTAACGAAAGCCGTTCGTTGATGCTAAGGAAGGTAATTCTTCCCGGGCATGTATTCTACTTTACTTGTAACGGTATCGCTACATCGGATATCGTTATAGATTTCTACCCACAGTCAAACAAAACAAACAAAAAAACAACAACAACAAAAAAAAAAACAAAGATAAGTCATGTGCGCCTTCGCATACACAATCGAAGTGAATTCTCAACCATGCCAAATAGTTTGTGAGATTGTAGACGCGTAAACAGCGACAGTCAAAGTGAATCGACGCAGCCAGCTCGAAGTCATGACCGCCATCTTGAAGGATTCGCAGCGAGAGCCGATGAAAGTGAGGTTTAGAAAACAGATATAAAAACATAATTATTTAAGTGATACTTTAGTGATAATTGTTGACAAAGTACATTTCTAAAATGATCCTCCCGCTTATAGCCTACGCGATATTGTGTCACATTAAGGAATTTTAGTCATAATCTAGCCACGAAAGTCGTTTCGTGAAAACGGACGATTTCACGAAGATTTCCGACCGAAGTCGTCTACTTTCGTAAGGCGGTAAGCACGGTCTGGTGACGTCACTAACAAAACGGGCTAACGAAACGCGCTTCGTTCGTCTTCTAAGTCTCCCTAAAGAGTGTTGTCTGAACCTGTGAAAAAAGTGTTGTTGTATCCAACTTTTGTTGTTTTTAACCTCGTTATAAGCGAAGTCGACTGTACTTCCATTACAAGTAACTGAGTGCGTTAGTGTTTCCTCTTGTACAGCATCATAGGACAGCGTCAACAGTTCAAGTAAATTAATACACGCTTAGGCCATCGGGCCGACATCGGCCGCCGTTGGCCCACGCACAGCCGTGCGCAGGCAAAAGGCGGCCGATGTCGACCCGTTGACCTTTTGGGCATTGGGTAACCCCTTCAGTGTCCATTGACGCAGAGCGTGTTTCTGAAATCTTCCTTAATTCAGCACTAAAAATACCCGGCTGTTCCAGGAACACGGATTTAAAGTGGTGTCAGCAAGAGGCATAGATCCTCGTGAGCTTCCGCAACTGCGGGGGTCCATGAGGATCTATGCCTCTTGCAGTTGGGTGGCGTTCACATTAAAGAGGTTAGAGAGGGTTAACGAGGTTCCCGGGTTCTTAAAAAACTCTCTGTGACGCAGACCGTGAGTGCAAAGTAGTGCAGTATATTTTGTGCCACTGCGTCGCAGCTGTTGACGATTCGTAAACCGGGACATCTAACTCGCTTAGCTCTAAGGTCACATGTTCCTAAAAGTAGAAGGTTATCTCCTAAAGACTACGTTCTCTTCAGGAAACGAATCAACCATGATAGCTCAAGGGTGACGCTGGAGTGACTTGACACCTACGAGCTTTTTTAATTTTTTTTTTTAAGAAACACACACACATTATTAGACCCAGCACTTTCTGGGGAAACAGCAGCATGGAAGCAATACAGTAACCCGTGCAGTGCCCGCTGACGCAGGCTGGGTTTTTGTAGTCATCGTTAATACAAGATGAAAAACAACAACAACTTAGATGCCACAGTAACATGAATTCAAAGTGGTGTCTGCAAGAGGCATGGACCTTCATGAGCCCCCCGCTAATGCGGGAGCTCATGAGGATCTATACCTCTTGCAGCTGGGTAATGTTCCAATTTTCTCGGCGCTGAACCAGTTAATGTTACGAAATGCGGACCACTGACACAGCACATACTTGCGGAACCAGAGAAGATCGCATGTGCATGCGAAGTGGTTGCGCGCCAAACTAATCTGCTTGACGTTCTGGCGGAACTGTCATGGCAGGGTGGTCTCGTTGACGACGGTGATGCTATTTTCTTGCACGTGTAGGACCTCCAGTGTCGTCACGTTGATCAGCCCCTGGCCCAGGCCGTGCGAGGTCAGTTTGTTTCCCTTGAACACCAGTTTCTGTTCAGTAATATTTCGATTACTGGATATAGACCTGTATGTGTATTCCACTAAAGTTCAACCAACAAAACAACCCCCCCCCCACCCCTCCACCCCCTCCCCCCACCCACCCACCCACCCTCACCCCCCCCCCGCCCCCCACCAAAAAAAGAAGGAAAAAAAGCCACATTTGCAATACGATCATTTTGAGGAGTGAGCCGCGGGTGGGCGAAAAGCAGCTCGGTTAGCTGCTGCTCGTTAGACCGCAATATTAACCCATTACTTCCTGATGCTGATTTTTTTTAATTTCTTATTTTCCTATGAAGGCTACATTACAGATTAGGAGATAGATCAACCATTTCAGTTCAAGGGGGGTGCCTGAATAGCTTGCGCCTCAGGCGCCAAGCTATTCTGGCACCACCCTTGAACTATCATAGTCAAACGTATTTCAAGCAATAGCGTATTAGATAGCTTATAGCGTATTAGATAGCTTATAGCGTATTAGATAGCAGGGTTAACAGTGTCACAGGGAAAAGGCGGCGTGGGTTCGAGCCACTTGTGAAACGTTACACCATGGTTACAAGTTGCTTTTCGTTGTTTGTATTTTTGTTTGTTTGTTTGGTTTGGTTTTTCTCTCCTCCATCAACAAACCTAATGAAAAAGGTAGGTATGTCGAGTGGCGTTGCACTATGGCGGGGAAGTCAGCCTACATTTCCCCTCATTAAAAAAATCTTTGTGACGGTTCTCAATGCCCGTAGTTCTCTGTTTTCCCTCATCACTTTGTTTCACTCGCAGATTTTACACCCAGAATTGTACACACACGTTTATTATAATAATAATAATAATAATAATAATACATAGTTCTTGTATAGCGCTGTTCTCCAGGAAGACACTGGACTCACTGCGCATGCACAACAGCACACCCTCTCTCTCAGACACACGCACGATTATACACTACTTTAAACCACCCCATCTCTTCCCAACACCTTACATTCACTTCCTCTAGGATCAGAATAAAAGGCAGTCAACAGTTAGCTAAAGATGAGCTAAGTGTTAAATGCCCGACAGAAAAGAAAAGCCTTTAAGTGAGCTTTGAACTGTGACAATGTGGGCAGATTCCGCATTTCAGTTGGCAGGGAGTTCCACACACTTGGGGCTAAAAAGGTGAAAGAACGCTCCCCGACAGTTTTCATGTTAAGCTTCGGGATTTTTAAAAGTTTTACACTAGAGGAACGGGGGGTGCGTGATGGCTGATAAACAGACAGCTTGGCAGAAAGGTACGGCGGGAGAGATCCGTCAAAATGCCGATAGGCGAAAATTGCAATTTTGTACTGGCAGCGAAATTTTACGGGCAGCCAGTGCAGCTGCTTCAGTAGAGGCGTAACGTGGTCTCTCTTTCGTTTCTTCAAGATGAGACGCGCCGCATTGTTTTGATTCATCTGCAATCGTGAAATCTGATCTGCCGGCAAACCTGCCAGGACAGAATTGCAATAATCGAGCCTGGACGTAATGAATGCATTTACAAGTCTTGACGCCGCACTTTCTGTGAGATACGGTCTGAGGGAAGAAATTCTGCGCCGCTCAAGGAAACCAGCTCGGCAGACGCTACTGATATGATCATGCATGGAGAGCGTCGAATCAATCTTCACACCCAGATATTTGACACAGTTCTGGAAGGGAACACTGCAGCCACCAACGTTTGCGAACACGCCGTTAATCAGACTGAGGGGCAAGCTATTCAGGCATGACTTCGGTTTTGTCGGAGTTAAGCTTAAGTTTGTTGCATGTCATCCAGGACAGGACGTCACGCTGCTGGTTTCCCCTACTTAGTGCAAAGGCACCATTTCCGTTCCAAATGATGGAAATATATTCCCTGACTCTACCTACCATGAGATGACATCTGTACGAGTTGTTCTCCAGAATTGGTACCCAAAGTGTTGAAATTATGTCAAAACTTAAATTGCATTTATGATTGTTCAGCTCCTACGTTTAAGAAGGCTAGATATCCCTGAAATCGTATACTACAATAGAAAAATCAGTGCCTTGATCCGTTTTCTCACTTTGGCCTTTGGAAGTATGGGTGTGCTTTAGTGCCCCGTGCATCGCGGTGTGACATAAAGATGATTGTAAATACAATATTATCGACAATGACAAGATTATTGGTGCTGGTGAATGAAGTACACTATTAAACAAAGCAGTGGAAGTAGAATGCACAGCATCAGCACCAACCATGGAACCACGTACTGGCCAAGTCAAGTTGTGATGTACGGGGCGCCGCTTTAAAATGTTTCCTTATATTATTATTTTCAATGAATTTCCATCTTCTTCGTCTTTAACGTTATTCATGACAATGTAGTAAAACGGGAAAACATATTTTTTTCATGAAAAAGCAAAAGTAAAGTTTGCTGTCACAGTGTCACTTGCGACATAAACAAGGAGAAAATAACTGAAAGTCAAACAAAAATACACGGCAAGGCAATCCAAGTTTAGAAACTTGTATAGATGTAAGTGGTAATGAAGGCAACATGTCAATTTAAGACTCGGGTCCAGGGCGCCAGTGATGTCGGTTGCTTCAAACCACGCGACGTCCTCTGGCAAATGATAAGTCTCTTATCCTCGGTCTCTATCAGGAAACCTCGCAATTCAGATAAACCCTCCTTCTTATCTTTCGATCGTATCTAAAGAAAAAAAGAAGAAACTTACATGTTTAGTATTAATTGTTACTGCTACTACAATGACAGACCGCCAAAAGCAAGTCATGATGTTGCGGGAATTGAACGGGACGTCTTCGCTACATATTACAGTTTCGGCCTGTAAACTGGTCAATGAAACGGATTAACATCGAACAAGAAACAATGTGTCATGAGTACCATGCCAGAAAACGAGCTCAGTTGTTCCAATAATGAGCTGCTGACAAGTGTGTACTCCCGACTGTTACTTGCGACAATAATGCGACCAAGCTGAAAACCGGTCATTCATACTTTACGACTCAATAAAAAAGTAAAAAAAAAAACACAAATCAAATTAATACACATGTAAAAGATATCCAATACAACCAGACTTGTCTATGGCGGCCTGTTCTGCTTGACTGAGCATGCGCGACTGACGTAAAGGCGCTGCGGAACCTCGAACGATAAACAGAGGACAACCTTTATTGTTGACCGAACTTACACAAGTGGCGATCGGGAGTTATATGGAGGGTCAACGGGACGTCGGGAATGACAACAGCTGGCCGCTAGCCTTATGCACAGGTGGCCGTTGTATGAAGGTGGTCGTTACAGTAAACGCGAATGGGAGTAAATTGTAAAGGTCGCTATGACCAGATGATCGCATATAAAGGTAGCCGCTCAGGCAGGTTTGATTATATTTGGAAGAAATACCGTAGAAATGTAATGTGCTCACCTCGATTGATGCTAGTTACGCGTAACGATGATTTATAAGGAAACTGTTCTCAAAAAAGAAATGGCCGACCCGTGCATACAATGGCTGAAAAGTGTGACATGTAACTAATGTAGTAGTATGACGTCACAGCTCATGTTGAGGTCCTGTTACAAACGTCATAAACTGATGTTTAGCTAGGTCTGGTTTACTCTGCAGCATTCCTTTGCTTGCTGTCGGGGGTTCCTCGATCGTAATTTGATTTTGAAAATCGGACGCATAACAGATGTGACACAATTCAAAAGACTTGATTAAAACGGCAGTTTTACATAATGTGATGTGAACGTGAAATGACATTTGTAATCTCTTGGTATTACATACTTTAGATTTGTGCTTCCCAAAATTGCACATCTGTTAATGACTAGGTAGTAGGTAAATGTTTCCCGATAATGCTTCAGAAACATGACATCGGCTGTGAGCACGGGACGGGTATTTTTACGGCCACAAAGTGATGTAGAAAGACAACAAAAGCGCATTTAGTTTTTGACATACTTTTACTGGCATCATTTCAACAAAAAGAAAGCAAATTAAAGGACACGTTTACTGTATTGATTTGATAACATGAAACTTCCGCGAGCAAGTGATCGGGGGATACTTTAAAGAAGCTATTTTGCGACCTTTTTTGAACTTTTTTATTCAAATTTTCTCATAGTGTAGACGCCTCATGTGCTCGACTCTGATTCAGCTGATTCTTTGGCATATAATATTTGATGGATTTGTGATATAGTTATCCACCTAGAAGCTGCTAAAAATTAAGGAAAAAAAAAAACAAAGTGGTCTACCCCTAGTAGTAACCAGTTCTGAAGAACAGTTCACACACACACACACACACACACACACACACACACACACACACTTTATCTGTGTCTACATACCTTGAGTGTGGGAAGTCGCCACAGCAGGTCCTCTGGGATTTTGCCCAAGTTGTTGTCCTCAAGGTTTAATTCCTTCACTGACTTCAACCCCAGCAGCAGGTCTCGGAACTCCGACGGAGCCAGTTTCACTTTGATGTGCCTGATGGACAGCACCTGTATTGACAAATTTCACCTTTAGCTGCTTCACCTACTGAGCCTTGACCTAAATACTGTAACATGATATGTCCAGATTGATCGTCATATTGCAGTGGTGATACGTCTAAGCGCCGAGCTATGCTGGCACCACCCTCAAATTATCGAGATGGTCGATCTGTCTTCTGAACTGTGGTATAGTCTTCAGAGGACAACTCACAAATCGGGAACTTCGACTTGAAGGCCGACTACCGCCGTAATTGTTCAAAGATACACTTCTGAACAGATGGTTACGAAACACTATACACAGGGCTAATTATGGTTCATTTAGACACAGGACAATCCAGTTCAGCACACGTCGTCTTTATATCAAGTAATCAGACAATGATTCCACTCCTTTCTAGAAGTACAATGCTATTAGTACGAGAAACAGCTAAAAATAGATTGACACGATAACGGCAGCGCAGAATGAATAAGTGCGATTACGCCTGTGCTTGTGCTGCGTGTCCAAACTGCTGTTAACATTAATAATGATAATAATAATGGCAACTTATATGGCGCTTATCCTTAAATAAGCTCTAAGCGCTTTACAAATAAAGAGTGGGAGTGGAGGTGGTCATAAAACCAAAGAAACAACGGATTCTACAATACACACTCGCGCGCGCGCGCACACACACACACACACACACACACACACACACACATACACACACAGGTGCATAATGACAAAGAACTGAGCTACATTGGGGTATCGAACAGGTGGGTCTTAAAGGCAGATTTAAAGGCAGTGAATGAGGAAGAAAGTCTGATGTCTATAGATAGGGAGTTCCAGACAACAGGTCCAACGTGCACAAAACAACGGTCACCTCTGGTTTTGTATTTGAAGAGCGGGACTCTGAGAAGGCGCGTGTCACTACTTGAGCGGAGGGAGCGGGAGGGAGTGTATAGTTGAAGAAGATCAGCGAGATAGGCAGGGGTAGAGTAGTTAATATTTTTGTAGCACAGACAGGCGATTTTGTACGAGACTCGTTGTTGACTGGCAGCCAATGAAGTTGACTCAGAATAGGAGTAATGGGCTGATGCTGTGAGGCGCGGACGATGAGACGTGCAGCACAATTCTGAACTCGCTGCAATTTCTGAATGAGAAACTGAGGGAGGCCAGCTAAGAGGGCATTGCAGTAATCAATGCGGGACAAGACTAAGGAGACGACCAGTTTGATGGTAGCTTCAGTAGTGAGGTAATGACGGATTGAACTGATGCGTCTTAATTCCAGAAAAGCAAGTTTGCAGACATGATTTACATGCTCCTTCATTTGAAGATCTTTATCAAGAAAAACGCCAAGATTGCGAACTAAATCAGAAAATGGAATAGGTGCGTCACAAATGCGCATAGAGTCAGGAGAATTGGGCAGCAGTCGAGAGGCACCGACAAGAAGAGCTTCCGTCTTGCCCTCGTTTAACTGAAGTTTATTTTCACACATCCAGGACTTAACATCTGAGATACAGTTCTGAACATCTGAAATAGCCTGACTGGAGCTGTTTGGAGGTGCAGATTTCCGAAGTTGTGTATCATCCACATACATGTGATGATCGGTTGAATGCGATGCGATAACTTGAGACAGAGGCTGAGTGTACAGCGTAAATAGAATGGGGCCCAGGACAGAGCCCTGGGGGACACCAAACCCTAGCGCAGCAGCTTCAGAAAGAACGTTCTTGACAGAGTCGTTGACCTGACAGGAAGACAGATAAGAGTGAAACCAGGTGAGAGCTTTACCAAAAATACCAAAGTAGTTTTCTAGACGTTGGAGCAAGATGGAGTGGTCAATGGTGTCAAACGCAGCTGGTAGGTCTAACAGGGCAAGAACTGAGATCTGGTTATCATCATAGGCACTTAGGAGGCCATTAACGACACAGAGGAGAACAGTTTCAGTACTGTGCCCGGCACGGTAAGCAGACAAGCGGATGGACGAGATTGTTTGACTGTAGGTATTTAGTGAACTGTGTCAGAACGACTCTCTCAAGAACTTTGGACAGAAAGGGTAGGTTTGAAATGGGGCGATAGTTTTTTTTTAGCTGGTTGGGGTCAAGATTGGACTTTTTCAGGAGAGGTTTGACAACGGCTGATTTGAATTCTGACGGAAAGACGCCTGACTCAAGGGACTGATTTATGATTTTGGTAATGATGGGCATAAGAATTCCGATGTTTTCAAAAACCAGTGAAGTTGGCATGGGGTCAAACTCACACGTTTTAGGCAGGCATTTCTTAAGAATGTCAAAAACAGCCTGTTGAGAGATCAATATGGGGAGGGTGAGTGTCAATATGGGCGCACCGCACAGCATCAAGGCTGTCTCGAATAGACGTCACCCTGTCGGTGAAAAAGCTACAAAAGGTGTTGGCTAAGTGAGCAGATGGAATGTTGGTGGAAAGGTGTGTCGACAACGCATCACAATTAAAATTTATTAGGTGTGTCGACAACGCATCACAAATACTCATGGTGCTGAAATGTGTCTTCAGATGTATGTGGAATGGTACTTTAAGCACTCAGTGTGTTACTTAACTCATTCTACCCCAAGACCGAAATCCCCAAATGTTGCTGTTGTCCTCTAAAGACTGCGTTGCAGTGCAGGACACATATCGACCATGATAGTTCAAGGGTGATGCCAGAATAGCTTGGCGCCCATAGGCGCCAAGCTATTCTGGCATCACCCTTGAACGATCATGTTCGATCCTTACCTTGCTGTAGTGTGTCTGGGGTAGAATGGGTTAACCCATTTCACCACACAGCCGCATTTACCAAAGTTTGGAAGCGTGACCTAACCACTGTGTACCAGCTGCGTGAGAGGGACTGACCGTGATACTTCAAGGGTAGTGCCAGATTAGCACGGCGCCTTTAGGTGCCAAGCTGATCTGGCACCACCCTTGAATTACCATGGTCAATCCATCGCCTGCTGTTGGGTGGTGGGGCTAAATGGGTTAAATCAATGCCACTGTCAGATTATTAGTACGGAGCAGCAAAATAGGTTCCCCTCTTCGGCAAGAGGCCTGTGCGCCGATTCTGCCCGTTTTCAAGTTTCAAATCCGACTTTGCCTTCCATCGTCAATTCCCAGTGCTGCATGAATAGCCTGGTGCGGCAGGGCGCGGCACGACACCCTGTCGTCCGCTAAACTTTTGTGCTTGTTTCTCGTCCAAAATAGGTTCCCCTCTTCGGCAAGAGGCCTCTGCGCCGATTCTGCCCGTTTTCAAGTTAAAGTTTCAAATGCGAATTTGCCTTCCATCGTCAGTTCCCAGTGCTGCATGAATAGCCTTGTGCGGCACGGCGTGGCACGACACCCTGTGGTCCGCTAAACTTGTGTGCTTGTTTCTCGTCCGAAATAGGTTCCCCTCTTCGGCAAGAGGTCTGTGCGCCGATTCTGCCCGTTTTCAAGTTTCAAATGCGACTTTGCCTTCCATCGTCAGTTCCCAGTGCCGCATGAATAGCCTTGTGCGGCACGGCGTGGCACGACACCCTGTGGTCCGCTAAACTTGTGTGCTTTGTTTCTCGTCCAAAATAGGTTCCCCTCTTCGGCAAGAGGCCTGTGCGCCGATTCTGCCCGTTTTCAAGTTTCAAATGCGACTTTGCCTTCCATCGTCAGTTCCCAGTGTCGCATGAATAGCCTTGTGCGGCACGGCGTGGCACGACACCCTGTGGTCCGCTAAACTTGTGTGCTTGTTTCTCGTCCAAAATAGGTTCCCCTCTTCGGCAAGAGGCCTGTGCGCCGATTCTGCCCGTTTTCAAGTTTCAAATGCGACTTTGCCTTCCATCGTCAGTTCCCAGTGCCGCATGAATAGCCTTGTGCGGCACGGCGTGGCACGACACCCTGTGGTCCGCTAAACTTGTGTGCTTGTTTCTCGTCCAAAATAGGTTCCCCTCTTCGGCAAGAGGCCTGTGCGCCGATTCTGCCCGTTTTCAAGTTTCAAATGCGACTTTGCCTTCCATCGTCAGTTCCCAGTGCCGCATGAATAGCCTTGTGCGGCACGGCGTGGCACGACACCCTGTGGTCCGCTAAACTTGTGTGCTTAGTTTCTCGTCCAAAATAGGTTCCCCTCTTCGGCAAGAGGCCTGTGCGCCGATTCTGCCCGTTTTCAAGTTTCAAATGCGACTTTGCCTTCCATCGTCAGTTCCCAGTGCCGCATGAATAGCCTTGTGCGGCACGGCGTGGCACGACACCCTGTGGTCCACTAAACTTGTGTGCTTGTTTCTCGTCCAAAATAGGTTCCCCTCTTCGGCAAGAGGCCTGTGCGCCGATTCTGCCCGTTTTCAAGTTTCAAATGCGACTTTGCCTTCCATCGTCAGTTCCCAGTGTCGCATGAATAGCCTTGTGCGGCACGGCGTGGCACGACACCCTGTGGTCCGCTAAACTTGTGTGCTTGTTTCTCGTCCAAAATAGGTTCCCCTCTTCGGCAAGAGGCCTGTGCGCCGATTCTGCCCGTTTTCAAGTTTCAAATGCGACTTTGCCTTCCATCGTCAGTTCCCAGTGCCGCATGAATAGCCTTGTGCGGCACGGCGTGGCACGACACCCTGTGGTCCGCTAAACTTGTGTGCTTGTTTCTCGTCCAAAATAGGTTCCCCTCTTCGGCAAGAGGCCTGTGCGCCGATTCTGCCCGTTTTCAAGTTTCAAATGCGACTTTGCCTTCCATCGTCAGTTCCCAGTGCCGCATGAATGGCCTTGTGCGGCACGGCGTGGCACGACACCCTGTGGTCCGCTAAACTTGTGTGCTTAGTTTCTCGTCCAAAATAGGTTCCCCTCTTCGGCAAGAGGCCTGTGCGCCGATTCTGCCCGTTTTCAAGTTTCAAATGCGACTTTGCCTTCCATCGTCAGTTCCCAGTGCCGCATGAATAGCCTTGTGCGGCACGGCGTGGCACGACACCCTGTGGTCCGCTAAACTTGTGTGCTTGTTTCTCGTCCAAAATAGGTTCCCCTCTTCGGCAAGAGGCCTGTGCGCCGATTCTGCCCGTTCAGTTTCAAGTTTCAAATGCGACTTTGCCTTCCATCGTCAGTTCCCAGTGCCGCATGAATAGCCTTGTGCGGCACGGCGTGGCACGACACCCTGTGGTCCGCTAAACTTGTGTGCTTGTTTCTCGTCCAAAATAGGTTCCTCTCTTCGGCAAGAGGCCTGTGCGCCGATTCTGCCCGTTTTCAAGTTTCAAATGCGACTTTGCCTTCCATCGTCAGTTCCCAGTGCCGCATGAATAGCCTTGTGCGGCACGGCGTGGCACGACACCCTGTGGTCCGCTAAACTTGTGTGCTTAGTTTCTCGTCCAAAATAGGTTCCCCTCTTCGGCAAGAGGCCTGTGCGCCGATTCTGCCCGTTTTCAAGTTTCCAATCCGACTTTTCCTTCCATCGTCAATTCCCAGTGCCGCATGAATAGCCTTGTGCGGCACGGCGTGGCACGACACCCTGTGGTCCGCTAAACTTGTGTGCTTGTTTCTCGTCCAAAATAGGTTCCCCTCTTCGGCAAGAGGCCTGTGCGCCGATTCTGCCCGTTTTCAAGTTTCAAATGCGACTTTGCCTTCCATCGTCAGTTCCCAGTGCCGCATGAATAGCCTTGTGCGGCACGGCGTGGCACGACACCCTGTGGTCCGCTAAACTTTTGTGCTTAGTTTCTCGTCCAAAATAGGTTCCCCTCTTCGGCAAGAGGCCTGTGCGCCGATTCTGCCCGTTTTCAAGTTTCAAATGCGACTTTGCCTTCCATCGTCAGTTCCCAGTGCCGCATGAATAGCCTTGTGCGGCACGGCGTGGCACGACACCCTGTGGTCCGCTAAACTTGTGTGCTTGTTTCTCGTCCAAAATAGGTTCCCCTCTTCGGCAAGAGACCTGTGCGCCGATTCTGCCCGTTTTCAAGTTTCAAATGCGACTTTGCCTTCCATCGTCAGTTCCCAGTGCCGCATGAATAGCCTTGTGCGGCACGGCGTGGCACGACACCCTGTGGTCCGCTAAACTTGTGTGCTTGTTTCTCGTCCAAAATAGGTTCCCCTCTTCGGCAAGAGGCCTGTGCGCCCATTCTGCCCGTTTTCAAGTTTCAAATGCGACTTTGCCTTCCATCGTCAGTTCCCAGTGCCGCATGAATAGCCTTGTGCGGCACGGCGTGGCACGACACCCTGTGGTCCGCTAAACTTTTGTGCTTAGTTTCTCGTCCAAAATAGGTTCCCAGGCTCTTCGGCAAGAGGCCTGTGCGCCGATTCTGCCCGTTTTCAAGTTTCAAATCCGACTTTGCCTTCCATCGTCAATTCCCAGTGCTGAAAACCAGCATGAATAGCCTTGTGCGGCACGGCGCGGCACGACACCCTGTGTCCGCTAAACTTTTGTGCTTGTTTCTCGTCCAAAATGGGTTCCCCTCTTCGGCAAGAGGCCTCTGCGCCGATCCTGCCCGTTTTCAAGTTTCAAATCCCACTTTGCGTTTCATCGTCAATTCACAATGCTGCATGAATAGCCTGGTGCGGCAGGGCGCGGCACGACACTTTGTGGTCCGCTAAACTTGTGTGCTTGTTTCTCGTCCAAAATAGGTTCCCCTCTTCGGCAAGAGGCCTGTGCGCCGATTCTGCCCGTTTTCAAGTTTCAAATCCCACCTTGCGTTCCATCGTCAATTCCTGCTGAAAACCAGCATTGGTGACTGCAGGGGGCTGGCGGGCTGGTGGACTACAAAACTATTTCGCTTGTTGTTTCTCGTCCGAAATAGCATTTTCTGTTGCGGAATAATCCTCCGCACCGATTCTTCAACTTTCAAGTCTCAACTCCGACTTTGCCTTCCATCCATCGTCCCCCTACATATATAGTGATCACCTTAAACAGGTATTGACGAGCACAGTATAGCAATAAAACCCCTCCACACACCTTCCCCATGATAAAAAGTCGCAGTGCGCACGCTATCCCAGCATTGCACTACCACCCCTCTACCCATTACACACAGTAACAACCCCTGGGCATACACTTTTTGACATCACCCTAGTTCACCCTACCGCCTACCGCGAGAGAATTTTTTCCAAGTTTTTCTGCTGGCCCTTTACCTTTGGGATCTTAGTTACTGTGAAGAGAATCCCGTTAGAAATTTGTCCAAGTTTCGCGGGTGGCCATTTCAACAGCCACTTTGCTTTCCTTCCGTCAATTCCTGCTGAAAAATCCAACTCTGGCGGCTGCAGGGGGCCGGCGGGATTGGTGGACGACAAAACTTTTTCACTGGTTTCTCGTCGGGAATAGGTTTGTCTGAGATGGATTAAGCCTCCGCACTGATTCTGCCCGTTTTCAAGTTTCAAATGCGACTTTGCCTTCCATCGTCAGTTCCCAGTGCTGCATGAATAGCCTTGTGCGGCACGGCGTGGCACGACACCCTGTGGTCCGCTAAACTTGTGTGCTTGTTTCTCGTCCAAAATAGGTTCCCCTCTTCGGCAAGAGGCCTGTGCGCCGATTCTGCCCGTTTTCAAGTTTCAAATGCGACTTTGCCTTCCATCGTCAGTTCCCAGTGCCGCATGAATAGCCTTGTGCGGCACGGCGTGGCACGACACCCTGTGGTCCGCTAAACTTGTGTGCTTGTTTCTCGTCCAAAATAGGTTCCCCTCTTCGGCAAGAGGCCTGTGCGCCGATTCTGCCCGTTCAGTTTCAAGTTTCAAATGCGACTTTGCCTTCCATCGTCAGTTCCCAGTGCCGCATGAATAGCCTTGTGCGGCACGGCGTGGCACGACACCCTGTGGTCCGCTAAACTTGTGTGCTTGTTTCTCGTCCAAAATAGGTTCCCCTCTTCGGCAAGAGGCCTGTGCGCCGATTCTGCCCGTTTTCAAGTTTCAAATGCGACTTTGCCTTCCATCGTCAGTTCCCAGTGCCGCATGAATAGCCTTGTGCGGCACGGCGTGGCACGACACCCTGTGGTCCGCTAAACTTGTGTGCTTAGTTTCTCGTCCAAAATAGGTTCCCCTCTTCGGCAAGAGGCCTGTGCGCCGATTCTGCCCGTTTTCAAGTTTCAAATGCGACTTTGCCTTCCATCGTCAATTCCCAGTGCCGCATGAATAGCCTTGTGCGGCACGGCGTGGCACGACACCCTGTGGTCCGCTAAACTTGTGTGCTTGTTTCTCGTCCAAAATAGGTTCCCCTCTCCGGCAAGAGGCCTGTGCGCCGATTCTGCCCGTTTTCAAGTTTCAAATGCGACTTTGCCTTCCATCGTCAGTTCCCAGTGCCGCATGAATAGCCTTGTGCGGCACGGCGTGGCACGACACCCTGTGGTCCGCTAAACTTTTGTGCTTAGTTTCTCGTCCAAAATAGGTTCCCCTCTTCGGCAAGAGGCCTGTGCGCCGATTCTGCCCGTTTTCAAGTTTCAAATGCGACTTTGCCTTCCATCGTCAGTTCCCAGTGCCGCATGAATAGCCTTGTGCGGCACGGCGTGGCACGACACCCTGTGGTCCGCTAAACTTGTGTGCTTGTTTCTCGTCCAAAACAGGTTCCCCTCTTCGGCAAGAGGCCTGTGCGCCGATTCTGCCCGTTTTCAAGTTTCAAATGCGACTTTGCCTTCCATCGTCAGTTCCCAGTGCCGCATGAATAGCCTTGTGCGGCACGGCGTGGCACGACACCCTGTAGTCCGCTAAACTTGTGTGCTTGTTTCTCGTCCAAAATAGGTTCCCCTCTTTGGCAAGAGGCCTGTGCGCCGATTCTGCCCGTTTTCAAGTTTCAAATGCGACTTTGCCTTCCATCGTCAGTTCCCAGTGCCGCATGAATAGCCTTGTGCGGCACGGCGTGGCACGACACCCTGTGGTCCGCTAAACTTTTGTGCTTAGTTTCTCGTCCAAAATAGGTTCCCAGGCTCTTCGGCAAGAGGCCTGTGCGCCGATTCTGCCCGTTTTCAAGTTTCAAATCCGACTTTGCCTTCCATCGTCAATTCCCAGTGCTGAAAACCAGCATGAATAGCCTTGTGCGGCACGGCGCGGCACGACACCCTGTGTCCGCTAAACTTTTGTGCTTGTTTCTCGTCCAAAATGGGTTCCCCTCTTCGGCAAGAGGCCTCTGCGCCGATCCTGCCCGTTTTCAAGTTTCAAATCCCACTTTGCGTTTCATCGTCAATTCCCAGTGCTGCATGAATAGCCTGGTGCGGCAGGGCGCGGCACGACACTTTGTGGTCCGCTAAACTTGTGTGCTTGTTTCTCGTCCAAAATAGGTTCCCCTCTTCGGCAAGAGGCCTGTGCGCCGATTCTGCCCGTTTTCAAGTTTCAAATCCCACCTTGCGTTCCATCGTCAATTCCTGCTGAAAACCAGCATTGGTGACTGCAGGGGGCTGGCGGGCTGGTGGACTACAAAACTATTTCGCTTGTTGTTTCTCGTCCGAAATAGCATTTTCTGTTGCGGAATAATCCTCCGCACCGATTCTTCAACTTTCAAGTCTCAACTCCGACTTTGCCTTCCATCCATCGTCCCCCTACATATATAGTGATCACCTTAAACAGGTATTGACGAGCACAGTATAGCAATAAAACCCCTCCACACACCTTCCCCATGATAAAAAGTCGCAGTGCGCACGCTATCCCAGCATTGCACTACGACCCCTCTACCCATTACACACAGTAACAACCCCTGGGCATACACTTTTTGACATCACCCTAGTTCACCCTACCGCCTACCGCGAGAGAATTTTTTCCAAGTTTTTCTGCTGGCCCTTTACCTTTGGGATCTTAGTTACTGTGAAGAGAATTGCGTTAGAAATTTGTCCAAGTTTCGCGGGTGGCCATTTCAACAGCCACTTTGCTTTCCTTCCGTCAATTCCTGCTGAAAAACCCAACTTTGGCGGCTGCAGGGGGCCGGCGGGATTGGTGGACGACAAAAATTTTTCACTGGTTTCTCGTCGGGAATAGGTTTGTCTGAGATGGATTAAGCCTCCGCACTGATTCTGCCCGTTTTCAAGTTTCAAATGCGACTTTGCCTTCCATCGTCAGTTCCCAGTGCTGCATGAATAGCCTTGTGCGGCACGGCGTGGCACGACACCCTGTGGTCCGCTAAACTTGTGTGCTTGTTTCTCGTCCAAAATAGGTTCCCCTCTTCGGCAAGAGGCCTGTGCGCCGATTCTGCCCGTTTTCAAGTTTCAAATGCGACTTTGCCTTCCATCGTCAGTTCCCAGTGCCGCATGAATAGCCTTGTGCGGCACGGCGTGGCACGACACCCTGTGGTCCGCTAAACTTGTGTGCTTAGTTTCTCGTCCAAAATAGGTTCCCCTCTTCGGCAAGAGGCCTGTGCGCCGATTCTGCCCGTTTTCAAGTTTCAAATGCGACTTTGCCTTCCATCGTCAGTTCCCAGTCCCGCATGAATAGCCTTGTGCGGCACGGCGTGGCACGACACCCTGTGGTCCGCTAAACTTGTGTGCTTGTTTCTCGTCCAAAATAAGTTCCCCTCTTCGGCAAGAGGCCTGTGCGCCGATTCTGCCCGTTCAGTTTCAAGTTTCAAATGCGACTTTGCCTTCCATCGTCAGTTCCCAGTGCCGCATGAATAGCCTTGTGCGGCACGGCGTGGCACGACACCCTGTGGTCCGCTAAACTTGTGTGCTTGTTTCTCGTCCAAAATAGGTTCCCCTCTTCGGCAAGAGGCCTGTGCGCCGATTCTGCCCGTTTTCAAGTTTCAAATGCGACTTTGCCTTCCATCGTCAGTTCCCAGTGCCGCATGAATAGCCTTGTGCGGCACGGCGTGGCACGACACCCTGTGGTCCGCTAAACTTGTGTGCTTGTTTCTCGTCCAAAATAGGTTCCCCTCTTCGGCAAGAGGCCTGTGCGCCGATTCTGCCCGTTTTCAAGTTTCAAATGCGACTTTGCCTTCCATCGTCAGTTCCCAGTGCCGCATGAATAGCCTTGTGCGGCACGGCGTGGCACGACACCCTGTGGTCCGCTAAACTTTTGTGCTTAGTTTCTCGTCCAAAATAGGTTCCCCTCTTCGGCAAGAGGCCTGTGCGCCGATTCTGCCCGTTTTCAAGTTTCCAATCCGACTTTTCCTTCCATCGTCAATTCCCAGTGCCGCATGAATAGCCTTGTGCGGCACGGCGTGGCACGACACCCTGTGGTCCGCTAAACTTGTGTGCTTGTTTCTCGTCCAAAATAGGTTCCCCTCTTCGGCAAGAGGCCTGTGCGCCGATTCTGCCCGTTTTCAAGTTTCAAATGCGACTTTGCCTTCCATCGTCAGTTCCCAGTGCCGCATGAATAGCCTTGTGCGGCACGGCGTGGCACGACACCCTGTGGTCCGCTAAACTTTTGTGCTTAGTTTCTCGTCCAAAATAGGTTCCCCTCTTCGGCAAGAGGCCTGTGCGCCGATTCTGCCCGTTTTCAAGTTTCAAATACGACTTTGCCTTCCATCGTCAGTTCCCAGTGCCGCATGAATAGCCTTGTGCGGCACGGCGTGGCACGACACCCTGTGGTCCACTAAACTTGTGTGCTTGTTTCTCGTCCAAAATAGGTTCCCCTCTTCGGCAAGAGACCTGTGCGCCGATTCTGCCCGTTTTCAAGTTTCAAATGCGACTTTGCCTTCCATCGTCAGTTCCCAGTGCCGCATGAATAGCCTTGTGCGGCACGGCGTGGCACGACACCCTGTGGTCCGCTAAACTTGTGTGCTTGTTTCTCGTCCAAAATAGGTTCCCCTCTTCGGCAAGAGGCCTGTGCGCCGATTCTGCCCGTTTTCAAGTTTCAAATGCGACTTTGCCTTCCATCGTCAGTTCCCAGTGCCGCATGAATAGCCTTGTGCGGCACGGCGTGGCACGACACCCTGTGGTCCGCTAAACTTTTGTGCTTAGTTTCTCGTCCAAAATAGGTTCCCAGGCTCTTCGGCAAGAGGCCTGTGCGCCGATTCTGCCCGTTTTCAAGTTTCAAATCCGACTTTGCCTTCCATCGTCAATTCCCAGTGCTGAAAACCAGCATGAATAGCCTTGTGCGGCACGGCGCGGCACGACACCCTGTGTCCGCTAAACTTTTGTGCTTGTTTCTCGTCCAAAATGGGTTCCCCTCTTCGGCAAGAGGCCTCTGCGCCGATCCTGCCCGTTTTCAAGTTTCAAATCCCACTTTGCGTTTCATCGTCAATTCCCAGTGCTGCATGAATAGCCTGGTGCGGCAGGGCGCGGCACGACACTTTGTGGTCCGCTAAACTTGTGTGCTTGTTTCTCGTCCAAAATAGGTTCCCCTCTTCGGCAAGAGGCCTGTGCGCCGATTCTCCCCGTTTTCAAGTTTCAAATCCCACCTTGCGTTCCATCGTCAATTCCTGCTGAAAACCAGCATTGGTGACTGCAGGGGGCTGGCGGGCTGGTGGACTACAAAACTATTTCGCTTGTTGTTTCTCGTCCGAAATAGCATTTTCTGTTGCGGAATAATCCTCCGCACCGATTCTTCAACTTTCAAGTCTCAACTCCGACTTTGCCTTCCATCCATCGTCCCCCTACATATATAGTGATCACCTTAAACAGGTATTGACGAGCACAGTATAGCAATAAAACCCCTCCACACACCTTCCCCATGATAAAAAGTCGCAGTGCGCACGCTATCCCAGCATTGCACTACCACCCCTCTACCCATTACACACAGTAACAACCCCTGGGCATACACTTTTTGACATCACCCTAGTTCACCCTACCGCCTACCGCGAGAGAATTTTTTCCAAGTTTTTCTGCTGGCCCTTTACCTTTGGGATCTTAGTTACTGTGAAGAGAATCCCGTTAGAAATTTGTCCAAGTTTCGCGGGTGGCCATTTCAACAGCCACTTTGCTTTCCTTCCGTCAATTCCTGCTGAAAAACCCAACTTTGGCGGCTGCAGGGGGCCGGCGGGATTGGTGGACGACAAACCTTTTTCACTGGTTTTTCGTCGGGAATAGGTTTGTCTGAGATGGATTAAGCCTCCGCACTGATTCTGCCCGTTTTCAAGTTTCAAATGCGACTTTGCCTTCCATCGTCAGTTCCCAGTGCTGCATGAATAGCCTTGTCCGGCACGGCGTGGCACGACACCCTGTGGTCCGCTAAACTTGTGTGCTTGTTTCTCGTCCAAAATAGGTTCCCCTCTTCGGCAAGAGGCCTGTGCGCCGATTCTGCCCGTTTTCAAGTTTCAAATGCGACTTTGCCTTCCATCGTCAGTTCCCAGTGCCGCATGAATAGCCTTGTGCGGCACGGCGTGGCACGACACCCTGTGGTCCGCTAAACTTGTGTGCTTAGTTTCTCGTCCAAAATAGGTTCCCCTCTTCGGCAAGAAGCCTGTGCGCCGATTCTGCCCGTTTTCAAGTTTCAAATGCGACTTTGCCTTCCATCGTCAGTTCCCAGTGCCGCATGAATAGCCTTGTGCGGCACGGCGTGGCACGACACCCTGTGGTCCGCTAAACTTGTGTGCTTGTTTCTCGTCCAAAATAGGTTCCCCTCTTCGGCAAGAGTCCTGTGCGCCGATTCTGCCCGTTCAGTTTCAAGTTTCAAATGCGACTTTGCCTTCCATCGTCAGTTCCCAGTGCCGCATGAATAGCCTTGTGCGGCACGGCGTGGCACGACACCCTGTGGTCCGCTAAACTTGTGTGCTTGTTTCTCGTCCAAAATAGGTTCCCCTCTTCGGCAAGAGGCCTGTGCGCCGATTCTGCCCGTTTTCAAGTTTCAAATGCGACTTTGCCTTCCATCGTCAGTTCCCAATGCCGCATGAATAGCCTTGTGCGGCACGGCGTGGCACGACACCCTGTGGTCCGCTAAACTTGTGTGCTTAGTTTCTCGTCCAAAATAGGTTCCCCTCTTCGGCAAGAGGCCTGTGCGCCGATTCTGCCCGTTTTCAAGTTTCAAATGCGACTTTGCCTTCCATCGTCAATTCCCAGTGCCGCATGAATAGCCTTGTGCGGCACGGCGTGGCACGACACCCTGTGGTCCGCTAAACTTGTGTGCTTGTTTCTCGTCCAAAATAGGTTCCCCTCTTCGGCAAGAGGCCTGTGCGCCGATTCTGCCCGTTTTCAAGTTTCAAATGCGACTTTGCCTTCCATCGTCAGTTCCCAGTGCCGCATGAATAGCCTTGTGCGGCACGGCGTGGCACGACACCCTGTGGTCCGCTAAACTTTTGTGCTTAGTTTCTCGTCCAAAATAGGTTCCCCTCTTCGGCAAGAGGCCTGTGCGCCGATTCTGCCCGTTTTCAAGTTTCAAATGCGACTTTGCCTTCCATCGTCAGTTCCCAGTGCCGCATGAATAGCCTTGTGCGGCACGGCGTGGCACGACACCCTGTGGTCCGCTAAACTTGTGTGCTTGTTTCTCGTCCAAAATAGGTTCCCCTCTTCGGCAAGAGGCCTGTGCGCCGATTCTGCCCGTTTTCAAGTTTCAAATGCGACTTTGCCTTCCATCGTCAGTTCCCAGTGCCGCATGAATAGCCTTGTGCGGCACGGCGTGGCACGACACCCTGTGGTCCGCTAAACTTGTGTGCTTGTTTCTCGTCCAAAATAGGTTCCCCTTTTCGGCAAGAGGCCTGTGCGCCGATTCTGCCCGTTTTCAAGTTTCAAATGCGACTTTGCCTTCCATCGTCAGTTCCCAGTGCCGCATGAATAGCCTTGTGCGGCACGGCGTGGCACGACACCCTGTGGTCCGCTAAACTTTTGTGCTTAGTTTCTCGTCCAAAATAGGTTCCCAGGCTCTTCGGCAAGAGGCCTGTGCGCCGATTCTGCCCGTTTTCAAGTTTCAAATCCGACTTTGCCTTCCATCGTCAATTCCCAGTGCTGAAAACCAGCATGAATAGCCTTGTGCGGCACGGCGCGGCACGACACCCTGTGTCCGCTAAACTTTTGTGCTTGTTTCTCGTCCAAAATGGGTTCCCCTCTTCGGCAAGAGGCCTCTGCGCCGATCCTGCCCGTTTTCAAGTTTCAAATCCCACTTTGCGTTTCATCGTCAATTCCCAGTGCTGCATGAATAGCCTGGTGCGGCAGGGCGCGGCACGACACTTTGTGGTCCGCTAAACTTGTGTGCTTGTTTCTCGTCCAAAATAGGTTCCCCTCTTCGGCAAGAGGCCTGTGCGCCGATTCTGCCCGTTTTCAAGTTTCAAATCCCACCTTGCGTTCCATCGTCAATTCCTGCTGAAAACCAGCATTGGTGACTGCAGGGGGCTGGCGGGCTGATGGACTACAAAACTATTTCGCTTGTTGTTTCTCGTCCGAAATAGCATTTTCTGTTGCGGAATAATCCTCCGCACCGATTCTTCAACTTTCAAGTCTCAACTCCGACTTTGCCTTCCATCCATCGTCCCCCTACATATATAGTGATCACCTTAAACAGGTATTGACGATCACAGTATAGCAATAAAACCCCTCCACACACCTTCCCCATGATAAAAAGTCGCAGTGCGCACGCTATCCCAGCATTGCACTACCACCCCTCTACCCATTACACACAGTAACAACCCCTGGGCATACACTTTTTGACATCACCCTAGTTCACCCTACCGCCTACCGCGAGAGAATTTTTTCCAAGTTTTTCTGCTGGCCCTTTACCTTTGGGATCTTAGTTACTGTGAAGAGAATCCCGTTAGAAATTTGTCCAAGTTTCGCGGGTGGCCATTTCAACAGCCACTTTGCTTTCCTTCCGTCAATTCCTGCTGAAAAACCCAACTTTGGCGGCTGCAGTGGGCCGGCGGGATTGGTGGACGACAAAACTTTTTCACTGGTTTCTCGTCGGGAATAGGTTTGTCTGAGATGGATTAAGCCTCCGCAATGATTCTGCCCGTTTTCAAGTTTCAAATGCGACTTTGCCTTCCATCGTCAGTTCCCAGTGCTGCATGAATAGCCTTGTGCGGCACGGCGTGGCACGACACCCTGTGGTCCGCTAAACTTGTGTGCTTGTTTCTCGTCCAAAATAGGTTCCCCTCTTCGGCAAGAGGCCTGTGCGCCGATTCTGCCCGTTTTCAAGTTTCAAATGCGACTTTGCCTTCCATCGTCAGTTCCCAGTGCCGCATGAATAGCCTTGTGCGGCACGGCGTGGCACGACACCCTGTGGTCCGCTAAACTTTTGTGCTTAGTTTCTCGTCCAAAATAGGTTCCCCTCTTCGGCAAGAGGCCTGTGCGCCGATTCTGCCCGTTTTCAAGTTTCAAATGCGACTTTGCCTTCCATCGTCAGTTCCCAGTGCCGCATGAATAGCCTTGTGCGGCACGGCGTGGCACGACACCCTGTGGTCCGCTAAACTTGTGTGCTTGTTTCTCGTCCAAAATAGGTTCCCCTCTTCGGCAAGAGGCCTGTGCGCCGATTCTGCCCGTTTTCAAGTTTCAAATGCGACTTTGCCTTCCATCGTCAGTTCCCAGTGCCGCATGAATAGCCTTGTGCGGCACGGCGTGGCACGACACCCTGTGGTCCGCTAAACTTGTGTGCTTGTTTCTCGTCCAAAATAGGTTCCCCTCTTCGGCAAGAGGCCTGTGCGCCGATTCTGCCCGTTTTCAAGTTTCAAATGCGACTTTGCCTTCCATCGTCAGTTCCCAGTGCCGCATGAATAGCCTTGTGCGGCACGGCGTGGCACGACACCCTGTGGTCCGCTAAACTTTTGTGCTTAGTTTCTCGTCCAAAATAGGTTCCCAGGCTCTTCGGCAAGAGGCCTGTGCGCCCATTCTGCCCGTTTTCAAGTTTCAAATCCGACTTTGCCTTCCATCGTCAATTCCCAGTGCTGAAAACCAGCATGAATAGCCTTGTGCGGCACGGCGCGGCACGACACCCTGTGTCCGCTAAACTTTTGTGCTTGTTTCTCGTCCAAAATGGGTTCCCCTCTTCGGCAAGAGGCCTCTGCGCCGATCCTGCCCGTTTTCAAGTTTCAAATCCCACTTTGCGTTTCATCGTCAATTCCCAGTGCTGCATGAATAGCCTGGTGCGGCAGGGCGCGGCACGACACTTTGTGGTCCGCTAAACTTGTGTGCTTGTTTCTCGTCCAAAATAGGTTCCCCTCTTCGGCAAGAGGCCTGTGCGCCGATTCTGCCCGTTTTCAAGTTTCAAATCCCACCTTGCGTTCCATCGTCAATTCCTGCTGAAAACCAGCATTGGTGACTGCAGGGGGCTGGCGGGCTGGTGGACTACAAAACTATTTCGCTTGTTGTTTCTCGTCCGAAATAGCATTTTCTGTTGCGGAATAATCCTCCGCACCGATTCTTCAACTTTCAAGTCTCAACTCCGACTTTGCCTTCCATCCATCGTCCCCCTACATATATAGTGATCACCTTAAACAGGTATTGACGAGCACAGTATAGCAATAAAACCCCTCCACACACCTTCCCCATGATAAAAAGTCGCAGTGCGCACGCTATCCCAGCATTGCACTACCACCCCTCTACCCATTACACACAGTAACAACCCCTGGGCATACACTTTTTGACATCACCCTAGTTCACCCTACCGCCTACCGCGAGAGAATTTTTTCCAAGTTTTTCTGCTGGCCCTTTACCTTTGGGATCTTAGTTACTGTGAAGAGAATCCCGTTAGAAATTTGTCCAAGTTTCGCGGGTGGCCATTTCAACAGCCACTTTGCTTTCCTTCCGTCAATTCCTGCTGAAAAACCCAACTTTGGCGGCTGCAGGGGGCCGGCGGGATTGGTGGACGACAAAACTTTTTCACTGGTTTCTCGTCGGGAATAGGTTTGTCTGAGATGGATTAAGCCTCCGCACTGATTCTGCCCGTTTTCAAGTTTCAAATGCGACTTTGCCTTCCATCGTCAGTTCCCAGTGCTGCATGAATAGCCTTGTGCGGCACGGCGTGGCACGACACCCTGTGGTCCGCTAAACTTGTGTGCTTGTTTCTCGTCCAAAATAGGTTCCCCTCTTCGGCAAGAGGCCTGTGCGCCGATTCTGCCCGTTTTCAAGTTTCAAATGCGACTTTGCCTTCCATCGTCAGTTCCCAGTGCCGCATGAATAGCCTTGTGCGGCACGGCGTGGCACGACACCCTGTGGTCCGCTAAACTTGTGTGCTTAGTTTCTCGTCCAAAATAGGTTCCCCTCTTCGGCAAGAGGCCTGTGCGCCGATTCTGCCCGTTTTCTAGTTTCATATGCGACTTTGCCTTCCATCGTCAGTTCCCAGTGCCGCATGAATAGCCTTGTGCGGCACGGCGTGGCACGACACCCTGTGGTCCGCTAAACTTGTGTGCTTGTTTCTCGTCCAAAATAGGTTCCCCTCTTCGGCAAGAGGCCTGTGCGCCGATTCTGCCCGTTCAGTTTCAAGTTTCAAATGCGACTTTGCCTTCCATCGTCAGTTCCCAGTGCCGCATGAATAGCCTTGTGCGGCACGGCGTGGCACGACACCCTGTGGTCCGCTAAACTTGTGTGCTTGTTTCTCGTCCAAAATAGGTTCCCCTCTTCGGCAAGAGGCCTGTGCGCCGATTCTGCCCGTTTTCAAGTTTCAAATGCGACTTTGCCTTCCATCGTCAGTTCCCAGTGCCGCATGAATAGCCTTGTGCGGCACGGCGTGGCACGACACCCTGTGGTCCGCTAAACTTGTGTGCTTAGTTTCTCGTCCAAAATAGGTTCCCCTCTTCGGCAAGAGGCCTGTGCGCCGATTCTGCCCGTTTTCAAGTTTCAAATCCGACTTTGCCTTCCATCGTCAATTCCCAGTGCTGCCTTGTACGGCACGGCGCAGCACGACACCCTGTCGTCCGCTAAACTTTTGTGCTTGTTTCTCGTCCAAAATAGGTTCCCCTCTTCGGCAAGAGGCCTGTGCGCCTATTCTGCCCGTTTTCAAGTTTCAAATCCGACTTTGCCTTCCATCTTCAATTCCCAGTGCAGCATGAATAGCCTGGTGCGGCAGGGCGCGGCACGACACCCTGTGGTCCGCTAAACTTGTGTGCTTGTTTCTCGTCCAAAATAGGTTCCCCTCTTCGGCAAGAGGCCTGAGCGCCGATTCTGCCCGTTTTCAAGTTTCAAATCCGACTTTGCCTTCCATCTTCAATTCCCAGTGCAGCATGAATAGCCTGGTGCGGCAGGGCGCGGCACGACACCCTGTGGTCCGCTAAACTTGTGTGCTTGTTTCTCGTCCAAAATAGGTTCCCCTCTTTGGCAAGAGGCCTGTGCGCCGATTGTGCCCGTTTTCAAGTTTCAAATCCGACTTTGCCATTCATCGTCAATTCCCAGTGCTGCATGAATAGCCTTGTGCGGCACGGCGCGGCACGACACCCTGTGGTCCTCTAAACTTTTGTGCTTGTTTCTCGTCCAAAATAGGTTCCCCTCTTCGGCAAGAGGCCTGTGCGCCGATTCTGCCCGTTTTCAAGTTTCAAATCCCACCTTGCGTTCCATCGTCAATTCCTGCTGAAAACCAGCATTGGTGACTGCAGGGGGCTGGCGGGCTGGTGGACGACAAAACTATTTCGCTTGTTGTTTCTCGTCCGAAATAGCATTTTCTGTTGCGGAATAATCCTCCGCACCGATTCTTCAACTTTGAAGTCTCAACTCCGACTTTGCCTTCCATCCATCTTCCCCCTACATATATAGTGATCACGTTAGACAGGTATTGACGAGCACAGTATAGCAATAAAACCCCTCCACACCTTCCCCATGATAAAAAGTCGCAGTGCGCACGCTATCCCAGCATTGCACTACCACCCCTCTACCCATTACACACGGTAACAACCCCTGGGCATACACTTTTTGACATCACCCTAGTTCACCCTACCGCCTATCGCGAGATAATTTTTTCCAAGTTTTTCTGCTGGCCCTTTACATTTGGGATCTTAGTTACTGTGAAGAGAATCCCGTTAGAAATTTGTCCAAGTTTCGCGGGTGGCCATTTCAACAGCCACTTTGCTCTCCTTCCGTCAATTCCTGCTGAAAAACCCAACTTTGTCGTCTGCAGGGGGCCGGCGGGATTGGTGGACGACAAAACTTTTTCACTGGTTTCTCGTCGGGAATAGATTTGCCTGTTATGGATTAAGCCTCCGCACTGATTCTGCCCGTTTTCAAGTTTCAAATCCGACTTTGCCTTCCATCGTCAATTCCGAGTGCAGCATGAATAGCCTGGTGCGGCACGGCGTGGCACGACACCCTGTGGTCCGCTAAACTTGTGTGCTTGTTTCTCGTCCAAAATAGGTTCCCCTCTTCAGCAAGAGGCCTGTGCGCCGATTCTGCACGTTTTCAAGTTTCAAATCCGACTTTGCCTTCCATCGTCAATTCCCAGTGCTGCATGAATAGCCTTGTGCGGCACGGCGCGGCACGACACCCTGTGGTCCGCTAAACTTTTGTGCTTGTTTCTCGTCCAAAATAAGTTCCCCTCTTCGGCAAGAGGCCTGTGCGCCGATTCTGCCCGTTTTCAAGTTTCAAATCCGACTTTGCTTTCCATCGTCAATTCCTGCTGAAAACCAGCATGAATAGCCTTGTGCGGCCGGGCGCGGCACGACACCCTGTGGTCCGCTAAACTTGTGTGCTTGTTTCTCGTCCAAAATAGGTTCCCCTCTTCGGCAAGAGGCCTGTGCGCCGATTCTGCCCGTTTTCAAGTTTCAAATCCGACTTTGCCTTCCATCGTTAATTCCCAGTGCTGCATGAATAGCCTTGTGCGGCACGGCGCGGCACGACCACCCTGTGGTGCGCTAAACTTGTGTGCTTGTTTCTCGTCCAAAATAGGTTCCCCTCTACGGCAAGAGGCCTGTGCGCCGATTCTACCCGTTTTCAAGTTTCAAATCCGACTTTGCCTTCCATCGTCAATTCCCAGTGCTGCCTTGTACGGCACGGCACAGCACGACACCCTGTCGTCCGCTAAACTGTTGTGCTTGTTTCTCGTCCAAAATAGGTTCCCCTCTTCGGCAAGAGGCCTGTGCGCCCATTCTGCCCGTTTTCAAGTTTCAAATCCGACTTTGCCTTCCATCTTCAACTCCCAGTGCAGCATGAATAGCCTGGTGCGGCAGGGCGCGGCACGACACCCTGTGGTCCGCTAAACTTGTGTGCTTGTTTCTCGTCCAAAATAGGTTCCCCTCTTCGGCAAGAGGCCTGTGCGCCGATTCTGCCCGTTTTCAAGTTTCAAATCCGACTTTGCCTTCCATCTTCAATTCCCAGTGCAGCATGAATAGCCTGGTGCGGCAGGGCGCGGCACGACACCCTGTGGTCCGCTAAACTTGTGTGCTTGTTTCTCGTCCAAAATAGGTTCCCCTCTTCGGCAAGAGGCCTGTGCGCCGATTGTGCCCGTTTTCAAGTTTCAAATCCGACTTTGCCATTCATCGTCAATTCCCAGTGCTGCATGAATAGCCTTGTGCGGCACGGCGCGGCACGACACCCTGTGGTCCGCTAAACTTTTGTGCTTGTTTCTCGTCCAAAATAGGTTCCCCTCTTCGGCAAGAGGCCTGTGCGCCGATTCTGCCCGTTTTCAAGTTTCAAATCCCACCTTGCGTTCCATCGTCAATTCCTGCTGAAAACCAACATTGGTGACTGCAGGGGGCTGGCGGGCTGGTGGACGACAAAACTATTTCGCTTGTTGTTTCTCGTCCGAAATAGCATTTTCTGTTGCGGAATAATCCTCCGCACCGATTCTTCAACTTTCAAGTCTCAACTCCGACTTTGCCTTCCATCCATCTTCCCCCTACATATATAGTGATCACGTTAGACAGGTATTGACGAGCACAGTATAGCAATAAAACCCCCCCACACCTTCCCCATGATAAAAAGTCGCAGTGCGCACGCTATCCCAGCATTGCACTACCACCCCTCTACCCATTACACACGGTAACAACCCCTGGGCATACACTTTTTGACATCACCCTAGTTCACCCTACCGCCTATCGCGAGATAATTTTTTCCAAGTTTTTCTGCTGGCCCTTTACATTTGGGAGCTTAGTTACTGTGAAGAGAATCCCGTTAGAAATTTGTCCAAGTTTCGCGGGTGGCCATTTCAACAGCCACTTTGCTCTCCTTCCGTCAATTCCTGCTGAAAAACCCAACTTTGTCGGATGCAGGGGGCCGGCGGGATTGGTGGACGACAAAACTTTTTCACTGGTTTCTCGTCGGGAATAGATTTGCCTGTTATGGATTAAGCCTCCGCACTGATTCTGCCCGTTTTCAAGTTTCAAATCCGACTTTGCCTTCCATCGTCAATTCCCAGTGCAGCATGAATAGCCTGGTGCGGCAGGGCGCGGCACGACACCCTGTGGTCCGCTAAACTTGTGTGATTGTTTCTCGTCCAAAATAGGTTCCCCTCTTCAGCAAGAGGCCTGTGCGCCGATTCTGCCCGTTTTCAAGTTTCAAATCCGACTTTGCCTTCCATCGTCAATTCCCAGTGCTGCATGAATAGCCTTGTGCGGCACGGCGCGGCACGACACCCTGTGGTCCGCTAAACTTTTGTGCTTGTTTCTCGTCCAAAATAAGTTCCCCTCTTCGGCAAGAGGCCTGTGCGCCGATTCTGCCCGTTTTCAAGTTTCAAATCCGACTTTGCTTTCCATCGTCAATTCCTGCTGAAAACCAGCATGAATAGCCTTGTGCGGCCGGGCGCGGCACGACACCCTGTGGTCCGCTAAACTTGTGTGCTTGTTTCTCGTCCAAAATAGGTTCCCCTCTTCGGCAAGAGGCCTGTGCGCCGATTCTGCCCGTTTTCAAGTTTCAAATCCGACTTTGCCTTCCATCGTTAATTCCCAGTGCTGCATGAATAGCCTTGTGCGGCACGGCGCGGCACGACCACCCTGTGGTCCGCTAAACTTGTGTGCTTGTTTCTCGTCCAAAATAGGTTCCCCTCTACGGCAAGAGGCCTGTGCGCCGATTCTGCCCGTTTTCAAGTTTCAAATCCGACTTTGCCTTCCATCGTCAATTCCCAGTGCTGCCTTGTACGGCACGGCGCAGCACGACACCCTGTCGTCCGCTAAACTTTTGTGCTTGTTTCTCGTCCAAAATAGGTTCCCCTCTTCGGCAAGAGGCCTGTGCGCCCATTCTGCCCGTTTTCAAGTTTCAAATCCGACTTTGCCTTCCATCTTCAACTCCCAGTGCAGCATGAATAGCCTGGTGCGGCAGGGCGCGGCACGACACCCTGTGGTCCGCTAAACTTGTGTGCTTGTTTCTCGTCCAAAATAGGTTCCCCTCTTCGGCAAGAGGCCTGTGCGCCGATTCTGCCCGTTTTCAAGTTTCAAATCCGACTTTGCCTTCCATCTTCAATTCCCAGTGCAGCATGAATAGCCTGGTGCGGCAGGGCGCGGCACGACACCCTGTGGTCCGCTAAACTTGTGTGCTTGTTTCTCGTCCAAAATAGGTTCCCCTCTTCGGCAAGAGGCCTGTGCGCCGATTGTGCCCGTTTTCAAGTTTCAAATCCGACTTTGCCATTCATCGTCAATTCCCAGTGCTGCATGAATAGCCTTGTGCGGCACGGCGCGGCACGACACCCTGTGGTCCGCTAAACTTTTGTGCTTGTTTCTCGTCCAAAATAGGTTCCCCTCTTCGGCAAGAGGCCTGTGCGCCGATTCTGCCCGTTTTCAAGTTTCAAATCCCACCTTGCGTTCCATCGTCAATTCCTGCTGAAAACCAACATTGGTGACTGCAGGGGGCTGGCGGGCTGGTGGACGACAAAACTATTTCGCTTGTTGTTTCTCGTCCGAAATAGCATTTTCTGTTGCGGAATAATCCTCCGCACCGATTCTTCAACTTTCAAGTCTCAACTCCGACTTTGCCTTCCATCCATCTTCCCCCTACATATATAGTGATCACGTTAGACAGGTATTGACGAGCACAGTATAGCAATAAAACCCCTCCACACCTTCCCCATGATAAAAAGTCGCAGTGCGCACGCTATCCCAGCATTGCACTACCACCCCTCTACCCATTACACACGGTAACAACCCCTGGGCATACACTTTTTGACATCACCCTAGTTCACCCTACCGCCTATCGCGAGATAATTTTTTCCAAGTTTTTCTGCTGGCCCTTTACATTTGGGAGCTTAGTTACTGTGAAGAGAATCCCGTTAGAAATTTGTCCAAGTTTCGCGGGTGGCCATTTCAACAGCCACTTTGCTCTCCTTCCGTCAATTCCTGCTGAAAAACCCAACTTTGTCGGCTGCAGGGGGCCGGCGGGATTGGTGGACGACAAAACTTTTTCACTGGTTTCTCGTCGGGAATAGATTTGCCTGTTATGGATTAAGCCTCCGCACTGATTCTGCCCGTTTTCAAGTTTCAAATCCGACTTTGCCTTCCATCGTCAATTCCCAGTGCAGCATGAATAGCCTGGTGCAGCAGGGCGCGGCACGACACCCTGTGGTCCGCTAAACTTGTGTGCTTGTTTCTCGTCCAAAATAGGTTCCCCTCTTCAGCAAGAGGCCTGTGCGCCGATTCTGCCCGTTTTCAAGTTTCAAATCCGACTTTGCCTTCCATCGTCAATTCCCAGTGCTGCATGAATAGCCTTGTGCGGCACGGCGCGGCACGACACCCTGTGGTCCGCTAAACTTTTGTGCTTGTTTCTCGTCCAAAATAAGTTCCCCTCTTCGGCAAGAGGCCTGTGCGCCGATTCTGCCCGTTTTCAAGTTTCAAATCCGACTTTGCTTTCCATCGTCAATTCCTGCTGAAAACCAGCATGAATAGCCTTGTGCGGCCGGGCGCGGCACGACACCCTGTGGTCCGCTAAACTTGTGTGCTTGTTTCTCGTCCAAAATAGGTTCCCCTCTTCGGCAAGAGGCCTGTGCGCCGATTCTGCCCGTTTTCAAGTTTCAAATCCGACTTTGCCTTCCATCGTCAGTTCCCAGTGCCGCATGAATAGCCTTGTGCGGCACGGCGTGGCACGACACCCTGTGGTCCGCTAAACTTGTGTGCTTAGTTTCTCGTCCAAAATAGGTTCCCCTCTTCGGCAAGAGGCCTGTGCGCCGATTCTGCCCGTTTTCAAGTTTCAAATGCGACTTTGCCTTCCATCGTCAGTTCCCAGTGCCGCATGAATAGCCTTGTGCGGCACGGCGTGGCACGACACCCTGTGGTTCGCTAAACTTGTGTGCTTGTTTCTCGTCCAAAATAGGTTCCCCTCTTCGGCAAGAGGCCTGTGCGCCGATTCTGCCCGTTCAGTTTCAAGTTTCAAATGCGACTTTGCCTTCCATCGTCAGTTCCCAGTGCCGCATGAATAGCCTTGTGCGGCACGGCGTGGCACGACACCGTGTGGTCCGCTAAACTTGTGTGCTTGTTTCTCGTCCAAAATAGGTTCCCCTCTTCGGCAAGAGGCCTGTGCGCCGATTCTGCCCGTTTTCAAGTTTCAAATGCGACTTTGCCTTCCATCGTCAGTTCCCAGTGCCGCATGAATAGCCTTGTGCGGCACGGCGTGGCACGACACCCTGTGGTCCGCTAAACTTGTGTGCTTAGTTTCTCGTCCAAAATAGGTTCCCCTTTTCGGCAAGAGGCCTGTGCGCCGATTCTGCCCGTTTTCAAGTTTCAAATCCGACTTTGCCTTCCATCGTCAATTCCCAGTGCTGCCTTGTACGGCACGGCGCAGCACGACACCCTGTTGTCCGCTAAACTTTTGTGCTTGTTTCTCGTCCAAAATAGGTTCCCCTCTTCGGCAAGAGGCCTGTGCGCCCATTCTGCCCGTTTTCAAGTTTCAAATCCGACTTTGCCTTCCATCTTCATTTCCCAGTGCAGCATGAATAGCCTGGTGCGGCAGGGCGCGGCACGACACCCTGTGGTCCGCTAAACTTGTGTGCTTGTTTCTCGTCCAAAATAGGTTCCCCTCTTCGGCAAGAGGCCTGTGCGCCGATTCTGCCCGTTTTCAAGTTTCAAATCCGACTTTGCCTTCCATCTTCAATTCCCAGTGCAGCATGAATAGCCTGGTGCGGCAGGGCGCGGCACGACACCCTGTGGGCCGCTAAACTTGTGTGCTTGTTTCTCGTCCAAAATAGGTTCCCCTCTTCGGCAAGAGGCCTGTGCGCCGATTGTGCCCGTTTTCAAGTTTCAAATCCGACTTTGCCATTCATCGTCAATTCCCAGTGCTGCATGAATAGCCTTGTGCGGCACGGCGCGGCACGACACCCTGTGGTCCGCTAAACTTTTGTGCTTGTTTCTCGTCCAAAATAGGTTCCCCTCTTCGGCAAGAGGCCTGTGCGCCGATTCTGCCCGTTTTCAAGTTTCAAATCCCACCTTGCGTTCCATCGTCAATTCCTGCTGAAAACCAGCATTGGTGACTGCAGGGGGCTTGCGGGCTGGTGGACGACAAAACTATTTCGCTTGTTGTTTCTCGTCCGAAATAGCATTTTCTGTTGCGGAATAATCCTCCGCACCGATTCTTCAACTTTCAAGTCTCAACTCCGACTTTGCCTTCCATCCATCTTCCCCCTACATATATAGTGATCACGTTAGACAGGCATTGACGAGCACAGTATAGCAATAAAACCCCTCCACACCTTCCCCATGATAAAAAGTCGCAGTGCGCACGCTATCCCAGCATTGCACTACCACCCCTCTACCCATTACACACGGTAACAACCCCTGGGCATACACTTTTTGACATCACCCTAGTTCACCCTACCGCCTATCGCGAGATAATTTTTTCCAAGTTTTTCTGCTGGCCCTTTACATTTGGGATCTTAGTTACTGTGAAGAGAATCCCGTTAGAAATTTGTCCAAGTTTCGCGGGTGGCCATTTCAACAGCCACTTTGCTCTCCTTCCGTCAATTCCTGCTGAAAAACCCAACTTTGTCGTCTGCAGGGGGCCGGCGGGATTGGTGGACGACAAAACTTTTTCACTGGTTTCTCGTCGGGAATAGGTTTGCCTGTTATGGATTAAGCCTCCGCACTGATTCTGCCCGTTTTCAAGTTTCAAATCCGACTTTGCCTTCCATCGTCAATTCCCAGTGCAGCATGAATAGCCTGGTGCGGCAGGGCGCGGCACGACACCCTGTGGTCCGCTAAACTTGTGTGCTTGTTTCTCGTCCAAAATAGGTTCCCCTCTTCAGCAAGAGGCCTGTGCGCCGATTCTGCACGTTTTCAAGTTTCATATCCGACTTTGCCTTCCATCGTCAATTCCCAGTGCTGCATGAATAGCCTTGTGCGGCACGGCGCGGCACGACACCCTGTGGTCCGCTAAACTTTTGTGCTTGTTTCTCGTCCAAAATAAGTTCCCCTCTTCGGCAAGAGGCCTGTGCGCCGATTCTGCCCGTTTTCAAGTTTCAAATCCGACTTTGCTTTCCATCGTCAATTCCTGCTGAAAACCAGCATGAATAGCCTTGTGCGGCCGGGCGCGGCACGACACCCTGTGGTCCGCTAAACTTGTGTGCTTGTTTCTCGTCCAAAATAGGTTCCCCTCTTCGGCAAGAGGCCTGTGCGCCGATTCTGCCCGTTTTCAAGTTTCAAATCCGACTTTGCCTTCCATCGTTAATTCCCAGTGCTGCATGAATAGCCTTGTGCGGCACGGCGCGGCACGACCACCCTGTGGTCCGCTAAACTTGTGTGCTTGTTTCTCGTCCAAAATAGGTTCCCCTCTACGGCAAGAGGCCTGTGCGCCCATTCTGCCCGTTTTCAAGTTTCAAATCCGACTTTGCCTTCCATCGTCAATTCCCAGTGCTGCCTTGTACGGCACGGCGCAGCACGACACCCTGTCGTCCGCTAAACTTTTGTGCTTGTTTCTCGTCCAAAATAGGTTCCCCTCTTCGGCAAGAGGCCTGTGCGCCCATTCTGCCCGTTTTCAAGTTTCAAATCCGACTTTGCCTTCCATCTTCAATTCCCAGTGCAGCATGAATAGCCTGGTGCGGCAGGGCGCGGCACGACACCCTGTGGTCCGCTAAACTTGTGTGCTTGTTTCTCGTCCAAAATAGGTTCCCCTCTTCGGCAAGAGGCCTGTGCGCCGATTGTGCCCGTTTTCAAGTTTCAAATCCGACTTTGCCATTCATCGTCAATTCCCAGTGCTGCATGAATAGCCTTGTGCGGCACGGCGCGGCACGACACCCTGTGGTCCGCTAAACTTTTGTGCTTGTTTCTCGTCCAAAATAGGTTCCCCTCTTCGGCAAGAGGCCTGTGCGCCGATTCTGCCCGTTTTCAAGTTTCAAATCCGACTTTGCTTTCCATCGTCAATTCCTGCTGAAAACCAGCATTGGTGACTGCAGGGGGCTTGCGGGCTGGTGGACGACAAAACTATTTCGCTTGTTGTTTCTCGTCCGAAATAGCATTTTCTGTTGCGGAATAATCCTCCGCACCGATTCTTCAACTTTCAAGTCTCAACTCCGACTTTGCCTTCCATCCATCGTTCCCCCTACATATATAGTGATCACGTTAGACAGGCATTGACGAGCACAGTATAGCAATAAAACCCCTCCACACCTTCCCCATGATAAAAAGTCGCAGTGCGCACGCTATCCCAGCATTGCACTACCACCCCGGACTCTGGGTGCCGTGCCGCCCCCGGCTATTCATGCTAGTTTTCAGCAGGAATTGACGATGGAAGTCAAAGTCGGATTTGAAAGTTGAAACTTTCAAAATCAGTGCGGAGGCTTTTTTCCCCAACAGGAAAACCTATTCCCGACGAGAAACCAGTGAAAAGGTTTTGTCGTCCACCAGCCCGCCGGCCCCCTGCCGCCGCCAATGTTGGTTTTCATCAGGAATTGACGGAAGGAAAGCAAAGTGGCCGTTGAAATGGCCACCTGCAAAACTTGGACAAATTTCTCTCGGGATTTTTCTTCACAGTAACTGAGCGAGAGAGGGCGGACAACAGAAAATGTAGTTCCGGTCCCGACTCGAGATTTGTGTCAAATCTCAAAATGTAAAGGTCCAACAGAAAAACTTGGAAAAATTTCTCGCGTGGTAGGCGGTAGGGTGAACTAAGGTGATGTCAAAAAGTGTATGCCCAGGGGTTGTTACGGTGTGCAATGGGTTGAGGGGTGGTGGTGCAATGCTGGGATAGCGTGCGCACTGCGACTTTTTATCATGGGGGAGGTGTGGAGGGGTTTGGTGTGGTGTTTTATTGCTATACTGTGCTCGTCATTGCCTGTCTAAGGTAATCACTATATTATGTGGGGGGGGGGGGGGGGGACGATAGATGGAAGGCAAAGTCGGAGTTGAGACTTGAAATTTGAAGAATCGGTGCGGAGGATTATTCCCCAACAGAAAATCGTATTTCGGACGAGAAACAAGAAGCAAAATAGTTTTGTCGTCCACCAGCCCGCCGGCCCCCTGCAGTCGCCAATGCTGGTTTTCAGCAGGAATTGACTATGAAACGCAAAGTGGGATTTCAAACTGGCAGAATCGGCGCGTAGGTCTCTTGCCGAAGAGGGGAACCTTTTTTGGACGAGAAACAAGCACAAAAGTTTGGTCGTCCCTTAGCGGACACAGGGTGTCGTTCCGCGCTGTGCCGCACCCGGCTATTCATGCTGATTTTCAGCAGGAATTGACGATGGAAGGCTAAGTCGGATTTGAAACTTGCAGAATCGGCGCAGAGGCCTCTTGCCGAAGAGGGGAACCTATTTTGGACGAGAAACAAGCACAAAAGTTTGGTCGTCCACCAGCCACCTTAGCGGATACTGTGTGTCGTGCCGCGCCGTGCCGCACCCGGCTATTCATGCTTGTTTTCAGCAGGAATTGACGATGGAACGGAAGGTGGGATTTGAAACTTAAAATTTGCAGAATCGGCGCATAGGCCCCTTGCCGAAGAGGGGAGCCTATTTTGGACGAGAAACAAGCACAAAAGTTTGGTCGTCCACCAGCCACCTTAGCGGACACTGCGGGGTGTCGTGCCGCGCCGTTCCGCTCCCGGCTATTAATGCTGGTTTTCAGCAGGAATTGACGATGGAAATCAAAGTCGGTTTTGAAAATTGAAACTTGCAGAATCAGTGCGGAGGCTTCTTCCCCGACAGGAAAACCTATTCCCGACGAGAAACCAGTGAAAAAGTTTTGTCGTCCACCAGCCCGCCGTCCCCCTGCAGCCGCCAATGTTGGTTTTTAGCATGAATTGACGGAAGGAAAGCAAAGTGGCCGTTGAAATGGCCACCTGCAAAACTTGGACAAAATTTCTCTCGGGATTTTCTTCACAGTAACTGAGCGAGAGAGGGCGGACAACAGAAAATGTAGTTCCGGTCCCGACTCGAGATTTGTGTAAAGTCCCAAAATGTGAAGGTCCACCAGAAAAATTTGGAAACATTTCTCTCGCGGTAGGCGGAAGGGTAAACTAGGGTGATGTTAAAAAGTGTATGCCCAGGGGTTGTTACGGTGTGCAATGGGTAGAGGGGTGGTGGTGCAATGCTGGGATAGCGTACGCACTGCGACTTTTTATCATAGGGGAGGTGTGGAGGGGTTTGGTGTGGTGTTTTATTGCTATACTGTGCTCGTCAATGCCTGTCTAAGGTGATCACTATATATGTGGGGGGAGGGGGGGGGAGCGATAGATGGAAGGCAAAGTCGGAGTTGAGACTTGAAAGTTGAAGAATACTGGGTGTCGTGCCGCGCCGTGCCGCACCCGGCTATTCATGCTGATTTTCAGCAGGAATTGACGATGGAAGGCAAAGTCGGATTTGAAACTTGAAACTGGCAGAATCGGCGCAGAGGCCTCTTGCCGAAGAGGGGAACCTATTTTGCACGAGAAACAAGCACAAAAGTTTGGTCGTCCACCAGCCCCCTTAGCGGACACAGTGTGTCGTGCCGCGCCTTGGCGCACCCGGCTATTGATGCATGTTTTCAGCAGGAATTGACGATGGAACGCAAGTTGGGATTTGAAAATTGCATAATCGGCGCAGAGGCCTCTTGCCAAAGAGGGGAACCTATTTTGGACGATCATTGCCATTGCCACGATCGGACGACTTTGCGTTCCGTCACCATTGACGTCATGGCGGCCGTAGCGGCCGCGCGGAGGTTACGGCGCCATTTTCACCAAGAATCTTTTTCTCGAGTTTCGCTTCCAAAATGGGTTTTTGTGTACAGGACACACACATGTACGCTCACAGCAGCATAACAAATATGCAGAAAAAAACACTGTTCCGCACACACGCACGCACACACATATACACGCGCCCTCACATTTGCATGTTTAACAACAGTCATTATTCAGAATGCAGCAGTTGCGTGCGCTTTGTTTGGCGACTCAATTAAGTGCCGGAAAAGTCTTGCCTTGAAAGTGGAGAGAGAGAGAGAGAGAGAGAGAGAGAGAGAGAGAGAGAGAGAGAGAGAGAGAGAGAGCCACCCTCCCCCTACCCATTCCACACCAGGAAAACCACTGGGCATACACTTTTTGACATCACCCTATTTCACAGCAACCGTGATTGCTCGGTACGGCCGGTTTTCACTCACACCGCAAAAATGTAAAAAGCCTGCCGCAAAAGGGTAATTTCACTTGGCAGTACTCGCGCGCCGCGCCTGGATCAGTGTAAAAGGCCGCCCGCAAACGTAGGTGGTTAGTCATTAAAGTCAAATTGCGACAGTGTCGAATTTATCTAAGGTTTTCGCTTGGCCTTTTACATCACTTCGCATCAACCATTTCGTGGACAAACCAACCACTTGTCCACAAACGCAGGTCAAGACAAACCGTGGCGCAAGATCGGCCTTGAGATTCTGTCCTCGGTAAATGTATTCGTGGGGAACGGGCTGAGTTTGTCCACGGATATCGTTACTGTGAAGTGAAATCAGAGTAGGGTCAATCACTCGTCAAAGAATACAGGCCTTCTTCAAAACTTAGAAAACTATCTTTCCCCTTTGATTCTCGAGACATAACAACTGCGTTAGTGCAATGAACACAGTGCCGGGGGGGGGGGGGGGGGGGGGGGGTAAAGAAAAAAAAAATACGGAAAAAAAAAAAAAAAAACCGGCGACGGGATTTTCTGCTCAGTACTGCATTCGTGGTGAACGCGCTGAGGTTCACCGCGGAAATCGATACTGTCATGTGGAATCACGGGATTGCTCTGCTCAGAAACTGTATTCAGTGGGGAACCCCCTGAGTTTCTCCAGGGACTACGAAATCGTTACGGTGAGTTGAAATCACGGTAGGGTGCAATCTTGACAAATTTTGAGTCGGGACCTGTCCTCATCATGTCTGTTTTGGTGGCACCGATGTCAAAAAGTCGAATTGCAAGTTTCAAGTTTCAAATCCGACTTTGCGTTCCATCGTCAATTCCCAGTGCTGAATACCAGCCGCATGAATAGCCGGGGACGGCACAGCACCCAGTGGCCGCTAAGGGGGCTGGCGGGCTGGTGGACGACAACACTTAGTTTTGGCTTGTTTCTCGACAGACAGACAGACAAACACACAAGCAGACGGACAGATAAACACACAAACAAAAAAGTAGACAGACAGACAGACAGACAGACAGACAAACAAACAAATACACAGCTGGACGGACGGACATACATACAGAAAAATAGATAAACAGACAGGCAAGCAGGCACAAAAACACACACAAAAGTAGACAGACAAAAAAAAAAAACAACAACACATAAGCAGACACTTTACACACAAGCACAGAGACAGACAAATAAGCACAACTACAAAAAAGGCAGACAAAAAAGTACACAGCCGGGCAGGCGGAACCACCACGCAGTAGCCGCCACCTGACACACCGACCGACCGCAACCAGCCACACACAACTCTAAAAAACACACCATCAAACAATCACATAACTCACGCAAATAGTCCCTACTCATACCCGCGCAATCATACATAACGCAACCATACGTACACAACACACCCTTAACGCCACCGCGAATTCAAATCACTCCGCCACTACATTTATCATGTCAACCCCATTCTCAACTTCAACCAACATCATTCATAACCAATGTACACTACAACATCACACAACTTACAACTCCATTCCATAACACACACAAATATAATACATTCAAGCCATTCAAACCAAATTCAAACTAAAATAAAAAATAAATAAACACTAGACATGACCCATCGCATTTCCACCCGGAAGTATTTACTCACATTTACTACAAACCTTTTTAACTAGCAAATTTCACGTCTAACAATTGCTTTCTCATCTTTTCAAACTTATTTCGTCTAAATATAAATAAACTAGAATATAATAATTTATCTATCACCTTTGACCTCCTCTATTTACCGCAACCATGTATAAAACATCACCATTCCTCAAATACTCACCTTACAAATATACCCACATACTCAAACATTCACTTATTTACTCATTTACTAACTTATTTTACACTTTATTACAATTTACATTTCTTTATTCTACAATTCTTTTGGTAAACTTACCCTTTTAGACACAACACTTATCTCGCCTTACCGTGCGCAAACACACAAACATACCCTTTTCTTCGCTCCTCAAGGTAAGCTACAATCTCACTTTTCACACTCACTACCCTTTTATTCCATGCTCTTCTCTCGCTTACCAACATTTATTTCTTACAGCCACTGCTTGCTTCCTGTGGTGTGTTTCACACACAATCAGTTAATCCCCATCATGTTGGCACTTACGTTATCTTGGCTGCCTATGGCACTTTTCAGTTCGGCATTTCATTCCTTCACGGATCAGGGTGATGGTCACTTTCTCTCGGTTGTCAACAGCCTGTAAAGTCATACCTCAAATAAAACTATACCCTGTAAGGTTGGCTGACTTTGTGCTTGGCCATGCTGTTGTTTAACCCATATCATACTCAGTCTAAAAGCTTCACATTTGTACGCTGCCATGCTGCTTTGCTTGGCTTGACTTCGCGAACGAAGATTTTATAGGAGTTGCCCACGACGTCTGCAGGCTTGTTCGTGGCTGCGGAGGCCAATCCGAGACAGGCAGGTTCGACCGCAGTGGCTGCAGGGGAAGGTATGGCCAGGGTTCTGAGCTGCGGCATCTCTGTTTTTTCTCCTGAGCCGCTTGTCCTTAAGGCTAGCTCTGTGAGAGTCCTCAAAGGAGACAGCTGCCTTGTAAATGGTGGAGCGCCAGGTGTCACGGTCCGCAGCAAGCGAAGACCACTGGTGGTGGTCGATTTGGCAGGCACTAAGTGACTTCTTGAGACAGTCTTTGTATCTCTTTTTTGGTGCCCCTCTGTCACGGTGTCCAGTAGCAAGCTCGCCGAACAGGGTGATCTTTGGTAGGCGATGATCCTCCATCCTGGAGACATGCCCCGCCCAGCGGAGCTGTGTCCGCAGCAGCAAAGCCTCGATGCTCACAGTTTCAGCCTGTTCAAGGACCTCGACGTTGGTGACATAGTCACTCCAGTGAATGCCCAGGATGGTACGCAGGCAGCGCTGGTGGAAGCGTTCGAGGAGTCGTAGTTGGCTTCGGTAGAGGGCCCAGGACTCGGAACCATACAGCAGGGTGGTGAGGACCACAGCTCTATACACGCTGATCTTGGTGCCTGTTTTCAGCTGTTGATTGTGCCACACCCGCTTGAAAAGTCGCCCGAAAGCGCTGTTCGCTTTTGCCAGCCTGCTGTCAAGCTCCTTGTCCAGCTTGGCGTCCGACGTGATAACGCAGCCAAGGTAAGTAAAACTTTACTTTACTTACGCTGCCATAATGCTACATTATAGTACTTACAGATAACCATATAGACCAACGGCTTGAGCTCAAGGGTGGTGCCAGAATAGCTTGGCGCCCAGAGGTACCAAGCTATTATGGCACTTGGCTTCAACTATTTTAGTCCAACTTATTTCACACACTGGTATATTCCAAATGATACATGTTAAAGGTAATGTGACTGACTTTATGGTTGACTGACTGCGAGGTTGACTGACTTTGTCTTTAAAAGCCATGTGACTGACTTTGAGGTTGTCTGTCTGTCTGACTTTGTGTTTAAACGCCATGTGACTGACTTTGCAGTTGTTTTACTTTGCGGTTATGCTGTTGTTCAAGGGTCAAGTGACTGACGTGACTGACTGACTTTATGGCTGACTGACTTTGTTGCTGACTGACTTTATGGCTGACTGACTTTCGAGGCTGACTGCCTTTGTGGCTGACTGACTTTGTGGTTCTGCTGGTGTTTTAATCATGTCGCGAGTCAGAAAAAAATGAAAATGACTAGGACATGCTGCTGTTGACGGTGGTCAAGCAGGATCAACTGGTGCGTGTCCTCCACTATCTGCTGGACGAAAATGAGTTTCTATCGCTGTACGGCATCCGCTCTCTGTCAAAGGTACACAGCACAATCTTCACCCCTTCTCTGTACGTGGTCACGGGGCGGCTCTCTCAATTCTTGCTTTATTCCGTGTCAAGGAGTCTGTTACGATTGTGGTTGTGTTATCCTGTGAGAGCATATATGTGTTATTCGTAGATAACGATCCGATGTTTATTTCAGCTATCACGGTTATGTTTCACGTGGTTTTTTTTAGTAAGAATTTCTTTTGTTCGTGAGTACAACCGATTTCGTTTTGTTAAGTTTAGTCCGGAACGTTCTAGACAGGTCGCACTGTCTGATGACATCGTTAGTGTCACGTCGGTTAGTTGGCATCGCAACATTTCGCTACTTTTTGTTTTCCTGTGCGCGTGGATTGAGCAGCCTTTATTTTGTTTTGGGAATGTTCTCGTACCTTTTTGAGCTATCATGGAACGTGGTGATAGGGATACCATACTTTTATGTGTCTTCATTATGCGCTAGAATTTAGAGCTGAAGTGAGCAGCCGAGTTTTTGTAGCCTGTTATAGTTTTTCTGGAAATTTTTTTTAAATGAGCTTCGGCTGCGTTTTTCGTTCTGATTGGTCGCGTTGTATGATTTGCATAGACGGTTCTGGAATTTCGTAGTATTATAATATATAAGGAGGGCGTTGGGAAAGCCCGGGGGTACATTGTCTTGCTTTGTCAGTTGTAGAGACACGTAGTTTATTGGGAGAGACGCTGTGTATGAGAAACTTTGTGTCACAGTGTGGACATTGCAGAAGAGAAAGTGCATTACTGTGTGGATATCGCATCGCTGAATTAAATATTGTTGGAACTGTTACTCCAGTATTGTCTACATCCTTAAGCCACGTGTGACGGATTGCAGCTGAACGAGGTTTATTTTAAAGAACTCTACGTGTGTGCGCTTGGTGTAGTTTTCATTTCTACGACCATAATTCTACCACGTAACACTAACAGAGTCCCACTTGTCCGGGAAACATGAGTACAATGTGGTCACAGGGCGTCTCTCTCAAATCTTGCTTTATTCAGTGTCAACAAATCCCAGTTGTCCGGGAAACATGGGTGCAACGTGGTTTCAGCAACAGACATATATATCCTCATCAGCCCACGCAATGCTGGGCTCATAAGGATCTATGTCTCGTATTTGAATCTTTTTAATTTTCCTCCACAGAAAAAGTGTTCATCCCCTCCAAACACCCCTACTCCACCCCACCCCACCCCCTGCTCTTTGTACATGCATCAGTAATGTTGACAACACCATTGGCAGTATGTGCAAAGAGGTGGGGGGGGGGGGGGGCACTTGGAACCCTAGGTCCACATTTCCAAATTTGGTGCTACCTTCTGAATACAATTAAAGTTCTGAATATACTGACTTACAAAAGAAATGCAAAATTGGGTGCTTGCTACTTTCTAAATACAATGACAGTTCTGAATATATTTTTATATACTGACATACAAAACAAATGCAAAATCATGTGCATAATGTAGCATTTCAGTCACTCCTCAGATCAAATGTGATGGTACAAGGGGGGTAATGTGGACTGTACACATGCACAGACTATGAAACTTGTGTGGTGGGTTGTGATTTTCTTGCTACAGATCTTCAATCAGCCATAAGATCCAAACTCACAGACCAGCACACATGTTAGACTTAACTGCCGTTCTCTGATGTATTGACCTGCAACACCTGTTATGTACCTGTCCAGGTGCACGAGAAAAAAACTTTCAAGTTTGAGGTGGGGCAGCAGACGTACTTTGTTGACTACCAGCTGTCAGTATCTCACAGTCACACCAAACTGTTTGGTGGCAACAGCAACTGGTGCGGACCCATCTGGTTCCCAAGTGAGTGGAACTCTAGAACAGACCGACATGAAATCACACTTTGCTGATGTTATGTCCTGTCAACATTTGCCTGTGTCACGCGTCATTGTGGTTAGCCCATTTAGCGTCAAGCCCCTACAGCAGGAGAAGGATTGACCATGATAATTCAAAGGTAGTGCCAGATCAGCTTGGCGCCTGAAGGCGCCAAGCTCATCTGGCACTACCCTTATTATCATGGTCACTCCACACCTTGCAACTGGTACATAGTCTTTAACTCATTCTACCCCAGACACACCAGAGGAAGATGAGTTTCAACCATGATAGTTCAAGGGTGATGCCAGAATAGCTTGGCGCCTATGGGCGCCAAGCTATTCTGGCATCACCCTTACACTATCATGGTCGATCTGTGTCCTGCACTGCAATGCAGTCTTCAGACGACAACGGCAAAATTTAAGGATTTCGGTGTTGGGGTAGAATGAGTTAAGCAACACCTCCACAATTTGAGAAATGAGATCCTGGAGCTAAAAGGGTTAAGAAGTGTATGTGGGCCTGTGTAGGCTCTAGGACCTTGTTCACTTGGTTGGACACACGCACGCACATGTATATATATGCATGCACAGCACACACACACACACACACACACACACACACACACACACACACACACACATGCAGACAAAAGCCTCAGAGTGGGCTACCTACCATTTTATGTCAAAATGGGTTCCCATATTTCCATTTATTCTAGGGCTCAGGAATTGATGTGAATGTTTAGAACTCACCTTATAACTAAGCTCTATAACTTAAAATACAATAGACCATTTCTAGAAAAAGAGCCACTAAATGGGAAAAAATGGGTTTCTACCAATAAAATGGGTGCCTCTCACACAAAAACTGGCATTACAGTCAAAATGGGTGTCTTCACAACATTCATCATCATCATCATCAGTCCCTTGCCCGAACTGGGCGTTGGGGGGGACTGAAAGGCAGCAGCAACAGACAGTGCTCTCCACTGAGTTCTATTTTGGGCGGTGGCAAGCAAGTCTGACATCTCAAGTTCGGTCCATTCTTTTATGTTTGCGACCCAACTCTTTCTCTGACGACCTCGCCGACGACTTCCTTCGAGAGTGCCTTGGAGGATAGTCTTGGACAAGGTGTTGTGTCGGGTCTCGTGGCCAAACCAAGCAAGCTTGCGCCGTTTCACGGTTGCCAGAAGGGGTTCATGTGTGCCCACCAGGGAAGTGACGATGCTCCGTACATATTCGTTGGTCTTGTGCTCGCGGTACGAGATGCGGAGCAACTTCCTCAGGCACTTGTTCTCAAAGGCCTGGATTTTCTTTTCTGAGTCTGCAAGCAGTGTCCAAGTCTCACAGCCGTAGAGTAGAATAGACACTATGAGGGACTTGTAAAGCCTGTACTTGATGGTGAAGCTGATGGAGTTACTTCGCCATATCCTGTCCAGCCTGGCCATTGCGGATGTTGCTGTACCTATCCTGATACGGATCTCTGCTATGCAACTACCGTCTTTGGACAGGGTGGCTCCCAAGTACTTGAAGCTATTGACCTCTTCTAGCTTTTGGCCATTCATGTGAATGTTGCTGCTGCTGTCGCTTGTGGTGTTGATCATCACTTTGCTTTTATCCATACTGATCTCCATGCCATAAGACCCTGCGCTACTTGAAAGTTTGTCTGTCAGGTTTTGGAGCTCACTATTGCTGCCTGCCATGAGGTCAATGTCGTCTGCGAATCGAAGATTGCACAGGGATCTGCCACCAATAGAGATTGAAGTATGGTGGTCGTGGAGGGTTTCCTGCATGATCTTCTCCAGGAATATGTTGAAAAGGACAGGAGAGAGCAGGCATCCTTGACGGACACCGATCGTCGTCCTGAAGAACTCGCCTGACTGATTGTTAAGTAGAACCGCGCTGCAGGCGTTCTTGTAAAGCGCTTCTATCATTTGGATCAGTCCCTCCTCTATGTTGAACGATCTCATGACTTGCCAGAGTCCGTCGTGCCAGACGCGATCAAATGCTTTCCTGAAATCAATGAAGTTGTGGTAGAGTTCGCACTGATGCTGCAGATGTTTCTCGATCAGGACGCGGCAGTTGAAAATCTGCTCTACAGTGCTTCTTCCAACTCTGAAGCCAGCCTGTTCTTCTGCCAGCAGTTCCTCGGCGAAAGTTTTGAGGCGGTTGAGAATGATTCTAAGCATTACTTTGCTAGGGTGACTTATCAGACTGATAGTTCTGTAGTTCTGGCACTGTTTCAGGTTTCCTTTCTTGGGGAGCGGGATCACTAGAGACTGTGTCCATTCTACTGGCCATTTCTTTTGCTCCCAGATCTTTTGACAGAGTGTAGTGAGGACCTTCGTTGTTACTTCTCCTCCATGTTTCAACAGTTCAGCAGGTACGTTGTCTACACCTGGGAGACTTTCCTCCCTTCAGGCCGCGTACGGCTGCTTCCACCTCTTCAGCTAACACTGGCAGGTCTTCAGCCTTCCTGGCCCCAGCCTGGTTGTTTTGGAGGATGCTGGTGTCTGGCTCAGCCTTGTAGTTATACAAGTCTCGGCAGTACTCAGTCCATCTGTTTAGTACAGCAGTGTTTTCCGTAAGGAGTTGGCCGCTGCTGTCTTCGATGACTGTGGCTGTTCGCTGTTGAGTCTTGGTGAGGGTCCTTAGCGTTTCATAAGCCTTCTTGCTGTTGCCGTTTGCCATGCCCTCTTCCACGCTACAACACTGGTCTTCAATCCAATCTTCTTTGGCTTCTTTCATCCTCTTCCTGATCTTCTTGTTGACAAGTCTGTACTTGTTTGCTGATGTGAGGTCTTGGCCTCTCTTTTTCTTCCAGGCTCTCCTCTCATCACAGAGATCGAGGATGTCATCGGTGACCCAGGGCTGTTTGCGCTTCCTCTGCTTCCCCAGCACTTCTTCTGCTGTAGAAAGTAACACCTCTTTTATATTTCCAGCAAGGGTGTCTACGTCGCAGTCCAAAGTAGCCAAGGCTCCAAATCTGCCTCCCACCTGGGCTTGGAAGAGCTCTTCTACTTCCGGGTCTTTTAGCTTCTGGAGGTCGAATCTGATGCGAGGGTTCTTGCTATCTCGTTTCAATGCCAGCTTCAACTTGAGGCTAGTAAGGACGAGGTTGTGGTCGCTGCCAATATCAGCGCCAGGAAAGGACCTCGTTTGTGCTTTGTTAACGCTGGATTTGAATCGTCGAGGCAGCAAGATGAAGTCAATCTGGTTATGGACCAGGCCTCCTGGCGATTGCCATGTCACTGTTCTTGACTTCTTGTGTGGATGGAGGGTATTAGCAACGGTGAGACGGTGACTCTCTGCGAACTCTAAAAGTCGCAGGCCTCTGTCATTTGTTTCTCCAAGGCCAAACTTGCCAGCTGTTCCTGCCCATTGTTGGTAGGCGTCAGGGCCGATCTTTGCATTCCAGTCACCGAGGACAGTCAGAATGTCTTTCTTAGGTGTTTTCTTGATGATGTTGTCCAGTTGTTCGTAAAATTCTTCTAATTCTTCATCATCATGGTCTGCTGTTGGAGCGTATACTTGTATGATAGTGATGTTGTGCGGTCGAGCGGAGATGCGGATGGAGATTAGTCTGCTTGACACGGGGGTGCAGCTGATGACAGTTCCAACCACCTCTTTCCTTACGATAAAAGCTACGCCATGTTCGTGCTTGGTTTCTTTTCCGCTGAACCAGATTTTATGGCCTTCATCTGTTGTTGTTTCTCCGAAGCCTGTCCATCGAACTTCTGCAAGTCCTACAATGTCCCAGCGATAGCGCTTCAACTCGTGGGTGAGTTCCTTCACTTTGCCGCACTGGTAGAGTGTGCGAACGTTCCAAGTTCCGATAGTTATTCCTTGCGTGGGCAGCTTGATGGTGGGTTTGGTTCCAGTAACACACTTGTCGCCCCCACCCTGGAGACCTCCAATGGGGTGCGCGGTCGTTGGTGATCCGGGCCCCGACCGATCCGGCATGTTATTCTTATTCTGTTGCTTGTCCATCAGTCCTTTCAATGGGCTTAGGCGAACTTGGCGGCGCCCGTCTCCTCTCCAAGTATTTCAACTGACTGAAAGACGCGTCAGCCCCTCACAACGTTTCGCCCGCCAGCAGAAGCGGTTACCGGGGTGTGGCTAGGTAAAGGACCTGGAGCCAGCTGTGAGAGTTGAGTGCCATGTGAAGACCAGTGCTCCCGCCTGCCCCAAGAGGCGCTGCTGGCTGAAAATTCAAAGGTACTACTTCTCCATGAACACTCTACACCCCAACATTAGGCGTCTGTAATAAGGTCAAGTTCATAGAATACCTCTTTTTCACATTAATTTATGTGGTTTTTTTCTTTTCTTTTTTTTTCAACTTAATGTGTATGTATGTATGTATGTATGTATGTATGTATGTATGTATGTATGTATGTATGTATGTATGCTTTAACATTGTATGGTGCAAAATTCAATAAACACTGGCCCATAACCTTTCGATTATGATTTTTACACAGGAAATCTTTTCTTTTAAACATTGCTGCGTTTTGTCTGAAGCAAAACAGTTTATCACATGTGGCATTTATGTGAGAATCGGAATCAACATAATGTATTCTGGAAATTAAAGGACCTTTTTTTTTTTAATTTTTTATTTTATGTTCTCTGGAGTTTCAGACAAACAGCAACAGCGGATTTTAAATATTAAACCTTATCATTCGGAATACACCAGTGTGTGCAACAGGTGTGACTGAAATAGTCCAAAGGTAGTGCCAGAACAGCGTGGCGCCTCTAGGCGCCAAGCTATTGTGGCACCACCCTTGAACTAAAGCCCCTGGTCTATGTCCTCATCTGTAAGTACTGTAATCTATAATTATGGCAGTGAACAAATTTGAAGCTTTTAGCCTCAGTATGATGCAGGTCAAAAAGTGTGGGAAAATATGAAAGATAGAAAAAGACCCAGACGAAGAAATTAACACTTAACTTATTCTACCCCATACACACCACAGCAAAATAAATATCCACCATGATAGTTCAAGGATGATGCCAGAATAGAGTGGCGCCTATGGTCGCCAAGCTATTCTGGCATCACCCTTGAACTATCATGGTCGATCTGTGTCCTGCACTGCAACGCAGTCTTCAGAAGATGACTTCAACATTTGGAGATTCCGGTCTTGGGGTAGAATGAGTTAAAATGACAGAACAGAACATTGACATTAATTAATTAACTGACAACATAAGAAATCACTTGAAACTTCAGCCTTTATTAATCACATCAAAGGTGCATGCATTTAAAAACACAGTAATTGTTTGTAAACACTTCAAATCAAACAATGAAGAGCAGTCAAACCTTTTTCTGGCAACTTTGTGATGAGGAAAACTAGTTCTTGCCCAAGTTCGGCACATAAAGGGTTTCCGCGACTTATGTGCCTCTATTCATAAAATGAAGAGAGAAATATAATGCCGAGTTCTAGCAAGTACGACAATAAAGTTTAGCCGAGTTGGTATACCTCGTCCAGTGGCCTAGGTTAAACGCAACAGCGGTGCCAATGTTGCTATTTTGGCACCAGACCGGTCACTCGGACCGGTCTGGTGCACCCGATCAGTTTAGAGTGTGTGCTTTCTGCACCTGTAATGGGCAACCTCAGAGAAAGAATCACGTGACCGTCGTTTGATTGCTGCAAAATAACATGAATAAAGAATAAACCCTTTCCCATATATGCAATCCAGCAATAATGCATCCATCCTTATGCTAGCACCACGAAACATTGCGCGATTTGGCAGATTGGAAAAATAGCTTTTTTAAATCCTCAATGGAGGTGATTTTGCAACATTTGCGTCGTTTGCGGCAGAAAGCACCTTCATAGTTGAAGTTCGAGAAATGAGCGTACCGCATGTACTACAATAGACTTGATTTGGTGGTGTCGGGCATGACACAAGCCCCCGTCATCTCAACACAAATCTGGCGTGTTAGGGGAGGTAAAAAGGCACGGCTAAAAGTTAAAACCGCAAACGAACCTTTTTTTTCAACTGCCATCACAATCTTCCCGCGTGAACATACGAGACCACTCTACAAGTGCAGTTCTGGTGCACGTGACCGGTCCGAGCGACCGGTCTGGTGCGAAAATAGCAACAATGGCACCGTTGGTGCGTTTAACCGAGCTAGAGGGCGAGGTATACCAACTCAGCTAAGCTTTACGCTTCCTATGACTTTTGAAACAATGCACAGCAGGCAAAGTGTACTTTATAGTAACAAAAAAGTTAGAGACATTTCCAAAATGATCCAGGTGTACATGAGATAAAAGCAAGCTATACACACTGAAATAATAACACTCTTGTAATAAATCTTTAGGTTGACAATGGTTTTCTTATCTTATTATTGTCTTTCGTTCCAATTGGTTGTACATTGCTGAACGTCCCGACTTTTTCAGGACATGCCAGCTCTGCTTGTGAAAATAAATAAATAAATAAATGAACAGAATATTGAATGTATGTCGCCAGCCGGTCTAATACACTAAATAAACCTAAGACCATTTAGCAACACACATCCAAAATCAAGAGAAATACCCCCCCCCCCCCCCCTCCAAAAAAAAAAAAATAAAAAAATAAAATAAAATAAAATAAATAAATAAATAAATAAATAAATTATAAAAAAAAAGATTCAGACCAAAAAGGTGACTGCTAATCGTGTAAAAAATTCAAAGAAGTACCCAACGGAGAAATAAACACACTTAGAAAAGACGGTTACAACAATTTATTAATATTTCGGGTAAATCCGCTTTGTCAAAGCAGACAGACAAACAAACGGAGAGATCATTCACTACCTATCTTCATTCGCAGAAGAAATGTGCCACATTCCTTCTGTGAATAAAGATAAGTACCAACTGATCTCTCTGTTTGTTTGTCAGCTTTGACAAAGCGGGTTTACCTGAAATATTAATAAATTTTGTTCTAACCGTCTTTTCTAAGCATGTTTATTTCTCTGTTGGGCACTTCTTTTCAAGACATACAGGCAGCGCAGACAGTAGGGAGAGCTTAAAAAAAGAAAAATACAAGTTAATGGACCAAGGGTAGAGAGAAACACATGCCCCAGAATTGAGAGGAAAACCCACCCTGTGGGGACTGACCAGGGTGACCCTAGGAACTAAAAAGTAGTTAACCCCACCCAAGTCCCCCAGGGCAGACCTGGGTGGGGACCTCTGTTTAGTTGCAAAGTAAGGTTAATGTTACACAGTATGCAAAATGATCCCGGTGTACATCAGATAAAAACAGAGCTATACACAATGAAAACAACCGAATAATAACGCTCTTGTAATATATCTTTATGTTGACAATGGTTTTCTTACCCCTTATTATTGTCTTTCGTCCCCAACCATTCTTCCATTTGCAGAGTTTTAAATGTTATGCAGTATACAACATGATCCCAGGCGGACCAGCCCCCATAGTAGCACTCTTGTAATAAACCTTTATGTTGACAATGGTTTTCTTACCCCCTTATTTTTGTCTTTCGTCCCCAACCATTCTTCCGTTATCAGAGTTTTAAATGTTATGCAGTATACAAAAATGATCCAGGCAGACCAACCCCATAATAACACTCTTGTAATAAATCTTTATGTTGTCAATGGTTTTCTTATCTTATTTTTGTCTTTGGTCCCCAGCCGGCTGTTTCGTTTTGCAGATATTCAAAAGGTTATACAGTATACAAAATGATCCAGCCGTCCATCAGATAAAAACAGGCTATACACGCTGAAAGCACCCCAATAATAACACTCTTGTAATAAATCTGTATGAAAACGAAAATGCCGCGAGTGGCGGGGAATCTCAATTCATTTCTTTTGCAACTTTTGTTAACCTTTTTAGTCTGTTGCGGTCCTTAATGTTTGTCCAACGCCTATGTCTAAGTGTGGGCTCTTCTGCAATTGCCTGCTGTATCTCGGCCTTTCAAGGAAGTTTGTTCATGACGAGGTGTGTCTTGAAACGAGTTTGAACAGCTTTCTCTTCAACTTTCCCCCATGATTACCTTGTAAATCTAGCTTTCTTTCAAACAGGAGCTGACGCAGTACTGTCATCAAAACTATCTAGATTGTCATCAGGCTCTGGACGTCTTTTCTCTGTCATGCTCATTGATTCCTGTGTTGTTGACTTGCTACTTGCTTCATTCACAGGTGCTGTTTCCTCTGTAACCTCTCTGCCAGTTTCTGATGTGTCTTCATTGTCAAAGTCAATCTCTTCATCATCGCCCAGCTCAGCTCTAATGCAACTCTCAAAATCGGTCATCCCATTGTTAACTGACAGAAGAATCTTTGCCACTTTTGCCTTTTGAAGGACGTCTTGAGGTTGGCGGTAGATATGGCGATGTAGCTGAATATCATGACCGAGGAAGTCTGCCAGCTGATCCTGGTCTAACTCCGAGATGGCCATTGACTGAGCCAAAGTTGCAACCTGCTTCCGTAACTGAGTAAATGTGAACATGGCTGGGTATGACACCCGTGCTTCTACTTCTAGCGCGTGGGCCTTCAGAACAATCATCATGGCAACTATAAGGCCTCTGACCAGAAGGTCTGGCAAAGATGTACTGGGAACCAGCGAGAGCTGGCACCGATTGCCTCATTTGAAGCATTCTGTCCACAGTTGTCATCATCTTCTTTGTCAGCAAAATGGGAACACTCCTATTAAAGCCCCCACCCGGATCTGCCCTGGGGGACTTGGGTGGGGTAACTACTTTTTAGTTCCCAGGGTCACCCTGGTCAGCCCCACAGGGTGGGTTTTCTTCTCTGTTCTGGGGCACGTGTTTCTGTCTACCCTTTGTCCATTCACCTGTATTTGCCTTTTTAAAACTCTCCCTACTGTCTGCACTGCCTGTAGCTCTTGATACAGTGGAGTCCAGTTAACACGAACTCGCTTTACAGGAAATTCCGGTTAACACGAACCGTTTTTGCATTCCCGGCCGACGGCCTTCTTATTCTGTATTAAAATTTCACTGATAACACGAAATGCTTAACACGAAATTTCGCTTTACACGAAGCTGGTTTCGGTTCCCAACCAGGGCAATTTCACTATTATTCACCTGTTTAACACAAACACAGATTCCATTCACCGAAAACAAATTCACATGTCACTCTCGCGCTGTGGAAGTACACATGACAGATCAGAGCGAACTCTAGTCTGTGATTGGATGAATAGCCTTCGGCTGTTGTAATCTGTCTTCTCATTGGCTAGCATTTCTGTACTGTATTCATGTTGTATCATTCGTGTACCAACACAACCCTTTTACAGATGCGGGATTGTACTTCAGCCTGTGTTGCTTTTAACTTAGTATGGATTTTACCTGATGGATTTACATTAAATACTCGAGCTGTACACGTTTCCTTGTGTTTTCCTAGCGAGCTGAAGGTATGCATAGAAAGTACGATAATGTGCACTTTTAACCTGGTACTCATTCACGCACACGTCTTACACATTTTCTCCTTGAGGGCCATGATAAATTTTCAGGCCAAACGCCAAACGACCCGTGTCTTTAGCACACACCTCACTTTTCTGGGCCAAATGGGTCAGTATTAGCTGACTGTGCAATTGTATCGGATTGGGAGCATCTCTCAGTTAAATAACTGCACTCAACAAGTACATTTGGGGGTGGTCTTAACTAAGAAATATTGCATAAAACCTTACCTCCGCAAACGGAAAAATGGCCAACAGGGACAAAAGACGCTGAAAGGGGAAAGGGGAACAACTCAGTTCATCAGAGTCGATGCTCATCTGACCAATCAGCGATCATCTCTAGACACACCCTTCCGTGTGACTGAACACACAGGCCCAGTGTGTCGCAGAAACACTACCATCAAGTAAAACTCAAGAAATGGGGACATCCTATTTTGATATTTTTTTCTGACTTTTGAATGAAAGATAACGCAGAAACAACCCTCAGAAAAAATGGGTGCCTCACTTGGTCGCCCAGAATTTTACACAAACCCATTTTCCATAAGGATGGTAAAGAAAGTCACCCATTTCAGGGGTTTTGTGCACGCTTGCACGCACACACACACACACACACACACACACACACACACACACACACATACACACACACAAACGCACAAAAGCCTCACAGTGGGTTACCTACCATTTCATGTGAAAATGGGTTCCCATATTTCTATTTATTCTAGGGCTCTGGAATTGATGCGAATGTTTAGAACTCACCTTATAACTAAGCTCTATAACTTAAAATAAAATAGACATTTTCTAGAAACAGCCACTAGATGCAGAAAAAATGGGTTTCTACCAATAAAGTGGGTGGGTGTCTCTCTCACACCAAAACTGGCATTACAGTCAAAATGGGTGTTTCACAACATTAGGCGTCTGTAATAAGGTCAAGTGCATGGAATACTTTTTTTTTTTTCACATTCATTTTTTTTGTTTTGTTTTTTTCAACTTAATGTGTATGTATGCATTAACATTCTTAACATTGTATGGTGCAAAATTGATGTAACCTTTGGATTATGATTTTTACAGAGGAAATCTTTTAAACATTGCTACGTTTTGTCCTTCTGAAGCAAAACAGTTTATCATGGCATTTATGTGAGAATTCTGGAAATTAAACGACTTACCAAAAAAAAAAAAAATGTACTCTGCAGTTTGAGACAAACAGCAACAGAGCATTTTGAATATTAACCCTTATTATTCGGAATACACCAGTGTGTGCAATAAGTTTGACTAAAATAGTCCAAAGGGTAGTGGCAGAATAGCTTGGCGCCTCTAGGCGCCAAGCTATTGTGGCACCACCCTTGAACTAATAATGCCATTGGTCTATGTCCTCATCTATAAGTTCTGTAATGTAGCATGCATATATGGCAGTGTACAAATTTGAAGCTTTTAGCCTCAGTATGATGCAGGTTAAAAAGTGTGGAAAAATATGAAAGACAAAAAAAGACCCAGACGAAGAAACTAACACTTAACTTATTCTACCCCAGACACACCAGAGCAAAATAAAGATCGACCATGATAGTTCAAGGCTGATGCCAGAATAGAGTGGCGCCTATGGTCGCCAAGCTATTCTGGCATCACCCTTGAACTCTCGTGGTCGATCTGTGTCCTGCCCTGCAACGCAGTTTTCAGAAGACGACTTCAACATTTGGGGATTCCGGCCTTGAGGTAGAATGAGTTAAAATGACAAAACAGAACACTGACATTAATAAATGAACTGACAACATAGGAAATCAATCACTTAAAACTTCAGCCTTTATTAATCACATCAAAGGTGCATGCATATAAAAACACAGTAATTGTTTGTAAACACTTCAAATCAAACAATCAAGAGCAGTCAAACCTTTTTCTGCCAACTTTGTGATGAGGAAAACTAGTTCTTGCCCAAGTTCGGCACATAAAGGGTTACCGCGACTTATGTGCCTCTATTCATAAAATGGAGAGAGAAATATAATACCGAGTTCTAGCAAGTGCGACAATAAAGTTTAGCCGAGTTGGTATACCTCGTCCAGTGCCTAGGTTAAATGCACCAGTGGTGCCAATGTTGCTATATTGGCACCAAACCGGTTGTTCGGACTGGTCTGGTGCTGTGCATCTGATCGGTTTAGAGCGTGTGCTTTCTGCACCTGTAATGGGCAACCTCGGAGAAAGAATCACGTGAGCTTCGTTTGACTGCTGCAAAATAACATGAATAAAGATCAAACCCTTTCCCATATATGCAATCCAGCAATTATGCATCCATCCTTATGCTAGCACCACGAAACATTACGCGATTTGGCAGATTTTAAAAATAGCTTTTAAAAATCCTCAATGGAGGTGATTTTTGCGACATCTGCGTCGTTTGTGGCAGAAAGCACCGTCAAAGTTGAAGTTCGAGAAATGAGAGCACTACATGTACAATAGACTTGATTCAGTGGTGTTGGGCATGACTCAAGCCTCCGCCATCTCAACACAAAACTGGCGTGTTCGGGGAGATAAAAGGCTACAAGTTAAAACCGCAAACGAACCTTTTTTTTTCCCGACTGCGATCACAATCTTCTGCGTGAACGAACGAGACCACACTACAAGTGCACAAGCCAACCTGCGCGCGCAGTTCTGGTGCACATGACCGGTCCGGTGCGAAAATAGCAACAGTGGCACCGCTGGTGCGTTTAACCTAGGTAGAGGGCGAGGTATACCAACTCAGCTAAGGTTTATGCTTCCTGTGACTTTAGAAACAACAATGCACAGTAAGCAAAGTGTACTTTACAGTAACCAAAAAAAACGTTACAGACATTTCCAAAATGATCCAGGCGTACATCAGATAAAAACAAGCTATACACACACTGAAAAAATAACACTCTTGTAATAAATGTTTATCATGTTGACAATGGTTTTCTTATCTTATTATTGTCTTTCGTCCTGATTGGTTGTACATTGCTGAACGTCCGGACGTGCCAGCACTGATAATGAAGGGGAAAAAAATAAAATAAAATAATGAACAGAATATTGAAAGCATGTCGCCAGCCAGTCTAAATACGCTAAGTAAACCTAAGATCATTTAGCAACACACATCCAAAATCAAGAGAGATACACCCCCCCCCCCCCCCCCCAAAAAAAAAAAAAAAAAAAAAAAAAAAAAAAAAAAAAAAAAACAAACAAACAAACAAACAAACAAACAAACAAACAAACAAAAAAAACAAACTAAACAAAACAAAACAGAAAAAAAACAACAACAAATAAAACAAAACAACAACAAAAATATTCAGACCCAAAAGGTGACTGCCAATCATGTAAAATGCAAAGAAGTGCCCAACGGCGAAAGAAACACGCTTAGGAAAGACGGTTACAACACAATTTAGTAAGATTTCGGGTAAATCCGCCTTGTCAAAACAGACAAACAAACAGAGAGATCAGTCGCTACTTGTCTTTGTTCACAAAAGGAATGTGCCCCATTCCTTCTGCGAATGAAGATAAGTAGCGACTGATATCTCTGTTTGTTTGTCCGTTTTGACGAAGCGGATTTACCCGAAATCTTAATAAATTGTGTTGTAACCGTCTTTTCTAAGAGTGTTTCTTTCTCCGTTGGGTACTTCTTTTCAAGAGATACAGGCAGCGCAGACAGCAGGGAGAGCTTAAAAAAGGAAAATACAAGCCAATTGACCAAGGGTAGACAGAAACACATGCCCCAGAATTGAGAGGAAAACCCACCCTTTGGGGCTGACCAGGGTGACCCTAGGAACTAAAAAGTAGTTGACCCCACCCAAGTCCCCCAGGGCAGACCTGGGTGGGGGCCACTGTTTAGTTGCAAAGTAAGGTTAATGAATGTTACACAATCCAGACCAAAAAGGTGACTGCCAAGCGTGTAATAAGCAAAGAAGTACCCAACGGAGAAAGAAACACGCTTAGAAAAGACGGGCACAACACAATGTATTAATATTTCGGGTAAATACCCTTTGTCAAAAAAGACAAACAAACAGATAGACTAGCCGCTACTTATCTTCATTGGCAGAAGGAATGTGCTGACCCGAAATATTAATAAATTGTGTTGTACCCATCTTTTCTAAGCGTGTTTCTTTCTCTGTTGGGTACTTCTTTTCAAGAGATACAGGCAGCGCAGACAGCAGGGAGAGCTTAAAAAAGGAAAATACAAGTCAATTGACCAAGGGTAGACAGAAACACATGCCCCAGAATTGAGAGGAAAACCCACCCTTTGGGGCTGACCAGGGTGACCCTAGGAACTAAAAAGTAGTTGACCCCACCCAAGTCCCCCAGGGCAGACCTGGGTGGGGGCCACTGTTTAGTTGCAAAGTAAGGTTAATGAATGTTACACAATCCAGACCAATAAGGTGACTGCCAAGCGTGTAATAAGCAAAGAAGTACCCAACGGAGAAAGAAACACGCTTAGAAAAGACGGGCACAACACAATGTATTAATATTTCGGGTAAATACCCTTTGTCAAAAAAGACAAACAAACAGATAGACTAGCCGCTACTTATCTTCATTGGCAGAAGGAATGTGCTGACCCGAAATATTAATAAATTGTGTTGTACCCATCTTTTCTAAGCATGTTTCTTTCTCCGTTGGGGACTTCTTTTCAAGAGATACAGGCAGCGCAGACAGCAGGGAGAGCTTAAAAAAGGAAAATACAAGTCAATTGACCAAGGGTAGACAGAAACACATGCCCCAGAATTGAGAGGAAAACCCACCCTTTGGGGCTAACCAGGGTGACCCTAGGAACTAAAAAGTAGTTGACCCCACCCAAGTCCCCCAGGGCAGACCTGGGTGGGGGCCACTGTTTAGTTCCAAAGTAAGGTTAATGAATGTTACACAATCCAGACCAAAAAGGTGACTGCCAAGCGTGTAATAAGCAAAGAAGTACCCAACGGAGAAAGAAACACGCTTAGAAAAGACGGGCACAACACAATGTATTAATATTTTGGGTAAATAACCTTTGTCAAAAAAGACAAACAAACAGATAGACTAGCCGCTACTTATCTTCATTGGCAGAAGGAATGTGCTGACCCGAAATATTAATAAATTGTGTTGTACCCATCTTTTCTAAGCGTGTTTCTTTCTCCGTTGGGTACTTCTTTTCAAGAGATACAGGCAGCGCAGACAGCAGGGAGAGCTTAAAAAAGGAAAATACAAGTCAATTGACCAAGGGTAGACAGAAACACATGCCCCAGAATTGAGAGGAAAACCCACCCTTTGGGGCTGACCAGGGTGACCCTAGGAACTAAAAAGTAGTTGACCCCACCCAAGTCCCCCAGGGCAGACCTGGGTGGGGGCCACTGTTTAGTTGCAAAGTAAGGTTAATGAATGTTACACAATCCAGACCAAAAAGGTGACTGCCAAGCGTGTAATAAGCAAAGAAGTAACCAACGGAGAAAGAAACACGCTTAGAAAAGATGGGCACAACACAATGTATTAATATTTCGGGTAAATACCCTTTGTCAAAAAAGACAAACAAACAGATAGACTAGACGCTACTTATCTTCATTGGCAGAAGGAATGTGCTGACCCGAAATATTAATAAATTGTGTTGTACCCATCTTTTCTAAGCGTGTTTCTTTCTCCGTTGGGTACTTCTTTAATGTTACACAGCATACAAAATGATCCAGGTGTACATCAGATAAAAACAGAGCTATACACGCTGGAAACAACCGAATAATAAGGTTCTTGTAATAAGTCTTTATGCTGACAATGATTGTTTCTTTTTGTCTCATTAATGTCTTTCGTCCCCAACCGCCGTTTCATCAGCAGTTCCATTTCCATCTTCAAAGTTTTACATGTTATATACAGTCAGGCACACCAACCCCATAGTAGCACTCTTGTAATAAAATCTTTATGTTGGCAATGGTTTTCTTACTCCTTATTATTGTCTCTCGTCCCCAAGCGCCGTTCCATCAGCAGTTCTTTTTTCAAAGTTTTACATGCTATACAGTATACAAAAGGATGCAGGTGCACCAACCCGATAGTAGAACTCTTGTAAAAAAATCTTTATGTTGACAATGATTTTCTTGCCCCTTATTATTGTCTCTCGTCCCCAAGCGTCGTTCCATTTGCAGTTCCATTGACAAAAACAAGCTAGACATGCTGAAACCAACCCAATAATAATGAACACTCTTGTAATAAATCTGTATGAAAAGGAAAATGACGCGAGTGTCGGAGAATCTCAATTCATTTCTTTTGTAACTTTTTCAGTCTGTTGCGGATGTAATCCTTAATGTTTCTCCAGCGCCTATGTCTAAGTGCAGGGTCTTCTGCAATGGCCTGCTGTATCTCGGCCTTTCCAGGAAGTTTGTTCGCGACGAGGTGTGTCTTGAAACGAGTTTCAACAGCTTTCTCTTCAGCTTTCCCCCATGGTTTCCTTGTAAATCTAGCTTTCCTTCGAACAGGCGCCGACGCAGAACTGTCATCATCAAAACTATCTAGTTTGTCATCAGGCTCTGGACGTCTTTTCTCGGTCATGCTCAATGATTCCTGTGTTGTTGACTTGCTATTTGCTTCATTCACAGGTGCTGTTTCCCCAGCGACCTCTCTGCGAGTTTCTGATGTGTTTTCATTGTCAAAGGCAATCTCTTCATCATCGCCCAGTTCAGCTCTAATGCAACTCTCAAAATCGGTCATCGCATTGTTAACTGACAGAAGAATCTTTGCCACTTTTGCCTTCTGAAGGACGTCTTGAGGTTGGCGATGTATCCGAATATCATGACCAAGGAAGTCTGCCAGCTGATCCTGGTCTAACTCCGAGATGGCCATGGCCTGAGCCAAAGTTGCAACCTGCTTCCGTAACTGAGTAAATGTGAACATGGCTGGGTTTGACACTTGCGCTTGCAGTGCATGTTCCTTCAAAACATCATGGCCTCTGTAAGGCCTCTGACCAGAAGGTGTGGCAAAGATGTACTGGGAACCGGCGAGAGCTGGCACTGATTGCCTCATTTGAAGGATTCTGTCCACAGTTGTCATCATCTTCTTCGTCAGCAAAATGGGAACACTCCTATTAAACTTGCCCCTGATTTCAACTCGCTGAAAATGATTCACCATTTTCTTCTCAACCTCTGTGAGACCTTTCAAGATATCTTGATTGGTGATCGATCCAATCTTAGCATTCTGGAAGTCTGATACCTTCATTCTCTGAACTTCTCCCCCTCGTTTTCGGTTGAAAAGTGATACAGCGCAAAGAGTTGCTTTAACCACTGTCGGATAATCTTCCGAAACCATCCTTGTCTCAAGAAGCTGTTGGACCTTCCTCACATCTTCACATGATGGGATCAGCTTGGGTTTGTTCATGGTCATTTTCCCGACTGACTGGGCTGCTGTAGCTGACACACAATCGTACCAGTCCCCGGTGAAGACAGAGTCAAAGCGCTGCGCCTCAGAGAGCTCCTGTCGCCACCTGTCATCTGAACCATTCCCAAGCTGTTTGGATGCCAGCGACTGTTTGATCTGTGAACATTTTTTCAAAGCATGGCCTATGCGCATTGCAAGATTGCCTTTTTTGAACAGATGTGTGTCCTCATCAAATTCTGCTAGCTCTTTTACAGCCAGTACAACATGATCAAAGCTAGCTGCATTGACCACAGCATTTAAACTTGCGATTTTCATTTCTGACCTGACTCTAAGAATCTTTAATAGTCTCCCTAACTCCCGCATCCTGGAGCTGATTTGCCCAGCCGTGTGTTCTTCAATGTCCCTGCGGTCAAATAATCTCTTTCCATACTCCAAAAGCAAGGGGACAGTTCTGATGAGACGGCTTATCTCATCCTGTCTCTGTCTGGCTATAATCTTATGATAGAAGGAAAAGTCAACGTCTAAAGGTATTGGAAGCATTAACCGCCCACGTTGAGCAGCCTCACCTCTCTTAGTGAACTGAAACCCTCCTTGTTTCTGACAGCAACGTTTTGAGTGTACAGAGATCAGCTTTTTTTGATAGAGCCCTTTGCAATGGCTACAGGCGAGAAGGTCGTCTACCTTACTAGTTTTGGTGCGATACTTAGGAATCAAACATCCTGATTTCTTTTCAAGAACTTTAACATTATGCATGTAATCCCCCTCATCTTGTATTCTGATCCATGCTTGACGTCTCTGCTTAGTCCCTTTTTTATCATCAAAATTTTAGCAACATCTGCCTCATCTGCATGGACATCGTGTAAGTGCGTGCTCATTTTCAAAACAAGCTTGCCACAAAATTTGCATGCATGTTTCTTGTCCCATTTGTACTTTCCTTTCCCTCTCTGCGACACGTGCACACCCGTTTCTTTGGTAAGCGCTCTTTCCCCACCCCCAACATCATGTTCCTTCTGCCTATCCACATTGTCATTGCCACCACCTAATTCATCCCCTAACGCACACTGCACCTTGCTGGTACTTGCTTCACTGACACCTGCCCAACCTGAAACAGCCACTTTGAAATCTAACATATTCAATACAATACTGTCTGTGTCAGAGACCCCAGAGATTGATGGCGACGCACCGTCTGAATCCTGTGAGCTCGAGCCAGGAACAAACTCCTCGTCATCACTGTCCTTGTATTGCGATGCGCTTGCACTCTCGGCAGTCTCAGGCCCATCCCAGGCTCCATTTGCCAACTGGAAAAGGAAAGAAAAAAAAAGCTGCATTAGTACAAAAGCAGCCCAATTTTGGTTTAAGGGGCCTTGCACAAGAAAGCAAAATCCATGTTTTCTGAAAATGTAAGCAGTTTTCACACATCTGTCAACCCCGCGTGACCCTTTGAGAGAGATCACTCAAATTGGTATGTTTACAAAGATCTTGCCACAAAGTATCCTTGGGCCAAGCTTGAAGAATGTGGCTTGAAAAGTCTCCGAGAAAATGCCACTGTTAACGTTTACCATGGACGCGGACGGACGGACAGACGACCAGTGGCCCAGTACATAAACTCACTTTTGCTTCGCACGCGAGCCAATCTATCTCTTGGCTTGACTTCGCGAACGAAGATTCTATAGGGCTTGCCCACGTCGTCTGCAGGCATTTTCGTGGCTGCGGAGGCCAATCCAGGACAGGCAGGTTCGACCGCAGTGGCTGCAGGGGAAGGTCTGGTCAGGGTTCTGAGTTACGGCAACTCGGTTTTTTCTCTTGAGCCGTTTGTCCTTAAGGTTAGCTCTGCGAGAGTCCTCAAAGGAGACGGCTGCCTTGTAGATGGTGGAGCGCCAGGTGTCACGGTCCGCAGCAAGCGAAGACCACTGGCGGTGGTCGATTTGGCAGGCACTAAGTGACTTCTTGAGACCGTCTTTGTATCTCTTCTTTGGTGCCCCTCTGTCACGGTGTCCAGTAGCAAGCTCGCCGAACAGAGTGATCTTGGGTAGGCGATGATCCTCCATCCTGGAGACGTGCCCCGCCCAGCGAAGCTGTGTCCGCAGCAACAAAGCCTCGATGCTCATAGTTTCTGCCTGTTCAAGGACCTCGATGTTGGTGACATAGTCACTCCAGTGAATGCCCAGGATGGTACGCAGGCAGCGCTGGTGAAAGCGTTCGAGGAGTCGTAGTTGGTTGCGGTAGAGGGCCCAGGACTCAGAACCGCACAGCAGGGTGGTGAGGACGACAGCTCTGTACACACTGATCTTGGTGCCCGTTTTCAGCTGTTGATTGTGCCACACCCGCTTGAAAAGTCGCCCAAAAGCGCCGTTCGCTTTTGCCAGCCTGCTGTCAAGCTCCTTGTCCAGCTTGGCATCTGACGTGATGATGCAGCCAAGGTAGGTAAACTGGTGTACTGACTTCAGTTCAGACTCGCCGATGGTGATGTGGGGAGGGCGATGCTCTACCTTGGGTGCCGGCTGATGAAGTACCTCTGTCTTTTTCAGACTGACCTCGAGTCCAAAGAGCTGGGCAGCATCTGCAAAGCAGGATGTGATGCGCTGCAAGGCTCTCTCTGTGTGTGCAACAAGGGCAGCGTCATCAGCAAAGAGCAGCTCACGAATCAGTTGGTCTAGGGTTTTGGTGTTGCGAGCCAATAAAATGAAGATGATCATAGAATCACTTACCAGTTTGTAATTGGGGGCATTCCGCTGCCGTCTATGCACCCTCCTACCAGACGCACCCTCTGCGACAGACGACGCTGGGCCATCATGCTGCTGCTGACTAATTTTGCCATGGGCCTTGGTCATGTGCCAGGAAGGGGCGTGCTTGTCCCCTTCCATAGATCCAGATGGGTTTGGACATCCTGCTGCCATCCGGCGCTGGGTGTGTGCAGAAAGTGCTGAGTGTGACCAAAACGGTGTTGCTGCAATCATGTCAAATACAACCATGTAAACCATTAACATTTTGAATCAGATATTATACATAATTACAGCAGTACCCCCTGCCCCCTACGAACAATAACTGGTAATACAGTAAAATGCGACACTTCAGTTGCAAAATCCGAAAAAAAAATATTCGTGGAAGTCTGTTCTTCGAATCGCGAGGTAGTTTTACGTACGAGGATTCAAATCTGGCGCCATCTTGTTTCAACAGTGCATGCATATGCAAAGTTACATTTCGTTCACAATCACACATGTCAGAAGAAGAAAAAAAAGCAACCCAATCGCGTGACAGATTGACCTTGTAATGTGTTATTGAACAAATTCCTTTCGTTGAAGAAGAAAGCTTTTGTTAAATTCGTGGGGTTCTATTATCTGTTACTACAAGACTGACGGGATGAGCAGCAGGCTGAGACGCGGGTCGTAGCAGACTCAGTTTTCTCGGCCAAACGGGTCCATATAGGCTACTGTGCAATTGTATCTGATTGGGAGCATCTCAGTTAAATTACTGCGCTGAAGAAGTACACTTGGGCGTGCTTTTAACTAAGAAATATTGCATAAAAACAATCTTACCTGATGGAACGGCGACGGTTGGCGGGACGAGAGACAATAGAAGGGGAAACCACTCAGTTCACTCTGCGCAGCCGAACGATGCTTGCTTCCGTGGTGACACACTGGCCCAGTGCGTTTAAAACACACAAGATTAGGTAAACCTGCAAAAATGGGACATCCAATTTTTTTTCTGACTTTTGAATTAAAAGTAATGCAGAAACAACCCTCAGAAAAAATGGGTGTCTGACTTGGCCGCCCAGAATTTTACACACACCCATTTTCCAGAAGGATGGTAAAGAAAGTCACCCATATTAGTGGTTTCGTGAACCCCCCCCCCCCACACACACACACACACACACACACTCACCCTCTCCCACTCCTCCCCCACCCCCACCCCCACCCCACCCGAAGGTTCGGTGGGCTTATGTTTCACTTTCTACACAACAATGTTGTGTAGGTCCAGTAATCAAAGGGCTCATGGGCCGACGTCGGTCGTAGTTGGCCCGCGCACATTTGTGCGCGGGCCAACTGCGGCCGATGTCAGCCCAAGAGCATTATAATCTGACAAAGGGACAACTCCGCACTGTCGCGTAACAACGCCTTCAGTGTATTCTGCATCCGAAGCTATAATTATGAACTGCCGTGTAAGGGTGAGGCTGACAGATTAGTTTAGCCAAATGAGGAAATCAATCTAAAAAATAATGTACTTTTTCGGTTTCACACTTTTTCGGTTTATCTGTAAGAGTCCGCTAGTATACTTTACACAGTGGCACGCATTGCCATGCCATGCTCTGATCCTAATTACCAAATTAGGTGGGGGGGGGGGGGGGGGTGGGGGGGGGGGCGAATTTAATAGCATGTCCATGATGTCAAAGCGTCTAACAATTGAAGTAACAAGATAAAAATTACGTCATGTCTAATTACGCTAACCTCGCTGCTGACCGTACATTTGGCGCGAAGAGCCGTATGTGCGTACGCATGTATGTGCGTATGTGTGTGCATATGTATGTAAACAAGAGAATCTAAGTTATTTATGTACACACAAGCTTGAAACTTGGCATGATACTTTCGTAAGTAGATGGCTATGAGAGCCTCCGAGCATATTGTAATTGAATGTTTCATTGAAGACATAAACAATCGTTTATAGGAAGTCGGTTGACCCAGATTAGAGATCGCAATTTTTGTCATATTTACTTGAACCTTTGCATATAGCTAGTTTGGAGAAAGACATTGGATGAGTTCGTTAGCCAGCTTTGTACCCTTTCAACTTTTTTTAGTAAAAATTAATTATTTTCAGATAAAAATTAAAACGGCACTAAAAAAAATTTACTTCTAGAGAAAGTCCGATAGTGGCGGTGACGTAAAAGAGGCAACACAGTCACCACGCAGATACTGACATAATACTCTAAATATGACGTCATTCTCTCTCGCGCGATCGGCTCTCTCTCTCTCTCTCTCTCTCTCTCTCTCTCTCTCTCTCTCTCTCTCTCTCTCTCTCTCTCTCTCTCTCTCTCTCTCTCTCTCTCGGGGTGGGGGTGATCTCCCTTGAATAAACAGGGCGGCCTTTTCGAGCTCTCTCAATTCAGTTTTGATTTGGGGGCTCCAGTCAAAGCGACAATGCCTGTTGAAGAAATACCATCAGCAGTTGATGTCATCCTGAATGCCCTGCTAAAAGAAAACACCCTGTCATCCTACAAAATCGACGGTAAGGGCGATACAACCATAGTTGTGCTTCGGCTGACCGGCGGCCCTCCACTCGAGAAGATGTCAACATACCGGAGAAAACCACCCTCCCAGATACTGCGTGACCAGACAAGAGTAGAGACACGGAAGCAAGAGAAAGACAATAAGGAAAACGAACTTTTCCCGTCTTACAACCCGTTGTTTATTCCAACACCACCAGAGAAGCAAATAAACAATGACACAATTACTTCACGCGTTGACCAACAAACCGACAACACACCGTGTGGTATTGGTCGCCCCCCACGTGAAACTCGCACGGAAAACAACGATCCTTGCATCACAAGGGCGAATAGACAGAACAACACAGAAAGCGTGACAACACAACTGACAGATGACCTACATGCTATTGAAACGGAAGAGCTGGATGCTGGATCGACAGAAATAGACTTGGAAAAGACAGGTTATGACTTGGAACAAATAAAACAATACATCAGGGCAGTGGACAGAAGACTGCAGAGGCGTTTGAGGGACAGACAGAGAAATGTGGATTTTAAAAAAATTGTGCTTGACACTCGTTTCAAACTCGAGAAGGAAATGTTCGTGTGTGAGAGTGACGATGTGGTTTTGTTGTTTGACAACAAAAACGAACATGTTGATCATTGGTTTTTCAAACGACTGTCAGGTGAACTCAATGAGAATAAAGCCATCAGCGATCTCCGACGCTGGGCGCCAATCAACCGTGTTCGCTATAAGGAGGTGTGTGGAGCGTGCTGAAATGGAATTGAAAATCATTCGGGCCTTTCTTCGACATTACATGGATTAGGTGGACGCCGGTTGTGCTGAAGTTTTCAGAGACTGTAACCATCGCCAAAACTGTTATGAATTATTTATTTCACTGATACTGACATTTCAAGGAAGCAGTTTGTATTTTTCAAGTATAAACTAAACATGGACTACCATGTTTGGGAAATAGGTTTACAAGCATTGTCCATTGTTTGTGAAGCTTTGTATAATCCCTTCCCACCTCCCCATGTGAATGGACCAGAAGGTCTGCCACAATAAACTTCTTGAGTCTTGACTCTCTCTCTCTCTCTCTCTCTCTCTCTCTCTCTCTCTCTCTCTCTCTCTCTCTCTCTCTCTCTCTCTCTCTCTCTCTCTCTCTCTCTCTCTCTCTCTCTCTCTCTCTCACACACACACACACACACAAGCATGCGCGCATCTCCAGGAGGAATAGATCCTCATGCTCCAGGCGCATGAGGATATATGCCTCTTGGAGATGTTTGGAGCGCGGGCGCATGCACGCATACACACATCGACGCGCTTTCAGAAGAGCATGCATGTGAACCTTCAGTGTAATTAGTATATCATGTATCTAGGTTAAATCAACCTGCTCACTCAAATTATAGCAAGATTGAAATTGTACTGTGAAGTTCTAGTTTTGTCACCATTTTCTCAAGCCTATGAAACGAAAGTGAAACTTATATCACGAAAAAATATAAAATTACGTAATAACTTAAAATTATGTCATGACAAATGACGTTTAACAAATCAATGACGCATTGGCAGATCTGCAAGACTTTTTCAATAGGAGATAATTCAACATCAGAATCAGGTCAATGACAAAAGATAGAGACCATTGACAGCGAGGACAACTCTCATATAGAAGGGACTTTGTGGGTTATGGATCATCCCATCTTGTTTGTTCATTGTGCACGGTTTATTTTGTTATAATAATAATAATAATAATAATAATAATAATAATAATAATAATAATAATAATAATTAATAAAGGGGATTTGTTAAGCGCTTATTCTAAAAGTAGCTCTAAGCGCTGATACAATGAAAAGGCTAACAACTAAAACGCACACACACACACACACACACACACACACACACAACATACGCACGCATACACACACACACACACACACACACACACACACACACACACACACACACACACACACACACACACACACGCACACACACGTGACCGTGGTGATGAATTGTACATGTCTGGGGAGATGAACTAATGAAAGGCAGCGTTGTAGAAGTGGGTTTTGAGAAGTGATTTAAATGAGGAGAGCGTTTGACAGTTACGGACAGGAGCGGGGGCCAAGATGGGAGAAGGCGGCACGACCGCCGCGTGTTTTACATTTGAAATTGGGAAGGCGAAATTTACATGTGTCAGATGAAGAGCGGAGGGTGCGAGATGGATTATGCTGATGGAGTAAGTCAGAGATATAGGCAGGAGAAGTCAGTTTGATAGAGTTGAAGCATCTGCAGGACAGTTTATACAGAATGCGTTCTTGTACGGGCAGTCAATGGAGTTTTTCAAGGGCGGCGGGGCGGATATGGTCACGCTTACGCACGCGCAGAACTAAACGGGCAGCACTGTTTTGCACTCTCTGCAGTGTATCTAGCTGGGTTTTAGGCAGGCCGGAAAGGAGGGAGTTACAGTAGTCTAACCGTGATGAAACAAAGGAGGAGACAAGGATTGCAGTTGCTTCGGGCGTCAGATACTGTCTAACACTGCTAATGCGCCTAAGTTCAATAAAAGCCGATCTGCACATATGACTAACACACTTAACTATTTTGAGGTCGCTGTCAATAAAAACACCAAGGTTTTTGACACTGTCAGAGAAAGTGATTTGATTTTGACAGACAGAGATGTGACTGGGAAGACAGGACAACGGCGAAGGACGGACACCAGCTGTGAAAAGCATGGACTCTGTTTTACCATCATTATCATTATTATTAGTTATCGACTGATTTCATACGAGTAAGGCGCTTAGAGATTGTTTTAATTGTCATTCAGACCCGACACACCACAGCAAGACATGGATCAAGCATTATAGTTCAAGGGTGGTGTCAGAATAGCTTGGCGCCCATAGGCGCCAAGCTATTCTGGCACCACCCTTGAACTATCTTGGTCGATCTGTCTCTAAAATTGTAAAGAAGTCCTTCTGAGGGCACCTTCAAAATTTGGGGATTTCGACCCTGGGGTAAAATGTGTTAACAGAGATATGCGCCATATAAATGCGATGCATTATTATCAAAAGTATTATCAAAGACAGTATAATAATTAATATATAGATTGAGTATTAGCAGGAGAGTCACCAACCTCGTGTAAAAAAAAAAAATAAAAAAAAAAAAGATGGGATGAACCATAACCCACAAAGTCACTTCTATATGAAAGCTGTCCTCGCTGTCAAGGCTCTCTACCTTTAGTCTTTGACCTGATTCTGATGTTGAAATATCTCCTATTGAACAAGATATAACAAAGTTCCTTTTTGTTTTCCAGGACAAAGTTCCTTTTTGTTTTCCAGGGTCACCCTGGTCCCTGTTTGTTATTTCGGCGAGAGGTGAGAGTCGTACTCCTCTCTCTGTTGTCCGATTTTTCGGCCACTAGCAGTAACGTCTAGTCTGGAGGTCTTTTTGCATCGGGTCGAATGATCCAAAGAAAAAGTTGGTGAACATTTCCCCCCCCCCCTCCCGCCCCCCCCCCCTCCAGGTAACTGATCCGCCCCTCGCAAGAGGTGTACAAGCCAGCGTTTTACAAGAAAGCAGGCTTTCAAGAGCAATCTGAAAACTGGGCGCAACAGACTGTACCGCCAGAATGAATATAAGATGCAGGAGAAAGACGATTACAAAATGAAAGAAAAAAAAAAGAAGTTAACACCAACAGAAGGATGAACAGTAAAAAAAATTGTTTCATTTAAAAAGCCCAAAACAGTTCCTAGTCGTATTATTGAGACGTAAATTGCTCTTCAAACATACAGATCCTCTCTCTCTCTCTCTCTCTCTCTCTCTCTCTCTCTCTCTCTCTCTCTCTCTCTCTCTCTCTCTCTCTCTCTCTCTCTCTCTCTCTCTCTCTCTCTCTCTCTCTCTCTCTCTCTCTCTCTGTCACGGACTGTCGGAAAGATGGTGGTTTAAATGTTTGTGATGTGGGTGTAGGTTATAATATAATCTTGTCAACAGGGGGAATCTCCACTCACACTCTCATACTCTCATCATTGTAGCCCTCAATCATCTCATTCAATACATTTCTCCCACTCTGGAGAGGGACGTCTTGCATACGTTCCCCACTCACGCAGCCATACAACTGATTACCACAAACTCAGTTGCTGAAATGCTAACTAGGTTAATTATTTACATATAAACCATCAACCATGTCACACTTAACTAATGTCTAAAGTATCTTGTTATCTCGCTGTCAGTTCATCTTTGTTCTACCTAATGCTGTTATTTCACTGTCTAGTTCTTTGTTTCTACCTCGGCTAGTTCTGTGCACAGAAACATAAAAGTCACCTTACCTGGCCAGGCTTTCTATACACTACTTCAAGTTATGCGGTGGCTATCTCAGTGGTCCTCGGTGTCGGCGCTGCATCCGTCGACCCGCTGCCTGGTCCTCGTCGGCGCTGCGTCTCAGTGTCGACCCTCTGGCCCCCGGTGATCTTTCAGTGTTCTCTTTCGGCACATTCACAACTGATTGTCACTGCTGTATTTTTGCACCCATCACATCTCACGCTTGGGCTAATGTGATCACTGGAGTAGAACCGTCAAGTTCTTCTCCGCGGCTTTCTTATACACTATAATAGTCCATATTGGAACGGTTGTTCCCGATCACTGACACAAGTTCAGTCACATTACTTTCCATCTCCGACCTCACGGTCTCTCCCTCTCTCAGCGCCAGTCTTTTCTCTCTCAGCCCATGCCGTCTTCAAGTGTTCTCTCCTCTCTTTGACGCTTCGCTTCGTATATATACTAAAGTCTCTCTCCCTTCCTCACTTTGTATTACTACGCGATTTCAGGACTAATCAGTCATTCACATCTCTACATCAACTTCAACTAATTTCAATAACTATATAAAATATACTGAACATGCATTTCACATCCAGTCCATGCATCCATTGTAACCTAGCACCCGTATCACAACATTAATATAATTATTTTGTGACCGGACTATTTCTTTTCCAAATTCTGGAATTTCATCAGATACTGCTGACTAGGTGGATTCTTTGTGTCTCACGCGGGAAAGTCCTGACTCCCTCCCCCGCTAAATAGTTCAAGTACCTATACATTCCCGCACGTAGACATTTCCTCTTGTCAGCCGATGATAAGGTACCAACCGACTTTCGCCATTAGATAGTTTACAAGTCGCACGTGCAGGCATGTCCGACCGTTTCCTGTTTCCGCTAACCCCATGCCTACTCGGACTCTGCAATATAAATTTCCCTCATTCCATAATTTCACTAGCGACTTTACTCCTTAACCTCCCACTAACTTCCGGACATAATTTTGCTCCCTTGACAATTCCCCTCAACTACAAGACAATACTCCGTATTGTTTCTTCTCTCAGCTCAAGGGCCAAATATTATGGCTGAACTCGACTCTATTTCCACATTATATACGGTTACACAAAAATGTCCCCAAGACAAACACGACTGTGCCGATTTGGCAACTCAGTCTGAGATATTAAAAGTATCTCATCAACAATTACAACATCAAAATGATAGGGCGGTTGGAGTAGTAGATTTAACACAACAACATCAATTCAAAATATCAACATTGCAAAGAGGCTTGGCCAATTCAGGTGTGGTGACCGACACGGCTTTACCGACGATCACTCGACCGCGTGGCGCGCATGTATTTCGGATTTCGCAACATTTCCGGCATTTTCTACATACATGCACATAAAACACAGCGACTGTCAAACTGATTATAACTGTGTTCACTTATTCTGCCTTTGCAATTACACTACTCTGCTCAAGTAGTCGGCACCTACATTTTCTTTTCCCGGTATGTATTTCACGTGATACCGATACGGTTGTAAGGTCATCGCCCACCGCAGCACCCGACTGTTTTGCAGCTGTGCTTTTTGAAGGTAGCGCAGCGGCTGATGATCCGTTTCCAGGACGAACTCTTTACCGTACAGGTATTTCTGAAACTTTTTCACTCCCCAAACCACGGCCATACACTCTTTTTCTACAGTGGCATAGCCTTGCTCACATTTGTTGAGTTTTCGGCTGGCATAGCGCACTGGAAATTTCTGTCCTTCGTATTCTTGCAGAAGGACTGCTCCAAGACCGGTGCCAGAGGCGTCTGTCCGTAGGGTGAAGGATTTTGAAAAATCTGGTAATTTCAGAATGGGGTAAGATCCCAATCTCTGTTTAATTGTGCAGAACGCTTTCTCAGCAGCGTCTGTCCATTCTACCTTGTTTGGCTTCCCCTTTTTCACCATGTCACTGAGAGGACTGGTGATGGTGGCAAAGTTTGGGATGAAATCCCGGTAAAACCCGACCAACCCCAGTAATGATCGGATTTGGGTTTTGGTCTCCGGCCTTGGTGTGGCCAGCATCCTTTCTACTTTCCCGTGTTCGGGCATTCGACTGTCCTCACTAATTATGAATCCCAGAAACTCTAAGTCTGGGTGCCCGATCTGACATTTGCTCTGCCTAGCCGTTAGCTTTGCTTCTTCCAGCCGTCGAAACACTTCTCTCAGGGTGGCAATGTGCTCTTCCCAAGTCTCCGTAGCGATGAGGATGTCATCCATAAAATTCACTACGTGCTTCATTCCCCTTAGAAGTTTTCGCATCATCCTAGTGAATACCGCTGGCGCATTCACCAAGCCGAAGGGCATCACCTTGAACTGATAAAGCCCGGATGGAGTGCTGAAAGCTGTAAGTTCCTTTGTCGCTTCAGTAAGAGATATCTGCCAGTATCCTTTACTTAGATCAATCTTTGTGAAGTACTTATTGCCTCTTGTCGAAATGTCGGCGTAGAGGTCTTCGATGCTTGGCATCACTTCAGCGTCTGTCTTTGTCACGTCATTCAGTCTTCGGTAGTCCACGCAGAATCGGTGGTCTCCTGTCTTCTTCCTTACAATGACCACAGGCGCCCGGTAGGGAGAACTCGAAGGTTCGATGACTCCCATTTCCAGCATCTTGCTCACTTCTTCATTGATAACCTCTTTCGTGGCATAAGGCACCGGATAGCCTTTTGCTTGTACTGGAGTTTTGGTGGTGAGTTCTATGTGGCATGTCTCTAGGGTCGTCTGCCCCGGCTTTTCAGTCAGGGTGCCTCTAAATTCCTCGCACAGCAGGCGCACCTCTTCCTTCTGAATTTCTTTCAGATTCTCGTAGATCACGACATCCTTGTCCGTTTCCCGGCCACCGCATTCCAAGATCACAATTTCTCCCTCCATCTCTGGGTCTTGCTCTCCCGTGTCGATCACTGCAGCTCCTCCTTGACACTCCGTGGCTACATCTTTGGGCGCTCTTTCCGTGTACTGTCTGAGCATGTCGATGGGGAAGACCTTCTTCTTGCTATCTACGTCTAGCTTGTCATTCTGCCCCGTTTCCTCCAGTACACAAACCGGCCCCTTCCAGTGCATCTCCTTATCTCCCCCAGCCTTCACCTCACCGAACTGAGTGTCCAGTGACCTATCCCGTGTTTGCTCCTCCTTAATTTCTGAAGGGGTAGCATTTACGCTCCGCTTTTGCTCTGGGGTGAAAAGTGGCTTCGGTCCTATTAACTCTTCCTTTTCTTGCCCTCTAGTTTTCACTGCGGCTGCAAGTGAAAATGAGTGGTCTGGGTCACCAGGTCCCCTTGCTCCTGGGATATTCCCTAGAATCAAATCATACAGCGGGTTAGGCATCACGAGTGCCTCGACCTGTCCGCTGAAGAATGGTGTGCGCACGGCAATTATTGCTGTCGCAAATTTCCGCACCGTCCCGTCTATAAGAACACACTTCCGAACCTCCCCTGTCATCTCTGTCTTTCTCACAAGACTCTCCCGCACTACTGCCCCCGTGCAGCCTGTATCACGCAACACATGCACCTTTCTGTCTCCAATCTTTCCCTCACACACGGGCATCGTGTCCTCCGTGTCCGAGCTACAAAACCCCGACACGACAAAATGTCCGTCATCGCGGCTCCGTGAATCAATCACCCCGCTTCCTCTTATTTGAGCCCCTGGCTCCTCATATTTCACTACCCGCATCGCCGCAGTCTTCTGTGGCCTGGCTCGACAGTCTCTCGCAAGATGACCTGTCTTGCCGCAAATAAAGCACGAACGTCTGTCCGGCGGTCTGTCCCCGTTTGCTTTCGGAAATCGCGGTCCTGTCGCCGGCCCTGACTGAACTAAATCTCGGCGGATCGGACCCACAGCCCCGTTGGCTGCCGGTGCTGGTCGCTTATCTTTTGGTTTTTCTTGAATTTCCGATCTTCGCCGCAAAGGATTCATATCCGCTCTAGCCTCGCGATAGTTTTCTGCTGCTTCGAGCAGTTCCGATACTGTTCTAAGTTTTCGCTCCCTAAGGTGTATGGCAAGTCCTGGCGCGCATTCCGTGAAAATTTGTTCGCGGAGGATCAATTCCCGCAGATCGCCATAAACACTCTCTGCACCACTCAGTTCGACCCACTTGTCGAAGTAATGAGTGAGACGGACGCCGAACTGCACGTACGTCTCGCCGGACTGTATCCGCGCCTCCCGAAATTTCCGGCGGAAGCCCTCTTCGGTGAGCTCATAAGCGCGCAAGATCGAATCCTTGACCTTATCATAATCACCTCTCATTTCCCGAGGCAGAGTGGACACGACGTCCAACGCCTTTCCTGTCAGCAGAGCTGACAGGCTGATGGCCCATTCTTCCTCTGGCCATCCCTCTATCTCCGCAAAAGTTTCGAATCTGCTAATGTACGCGTCGATAGAGTCTGTCGTCTGACAGAACTTCGGTAACTGCGGTCTCGGCGCCGCATGTCCGAACCGCCTTCGCTCACCTGTACCCGAACTGGCCTCCTCACGTCTTCTGTCCAGTTCTAACTCCCTTCCTTTCAGTTCTGCTTCTATCTTTAACTTCTCTGTTTCAAAGACAAGTTTTTCTTTTGCCGCCGCCATCTGTTCACTCTCAAACTTTCTCCTTTCCGCTCTATCATTTCTTTCAACTCTCTGTTGAGTCTCTATGAACTTTTTTAGTTCCTCGCCCTGGTGGCCTAACTCCTTCCCCATACTTATCAACTTCTCGAGCGGCGTAAAACTCTCTTCCGCCATATTGTTCCGTTTCTTGTCCCCACCCAGTGTGACAGACAACGTGAACAGTATCTCCGCGGGTTACGCTCCCCTTTGCCACAATGCCGCTCGCCGAACTTCCCGTGTTCGCCTCAGTGCGAGCACTCGTATTGTACGTAGATTAACCTAGTCTACTGGGACCGAAATGTTTAATTTTCGCTAGGCACCATGCACCTAATCCCAGACAACTTAATTATATTTCCCCGCACCCAGAAGGAACCTGTGTCATAAGTTATAGCTTCTATAACAACACTTAGTTAGAGCCTCGCTCACTGTCCTCGACCGACAGCCTTCAACATACACCACAAAACAATACCAGCAATGACGAAGAACTAACAGGGCAATTAATTAGGAGACTAATTAATTAGCATGCAATTAGTGGACACTTTGTCCTAGCACTACATCTAGCGCTAACTTCGCTTTCCCGTCTGAGACTATATTTTGGGCCAAATCCTGGCAGGCTCGCCAACTTTGTCACGGACTGTCGGAAAGATGGTGGTTTAAATGTTTGTGATGTGGGTGTAGGTTATAATATAATCTTGTCAACAGGGGGAATCTCCACTCACACTCTCATACTCTCATCATTGTAGCCCTCAATCATCTCATTCAATACATTTCTCCCACTCTGGAGAGGGACGTCTCGCATACGTTCCCCACTCACGCAGCCATACAACTGATTACCACAAACTCAGTTGCTGAAATGCTAACTAGGTTAATTATTTACATATAAACCATCAACCATGTCACACTTAACTAATGTCTAAAGTATCTTGTTATCTCGCTGTCAGTTCATCTTTGTTCTACCTAATGCTGTTATTTCACTGTCTAGTTCTTTGTTTCTACCTCGGCTAGTTCTGTGCACAGAAACATAAAAGTCACCTTACCTGGCCAGGCTTTCTATACACTACTTCAAGTTATGCGGTGGCTATCTCAGTGGTCCTCGGTGTCGGCGCTGCATCCGTCGACCCGCTGCCTGGTCCTCGTCGGCGCTGCGTCTCAGTGTCGACCCTCTGGCCCCCGGTGATCTTTCAGTGTTCTCTTTCGGCACATTCACAACTGATTGTCACTGCTGTATTTTTGCACCCATCACATCTCACGCTTGGGCTAATGTGATCACTGGAGTAGAACCGTCAAGTTCTTCTCCGCGGCTTTCTTATACACTATAATAGTCCATATTGGAACGGTTGTTCCCGATCACTGACACAAGTTCAGTCACATTACTTTCCATCTCCGACCTCACGGTCTCTCCCTCTCTCAGCGCCAGTCTTTTCTCTCTCAGCCCATGCCGTCTTCAAGTGTTCTCTCCTCTCTTTGACGCTTCGCTTCGTATATATACTAAAGTCTCTCTCCCTTCCTCACTTTGTATTACTACGCGATTTCAGGACTAATCAGTCATTCACATCTCTACATCAACTTCAACTAATTTCAATAACTATATAAAATATACTGAACATGCATTTCACATCCAGTCCATGCATCCATTGTAACCTAGCACCCGTATCACAACATTAATATAATTATTTTGTGACCGGACTATTTCTTTTCCAAATTCTGGAATTTCATCAGATACTGCTGACTAGGTGGATTCTTTGTGTCTCACGCGGGAAAGTCCTGACTCCCTCCCCCGCTAAATAGTTCAAGTACCTATACATTCCCGCACGTAGACATTTCCTCTTGTCAGCCGATGATAAGGTACCAACCGACTTTCGCCATTAGATAGTTTACAAGTCGCACGTGCAGGCATGTCCGACCGTTTCCTGTTTCCGCTAACCCCATGCCTACTCGGACTCTGCAATATAAATTTCCCTCATTCCATAATTTCACTAGCGACTTTACTCCTTAACCTCCCACTAACTTCCGGACATAATTTTGCTCCCTTGACACTCTCTCTCTCTCTCTCTCTCTCTCTCTCTCTCTCTCTCTCTCTCTCTCTCTCTCTCTCTCTCTCTGTGTGTGTGTGTGTGTGTGTGTGTGTGTGTGTGTGTGTGTGTGTGTTTGTGTGTGTGTGTATTCTGGCACCACCCTTGAACTATCATGCTCAATCTGTCTCTAGAATTATAGTACACTTCTTCAGAGGGCAACTTAAAGAATTGAGGATTGCGAACCTGGGGTAGAATGTCCCTGTTAGCCTTGTACGTAGGCTCATTGCTTATGTAAATGATCAGCGTGCATTGCTACTACCAGTGTTTTGTGTCATACCGTTCTGTTGCTTCTAATTTTGCAAGTCAGTCATTCTTAGGCCATTTAGCCCCGATTCCCTACAGCAGGAGATTGATTGACCATGATAATTCAAGGGTAGTGCCAGATTAGCTTGGCGCCTGAAGGCGCCAAGCTAACCTGGCACTACCCTTGAATTATCATGGACAATCCATCTCCTGCAACTGGTACATAGTCATTAGGCAACACCTCCAAAATTTGAGAAATGGGACCGTGGGGCTGAAAGGGTTAATCTGGAACTACAGCATGTTATTGATCAGTGGGTTACGTCGGGTACTTGAATGAATTGAATTAGTTTTTGGGTGTGAGGCTTTTCAGTGGAAGGTAGCTGTTACGTGGTAGTGGTCGTAGTATCATGCAGTCACACTGACCAGACGCACTCACCCGTAGGGTTCTTGTAGAAAAACTTCACTCAGTTGCAACTCGATCGTCACTCGCGGCACAAGGGTGTAGACCACACTGGACTAACAGTTCCAGCAATACTTTATTCTCACGATGCACTCTCAGCACAATGCATCCACACTTTGATGCCCTATATCTCACAAATGCATCCTCATTAATGATACAATGTCTCATACAATGCATGCACATACTTTATAACACTCTGTTTTATACTATCACAAATTTCCAGAATGAAAATCCCGCAAATTACACAACTCAACCAATCAAAAAAGAAAACTTAACCAAAATCATTAATATTCATTAAAAGGAACACTCTACATTTGTTTACTCCATTAAAATCTAGGTGCATTACGTAAACGTCAGTCATGAAATGTAACCAGCATGTGTACTACAAAACATTGATGTCATGTTTGAGGTCACTAGAACAATCGAGCCTTTTCTAGAACCTTCCTGCTTAGTCTAGGTCGAACTTTAACGAAATGTCTAGTCACACACACACACACACACACACACACACACACACACACACACACACACACACACACACACACACAAACACACACACACACACACACACACACACACACACACACACACACACACACACACACACACACACACACACAAAATCGATCGCAACGATTCTCCATGCAAAATGAAACAAATCATACTAAAAAGGTACGTGATTCTAATTTAAAGTAACAGTCAACTGAACATCGGATCTTTTCCTATAATAAACACATACATGCCCTAACTCAACTAAAGAATAACACAACCACAAACGTAACACTAGCACACCTTCACTAGCACACAGCTGATTATGTATTCTGTACAATTGGTGTTGTCTGTGACGGTGACCAACTGCTCGTGGTTTTGTGTTTTGTTTTGGCCAGCTAATATCTGTTGTCAATAATTCATTGTGTTTTGTGGGGTTGAGCGGCGCCCACTCGGTCCAAGTCATCAGCTAGCCATAGTATAACATCAGTGTAATATTTTGAAAATAAGGTTTTGGTGGCTTACCGGCACTGGATTTATGTTAACATCCTTAGTATTGTACTTTGATTTTAGATTACGTCAACAGGCCTAAGCAATGTGCTTCGCTATGCCTTGCTTAGTGGCTGGCCGTGCAGGACTAAGCTCGGCCAGTGTACACTGGGTACGGTGTCCTAAAAAAAAAACATACTACACGGTGACCACTTCAGCCTTGCTTAATGGATAGCGTAGGACTAAGCTCACTCATGCAAATGCCCCTGGTGTTTAACTCACACACAAACACCGTCACACAACCGTTTCAAGTCTGAGCATCCCGTCACGAGTGTCATGTCTAAACACTCGCTATTTATTTATTTATTTATTTATTTATTTATTTATTTATTTGATTATTTGTTCATTTATTGATTTATTTATTATTGTTTTTAATGACCAACTTCAAAATTCTGAGGAGCCCCAGGCGGTCCAGCCGTTAACCCATTTTATTGTATTTTGTTTGTCTCGGCTTATCATACCCTGTCTGTTCAGGTGAGTGGCTGCTCTCTGCTGGCTTCTAAGTGTGTGGTAAAAATGCCTTGTACACGTTTTTTTGACATCTTATTTTTCTTTTCTTTTTGTGTAGTCAGTGTGCTCACTGAGGCTTACTGCATAGTTCAGCTATTTTTGTCTCCTGCAAGCCTGGACAGAATTTAATGTGTACATTTACCGCCAGTAGTAAGAGGCGAGGCTGGTTAGTACAGCAGAACGTTTAGACAATGGCCAGATGTTGTACTCAGTGACCGCACCTCGCCGATATGTCGTTTTTCCCTTCTTTCCAGACCTCTGCTACGGTGCCAGACAGCCGCTGGTTGCTGCGGAGTATTTTCCCCTGACAAGAGATTTGTTGGAATTGGGTTTGTTAACTACGTAGTATTGTAAAAGTACGATTTTTTCATCTGCAAAAGGTTTTTGCAACAATATAGTGTTTGAAGCGCTTTAAGTGTTGCTAGTAGTTTCAGAATTTACGAAAGCGTATTCAGGTAGAAAAGTAAAGTTCTATCCCATGGAAAAGTGCTTCACCATTTTGTAACACGTAATGATTTTGGTCGGGCGCGCCGTTTCTCGCTGCTTGTCAGTTTTTCGGCTACTAACTCCCGCTGCGGTCGGCATCTTTGGCTTAGATCGCGGTGTGGTACCTGGTCTGCGGAGATAGGTGGATTAGAGCGGTTGTTATCCATGACTGCTTCTACAGTTGCTGTTTCTTCGACTTTGTCGTTTTTCCAGAGTTCTCTACAAACCAGTATTTTGGACTCTGTCATTTTTCTGAGCCCTCCTTTGAACGGAAATCCCGGACTTTGTCGGTTTTTTTTTTTGAGTCCTGGGACTTTGCCATTTTTCTGGCGGCTCTCCTTTACAACGGGCGCTCCGGACTCTGCCATTTCAAATTTCTGGAGTCTTCGGACTTTGTCATTTTTATGTAGTCTTCTCTTGTAACGGGCGCCTCGGACTCTGTCGTTTTTCGAGGCTTCCCTTTATCAAAGGACCTTTTGGACTCATTTTTCTTAGATAGCTATCCTTTTGAAGGGCGGCTCGGACTTTGTCATTTTTCCGAGGCTCCCCTTTACAAAGGGCGTTTTGGACTCTGATATTTTTGGGGCTCTTCTTTTGAACAGGCGCCTCGGACTCTGTCGCTTTCCGAGGCTTCCCTTTTACAAAGGGCGCTTTGGACTTGGTCATTTTTGTACAGGTCTTCTTTTACCAAAGGCCTCTCTGACTTAGTTACTTTTATAGACTTTCTTTTATAAAAGGGCACTTTGGACTTTGTCATTTTTGCCGAGGCTTCCTTTATATAAAGGCCTCTCCGACTTAGTTATTTTACTAGATTCTCCTTTGTTCGGACGGCTTTGTCATTCTGTTTAGAGACACAACTTAGATATTAGTACCATGCTGCGCTACTGTAGTAACGTCTGATGACATTGTGACCAGCAGAGAATATACTTTTCTCAAACGGCCTCATGCCGGGGCATTTGTTGTCGCTTTATCATTATTAGCCTTACTGCAATATAGTCTATAGGAAATGCGATCTTCGTTTCACATGTTTTATTGTAGTTAGTACCGAGTGCGAGTGACTGTGCTTGTGTGTGTGAACTTGGCATCCTGACTGACACGAGCAAACATTTACATACATATTCACCGGTCACACAAACATTGCACACGTGACGGTCAGCGACGCTACAGATTTTGGTGTCGAAGGCTGGGGTGAGGCGACACTACACTTGTACTAAATTTGCGGTGAAAAGATGTAAAGGGAAATCACTTCTCCAGACCAACCAATCATCATGGTGTCCGGCAGCCGATGTGTCTGGTTTCTAGAACGACACCAGCTCTGGTGAAAAAGGCGGCGACGACTTAAAAGTAGAAAGTGAGAAAATGTTAACCAGCGATGTGGCCACATCTTGCTCAGCTGAAACCGCCGACGATACAATTACTAAATTCATCCATTCTTATAACGACAGACACAGTAGACCTCAAATCGTCCGAACGAACGACAAAGTACCCAACTTCACAGCCAGTGCTTGTAAGAAAGAAGGCGATGCAAATGTTAAAATTTGAGAAATGTTAACCAGTAAAAAAAAAAATACAGGATGATCTCTCAGCGGCAGAACTGAAGGGAAATTCTACATCTTTTGAGCCAGCCACATCAGCTTTATCTGTACATCGTGTATTATCGGCTCACAACAAAAATGTCCAGTCCTCAGAGGTCTCGTCAGCAAACAGACTTTAGTCATCTCCATAGAAGTTAGTGACGTCACCCGTCACAAAACACAAAAGTCCAGCCTGGTCCCTCTCACGACGGAGGCTAGAAGAGCCTCTAAGCATTTGACAGCTGCAAGTAAACCAGCAAACCTTAATTCAAAAATGAAAGAACCTGCTTGAGCACGGACTGAAAAACACAAGGCAAACAATCAACCAAAGTTGTAAGTTTAAATGTGATACCTGATGGTAAGACCTATCTATGCATACTAATTTGGATTACCCCTCAGAAAGGTCAAGGGTCACGAAGGGCTCAAAATAGGTCCGAAATAGCCATAGATGTTTTTTCTCAAATACTATTCACAGTTTAAACCCAAACTTAATACAGAGATACCTGATGGGAAGACCTTTCTATGCACACTAAATTGGTTGATCCCTCAGAAAGGTCAAGGGTCACAAGAGCTCATGAAAAATATGTTTAAAAAAATAGCCATATTTTGACAAAAGGTGGTTTTTTTTCAAATACTATTCACAACTTCAAATCCACATTTAGTACAGAGATATCTGATGGTAAGACCTATCTATGCATATTAATTTGGATGACCCTTGGAAAGGTTAAGGGTCACAAGAGGCTTGCAATTTATGTGTGTAAAATGCCGATTTTTGATATAATGGAAGCTATTACCAACATTTTTGAAAACTTTTCAACCAAAATTGGTATACAAAGATAGCTGATGATAAGACCTTCCTACATATACTAATTTAGTCGACTCATCACAAGGGTCAAGGGGGGGGGGGGGGGGGGGGTTGACATGTGTGAAAAATGCTTACATTTTCAAAAAACATGGATTTTGCTGCTGCAGAAGCCAGCCCTTGTCACAAAGATCACACATATAAATCGGTCATACACGTGAGCCATACTGGCTTTGCCTTTCTTGTTTTACAAGCCAGCGTGAGAATATCTGGTGTGTGAGCAACCAATGCGAGATTTACAATGGAACTTGTACCAGTACAGTATCACTTACAAAGCTTTGTAAAATGGGCTGTATTGGAATGTATTTCATTATATTTTACGTTATGCGATGACTGTTGGGCCATCACCCATGGCTCTGACAAATAAGAGCAGATGATAGCTTTACCCTATTCTCATACCTGTCATAAAAAGTAACCACGCATGTGCCATTCATGACCCACAACCTATACACTGAAGGTATTTCACTTTATAAAAGCTTATCTGTCTGTCTGTTTTTTATTGTAGGTGTGGCTCTCAGAGGGATCAAACCAGTGCCATGCAAGACAACTCATCTGTGGGTGTTCTGCAGGTAGACACAGCATCCCTACCAGCGTGGGCTCAGCAGGTGTTTAATCAAGCCAGGACATTTCTTTCTCAACAGAATCAGCGAAGGAAAGCTTACAAGAACATACCTGATGTGCGCATAGCTGTAGAAGTACTGAAGGCATCACAGTGGTGGAAACGGTCTAAGCAGGCACAGGGATTACAATCTCCTTCTTCATTCCCATTGCCAAACGGAGACATTGCCACAGGGACAGCTGCGTATGAAAACAGCGATGCATATTCAGATGTGGGTGATAAAACACAGACAGGAGTGTTGGTAAACCCTTTAGATGGAGACTGGCTTTCATCCACTGTGTTGAAAGACACCAGAGCCACTTGTGATGCTCAAGGTAATTTTTCTTTTTACCACTTGTACCTTGAACTTCACAACTGCAGATGTGAGATAGAATGATTATGATAGTTCGAGGCTGGTGCCAGAAGAGATTGGTACCACCTTTGAACTATTCAAGTAGTTTTACTATCTCCTGAACTGTAGTCTTCAAACAACAACTCCCAGATTGAATAATTTTGAACCTCATCACACAATGTAGTGAAACTATTTAAAAAATGAATACACTTTTTCATAGACTTCAGAGTGAAGAAAGTTGGACTGATTTTCTTGATACTGAAAGTCATAACTCACACGCTTTGATAATATACTTGATAATATTATGGTCAGGTTGTGTCTCGGCCATGGTGTCTGACCCACCTGACCACTTTGTGGTTCTACCGTAATATATGACTTAGTGCCAAAAGGTGTGCATGGATAGTGTTGTGTAATTTCACTGCCAAATAAAATATGTTGCAAACATGTGGCAGCATTCTTGTGTTTGGAGGGTGCTAAAAAAATTAATCAGAGACAGTGCAGACAGGATCAGTTTTGCTTGTGAAGCAAATCTGAAATTAACTGAATGACAAATCAATTTCTGCCCTGAAATCAGGGCCCTGAAAATGGACAACTGCACCTTAACCAATTTCATCACCAAGCTGCAAGAGAGGCAGTACAGAAAAACAACTTGAGAGCATGAAATATTGCAAACAAAACACTACTTTATAACATGTATCAAGCCCAGACACCTACATGGTTGATTTGTGGCTGAAATCATGTTCAGAAGTTTGCGATTATGGACGTCGGCTCTGTCATCTTACTCAAAACTTTACAGATTTGCCAGACACTGAAAACCCAGATGCTGACGTTATTAACTTATTAGAATGCTGCATGGTGGGTACAGTATCATTGTTGTTTTTTTGTTTCTGGCATACATGCAGCTTTTCTACGACGGTTCTTTGTAGGGTGCCGATTTTGTTGTTAGAAATGATGATCATCATCTTTGCTAATAAAATGAATTTACATATTGAGCTAAGATTTTTACTTTTACACCCGATCTTCAAGAGCATGTTACACTTCTGTGCCGTTGAAAATGGTGCAGCTCGCATCGGAGACCACGTGAAAAAAGTGAAAAGGTATATTGCCATATTCTCCTAATGTTCATCTTCAAAATAATGTTCATTAGATTGGACCAGCTTTGGTGATCTGCAATTATACCATCCAGTTGCAAAGGCTAAATTTTTTGGAAACACTACAATTTGAAAGCACTAGCTCAGCATCGTTCAGGATTTGTCATTCTAAGTTGGCTTTTTTCATTTAACAGAAAGGATTTTCTGGGATTATTACATGTCGGTATTGTGTAAAACTCACGTTCGTCATCAGATTGCTGAGTATCAAAGTTTCCGAACTGCCAAGCATTGAAATGACTGGTTTTTTGTGGAATTTTGTTGGCTTGCTGATTGTATCGCTTAGTAAAATGTACTTTTGTTAAAGCTATGGTTACTTTTTTGCTCAATATAATACAATGCCTGGAGATGAAAACATTTGTGCACTGTATTGTTTCCAGCATCTTCTTTTCTGAAGTTCTGTGCACTTGCTCGTTTGTGTCGTAATCACTGATGTCCGTCATACCAGTCAGAAGATATGTTATTTACTGTTTACTCTGAAAATACTCTGAGGATTGTCCTGCAATTTCAGAGACTGGTAACCATCAATCTATCCTTCAAGAAAATGTCAATCTTTGTTCAAAGCTCACTAACTCATTTTCACTGCCCAGTGTCCACTTTCCATGCACTCCTTTTGGCACTTATTCATATGCTGGTGACAGGTAAGCAGAGTTGGAGAATGATGCTTTGGTAAACATTGACAGCAGAAGCTGATGTCATTATGAGTTCATGTCACTGCAAGTGATGAATTCAATATAGTTGTCAGTTTGGAATACATCATGTACATGTGCATCCTAACTCTTAAAGTAAACTCCCAGAACTAAATGACTTCCATTCTACAGAATGGAAGTCATTTACTTCAGGGAGTTTAAGAGTTAACCCTTTGCTCATCAGTACCAGTGTTTGTGCAACGATTCCAGTAGGAATCATCATGATAAAAACTGCTATCAACATGCAAAAGGTAAAAGGAAAATTGAAAAGTATGCGTTTGACATTCTGAAATCCAGACCGTAAAGGTGACTGCCAAGCGTGTAAAATGCAGAGAAGAACCCAAAGAGAAAGAAACACGCTTAGAAAAGACTGTTACAGCACAATTTATTTTATTGTGTTGTAACTGTCTTTTGTAAGCGTGTTTTTTTCTCCGTTGGATTCTTATGGCATTCTGAGTTTCACATCACTGCAATTGATGAATCTAATAGAATTGACTCAGCGTAGACCAAGTAAAGAGGGAAAATTGCAAAGTATGACATCTAAAGAGTGCACGTGCAAACATGTTAGATTCCTTTTCTCTGAACTACTCCGGAGATTAGGTCACTAAATGAAGCGTAATCAGAGGTAAATTTGTTGTAAACATAAATTTTATTATGACAAAGTGACCATAGACTATACATCACCAGTACTCAGTTCTACCAGTTGCCAAATGAATACATTGTTGCTACAGGGACAGATCTGGATGAGAACAAGGATGCATTTTCAGGTGTGAGCAATAAAATACAGACAGAAGGAGTGCTTAACCCTTTGGATGGAAACTGGTTTTCAAACATTGTGCTGGAAGACACCGGTGCCACTGGTGAAAACGTTGTGCTGGTAGACACCAATGCCACTGGTGAGGCTGAACTTTCTGAAGGTAATTTTTGTTTAAATTAACCACTTTGACCCCTATACTTTGCAGCAGGAGATAGATTGTTCTTGATAGTTCGAGGATGGTGCCAGAAGAGCTTGTCACCACCTTTGATCTAGGTGCTTTGTCTCCTGAACTATAGTTTTCAGAGGACAACTCCCAGATGTAACCCCTTGGGTGTCAGTAGTGGTTTTAGTTACACTGATTAAATGGCAGTACCTAGAGTCTTTAAGTCAGACAGTGTTATTCGCTTCACAATCCTGTTATTGCATTGCTGAATTTACATAGACGTATAAAGCTCAGTGAGCAAAAAGGTCCAATGTCAGTGGGTGTGTGCAGGCTAGATACAGTTGACATCAGCCAGAGGACCTTTTTTTGCTCACCAGGGGCCAGTTGTATGAGCTTAGTTCAACGCCAGCCACTAAGCAAGGTGTGGAGCACCTTGCTTAGTGGATGGTTTAGGACTAATTTCACTCATGCAACTGATCCCAGGTCTCCCCATGGGAGCCAGATAGACCTGTACATTTTATATCATGATACTGTGGTATACTGAAATGCATAATAGTTGTATCTTTAGTTGTATCTTTGTTTTGCAGATGGTAAGATGGTGCCCTCACATGCTGATGACGGTGTTGGGTCTCCACACATCTCGCACCCAAAAAACACAGATAAGTTCATTTGCTGTCAGTGTAAAAGGGTTTACTGCACACAACTACTGTTGAACCGACACATAACTGAGAAGCATTCTAACATGCAGTTCAAGTGCCAGGTGTGTGGGAACACGTACACACGAAAATATTTTCTCGCTGAACACATGCGAGTTCATACCGGCGAAAAGTCTGTGAAGTGTCCAGGGTGTGATGCTAAATTCCGGTATCGAACTGACATGAGGAAACATTATCGTCACATACATGGTGGGAAGAAGTATGTGTGCAAAGTGTGTGGGCGATCACTTACTTCACACACTGGTTTACAACTTCACATGAACAGGCACAGTGAGAGAGTCCCAATTGTTTGCGACCGCTGTGGACGTTCCTTCCTTTGTAAATTTTCTTTGAAACTACACCATGAGCATGCACATAGAGAGCAGTATGACAGCAAAGTGATGTGTGAGCAGTGCTCAGAGTTGTTTCCCTCTGTGTCCGCCCTCAGTCACCACCAGAGGACTGCCAAGTCTTGTAGGTATGGCTCTTTCCACACTGACATGAAGAGAAATTCAGCTGCCCCATACAGGGAAACGTCTTTTTCGCCTGTTCATTGTCAAGAATGTGGTGCCGGGTTCAGATCAGAGCAACATCTGAGAATGCACATGGGGTTTCACACAGGGTCTAGGCCATTTCTGTGCAGTGAATGTAATCTTGCTTACTCCAGGAAAGATCGTTACAATATCCACTGCAGAATACACAGGCTGAAAGATTTTGAAAGTAAGACCTTTGATTGTCAGGAGTGTGGGGTTGGCTTTAAAACAGAGAAACAGATGGAGATGCACATGGGTTTTCACACAGGTGATAGGCCATTTCAGTGCAGTGTGTGTCATCGCGCCTTTACCATTAAATCTAGACTGGACACACACAGTCAGAGCCACAGTGTGGATAGAGTTAGGTACCCATGTGTCACGTGCGGAGCAAGCTTCCTTACCAAGGCCAAATTGAAGTATCACTGTGTTTTGCGACATGGTGCAGAAATGCCACATGTCTGCAGAAAATGTGGACACCGTTTTGATCGCAAGTGTTACTTACAACAGCACATGAAGGGTCTATGTGGCTCACATGCACCAAATGATCAACATTCCATCCAGGCCAGTGCAGATTCGGGGATGCAACTAGACATTTCTGCACATGGATCAAATGTCCAGGGTTTGTCAACATGAATAGGACATAATTTCCGCCGTATAGAAATTTAATCCTGAGAATCAAAAGAAATTTGACATTCAAGTCATCAGAAACACTGAAGTGTTTCCGATGACTCAAATGATGTCACATTTCTTTTGATTCTCAGGATTAAATTTCTATACGGTGGAAATTATGTCCTATAGTATAGTATAGTAGGTACAAATAAGATAGTGTTTCATGAGTGGTCGCTGCGTGACATGCAGACTTAGAATGCTAATGTGCTACGTAAGATACAAAGTCCAAGACAACAGAAAAGTGATCGGACATAGGCGGCTTCGAGGCAATTGTAATAGGACATTTGACCTACTGGCACCTTCAATAATCGAACACTTTAGCCCCACAAAATCGGACGATGACTGATGTCTGACGACTAGTTGCATCCCTGCAGACTGAGTTTGTCAGTGTTTGTGTTAGAGTATTGAGTGTTGTTACCCATTACCGGTACATGTTTTATTGTGGCAATTTAAACTTGTAATTTTATATATCTGAGTTTGTGACAGAAGGTGATCCTGACTACTACAAAAAAGTAACCTTTATTGTGAGAAGTGATTTTTTTTTTTTTTAACCAGTGAAAGTACTGCATCTGAACTAACCAAAAATCATGCATGAAAGATAACTTGTTGATTACTTTTTTGTTGAGAGAGAAAAAAATCTAAGTTGCGGCATGAATGTTGTATGTGATGATGGACTTTAAATAAGTCTCTTAAATTACATCAAACATACTGAGGGAAAAAAAGAAGATAATTTAACTGCAAAAGTGAAACATACACTGAAGAGTCGTTGAAAAAATCAGTTGTCCCAGAGAAATTTACAAAAGATAATTCATGTCCACCGTCACATACAACAAATAAGAAACTGTTTCAAATAATGTAAAAAGCAAAAAGAAAATGTGCAAGATCAAGTAAAACTTTATTGAATATACAGATTATACATCTGAAGAAAATTCAGCAGGAAAAACCATGTTTTGGGGTGTTATAGTTTAATTGTAAGCCGGTTGTATGTGATGAATGTTACATGGACTTATTTTTTTCCAGACTACTGTGGTGGGGCGGATTACAAAATAACAGACAGGGAGGCCATGTTGCGCCTTGTGAAGATGTTTTTATTTCTCCACCAAGGAGGCAGTACACAGAGGTCCAGTTAGACAAAACTCGTGAAAGTAATTTGACGCTCAATAGGCCGGTCTTGCTTCCGTCGTGGTGCTACAGCAAATGCGTTCTTAGCGTGGAGACGCTACCACGAGGGGGCGCTACTGGGTCAAGGTCGATGTCTACCACTGGTCTATTTAAATGATTGGTCACTTCCAGCTAAATTTAGATGGGACGGCCAAAAGGAAAATCACTAAGACTGGGGCTAAGTAGGTCACCTCTGCCAGAACCCACACTCGGCAGCTCGGTGGCAACCGGCCGCGCAAAATCATGCTACAATGTATTGACCATTGACCAGAGGGGTGACGTAATAAAATATAATATTAACACATATGCAAAACACAGCTCGTCACACTACAAACACAGAGAAGTTACAAATAGTGATAAAGATGTGGTCAATTTAATACAAGTATAAAGAAACAGAACTCCAGATGTTTAAGTTACTTGCAAAACAGCATTTATTGTATGGATGTGAACGTGAATGGACATGAAAATTGCTGAATGATATGTGCCCACATAACTTAATATGCCGAGTCTAAACACAACTTACACAGCATCAAGGGTGGATTGTGTTTGCTGTGGCAACAAAAGCTTCCTTCTTCCTGCGCACCACATCAGCTTGAACTGATGCACACAGAAATATCACTATGAATTTCACCTTTATATTCAGGAACACAATACATTGTAATTGACAGTTTAATGGCACAATTTCTTAAACTGTACTGTGGCTGATCTTGCCGAGACAAAGTTCAATGCTGACCCGATATTTCAGGACACTGATTGGTTCCCAAGACACGTCCGTATTTTCTGGCCAAACGTAAAGTCCACCCTTTTGCTGCATGAAACTTAGCAGAACAAGGTTTTCATCATCTGCCAGGTCTTTCACTTTTTGGGGCTAAAGGTCACATCTGAAAGGCAGAAGCTCTTCAAAATGCGTCAAGCAATTTCAACTTTGTGAGTCGCGAAACTGAAGTGGAGGATATGTCTGTCATTCGCGCCGAGGTTTTATTGTCCGCATTTTTAGTGCTAACACAATATTTCTCTGTCCGTGACCGACCATGCTAGGGCATTGTTTCAAAGAATGTTCCCGGATAGCCAGCTTGCAAAAATAAAGTCTAGCTGCGGGAGGACAAAGACAACGGCAATTGTGAAAGAGCGTGCTGCTGCCAGCAAAGAGGAACTCAAAGAATTGATGAACGGTCCATTTGTAATTGCCACAGCCACAGATGGCAGCCAGCTGGGGGGAGAGAAATATTTCCCGATCAGGGCTCTGGATACAGACAGTGGGGACACCAAGACTGAATTGCTCAGTACCCCTTCATGTGAGACGTCTGCAACTGGAGGAAATATTTTGAAGTTGTTGGACTTTGAGCTGCAGGAATCAAATATTGACTCCAGGGAAGAAGTGCTTGGCGTTAGTTTCGGGCAATGCAAATGTCATGGCTGGCGCCAAGAACAGGGTGATTGGACACATTAGGAAGAAGCATCCAGAGACTTATTCGGCCCCGGTGTGTGTGTCATCTCCTTGACTGTGAAGAAAGCTATTAGTTATTTGGGTTTAACGTCGAGCAGGCACCTAAGGCCATCTCATGGCGGGATGGGTAAAAATCAGCCAGACTAAAACAAAGGTCTTAAGACAAGATGTAAATATAGCTTTAAAATATTTCATGCTAAAGTGTCCCGCGGGTCTTTAAAGGAAATGTCTACAGACTCTCAAAAAGGTCAAAATGATAGAATTAGCATAGTCTACGAATGATCAAAATCTTATTAAAAAATAATGCACTCTCTCAGAAAACTGAAGATTTTGTCCGGCTGTACATCCCGGAACAAAACCTTCAAGGAGTCTGCTGTGAAGTGTCAATTAGATTGGCACAACACAGCAAAAAGTGTTTAACACAATACTGCTCGTCGCAGGCAAAACACCATGGACGCTCCTCCTGTTTTAGTAAATAAGAGTGCGTAACATACGTGTGCCCGATGAGGAGCCGCAGCGATAAGGTGGACTGTCGGACATCTTAGGAAGAGCTTCATGCAGCTTGTTAGCTTCCTCTAACTCATTTAGCCCCATACACATATTTCCCAAATTTTGGAGGCGTCATCTAACAACTTTGCACCTGTTAGAGTGTAGCTTACATATGGCAGAGTACAAATTTGAAGCTTGTTGCCTCAGTGTGATATGAGTTAAACTAAAGTTAATCACAGACAGACAGACACTCACTGATATACTGTTTTACTTCAAGATCGTACCTGTATTTCTTTGCACGTAGTCTTGCTTTCTCACGGTCACTTTCTAGCTGTGCTTCAGTGCGAGGATGCTGTCGCCGGATTGCGACGACTTCGTTCTGCATCTTTTTGGAGAAATCCTGAAATTCTTTCTATCTGTTCGTCTCTGTATAATTTGCACTTGCATCTGTAAGCCCACTGTCCATCGCCGCTGGCTTTGGCGATAAAACTTCACGTAGACCTAGTAACAACAAAACAAAAGAGGTCAAAGTTATGAATAGGGTTTACTGAAAGTACCATTACGCGTAACTTGAATCTGAAGACACATTTCAGCACCATTTGTGTTTGTTATGCCTTGTCGACACACCTAATGAACTTTAACAGCAGTTGGGACAGGCAGAAAAAGCACACGCGTAATCGCATTTATTTATTCTGACTAAGCCGTTAGCGTGTCAATCTATTTTTAGCTGTTTCTCGTACTGAAAGCATTGTATTTATGAAACGGAGTAGAGTCAACTTACTTTATATTAAGCCCACCTGTGCTGAACTGGATTGTCATGTGTCTAAATAAACCATAACTACACCTGTGTGTAGCGTTTCGTAACCATCTGTTACATAAGTTTATCTTTGAACGGTTACGGCGGTAGTGGGCCTTTAACTCATTCAGCCCGACTGCCGTATTTCCCAGATTTTGGAGGCGTCATCTAATGACTATGCACCAGTTGCAGGAGATAGATCGATCAAGATAATTCAAGGGCAGTGCCAGATTAGCTTGGCGCCGACAGGCACCAAGCTAATCTGGCACTACCCTTGAATTATCATGGTCGTCCCTTCTCCTTTTGTAGTGCGTCAGGGCTGAATGGGTTGAATGACAAACATAAAAGATAATTTACCCATTATACCCATTTATAACAAAATACAATCCAACAGAAGAAAACTGATTATACTCATTTATAACAAAATACAATCCAACAGAAGAAAACTGATGTGATAAACAAACGCATTCTGAATGCTGGTAAGATGTGACGATGGATTTGAATTTCTGTCAAGTCCTCGATGAAATCGTCGCATACAACGAAACTTCGACTTCAAACGTTTTAGTGTAGTCGTATACACCGCGTATTCTAGAGATAACACGAAGCAAGAATCGCGATGTTTTCTGCACTTTCTTGTCAAATTTATCTACAGCAAGAAGCTTAACTCATTCAACCCCAAGGCCGTATTTCCACAAATATTGGAGGCGTCATCTAACAACTATGCACCAGTTGCAGAAGATAGATCGACCTTGATAATTCAAGGTACTCGACAGGCCCCAAGCGAATCTGGCACTACCCTTGAATTATCATGGTAGATCTATCTTCTGCTGTAGTGCGTCGGGGCTGAATGGGTTAAATATCAATCGGTGTTGTTGTTGGTGATCAGATGGACTTGAAACAAACCTTAGCAAGTTACAGTGGTTTGCTCCGCGATTCTAGTAAACGCGTGTTGCGAGCCGATCTTCAGCGCCGATCATCAACAATGGCTATTTATGCGAACAATATATATATATATATATATATATATATATATATATATATATATATATATATATATATATATATATATATATATATATATATATACCTTTTATTGATTTGTTCACATTGACCACAGCACAATAAAGCTGTCTGAATCTTCAGGAATATGAAATTTGGCATCAAGTCTGAGCACAGGTTAATTTGTACATAATTGTGTAATTATTATTTTTGTTATATTTGTTATAGGTATTGCCACATGCTCATAATATACTGCGGACTTTCATAACATTCCTGGTATAATCCCCTATTTTTGGTTGACCGCTGATTGTGGCTGTCTTTGTAATGGTAAAGGGTAGGAGGAAGGGTATTGGTTGGGGGGTTTGGCGTACTTATGTTTCTCCTTTTACACAACAATGTTGTAGCCCAGTAAGCAAAGGGTTCACAGGCCAACATTGGTCATAGTTGGCCCGGATACAGACCAACTGCAGGCAGCAGCCCGAGGACCTTTAGCCAGCTGGGAGTATTGTTAGATTAGGGTGCTAGGGACCAAACTGACTGAAGGGGCAACTCGACCACCAGCACGATGGTGCCTATGTGTCATTTGCTGACACCTCCAACATCTGGGAAATGCATCTGTATGATTAAATGTGTTAAATATCCGCATGCTGTCATGTGAATTTGACCCTCATGGTCTAAAGGCTGCAAGGTCCGGGATCACACACCAGTGTGCATATGTTGAATACGCTGCAGTTTCTGTTTTAATATTTGACCCTCATGGTCTAAAGGCTGCAAGGTCCGGGATCACACACCAGTGTGCATATGTTGAATACGCTGCAGTTTCTGTTTTAATATTTGACCCTCATGGTCTAAAGGCTGCAAGGTCCGGGATCACACACCAGTGTGCATATGTTGAATACGCTGCAGTTTCTGTTTTAATATTTGACCCTCATGGTCTAAAGGCTGCAAGGTCCGGGATCACACACCAGTGTGCATATGTTGAATACGCTGCAGTTTCTGTTTTAATATTTGACCCTCATGGTCTAAAGGCTGCAAGGTCCGGGATCACACACCAGTGTGCATATGTTGAATACGCTGCAGTTTCTGTTTTAATATTTGACCCTCATGGCCTAAAGGCTGCAAGGTCCGGGATCACACACCAGTGTACATATGTTGAATACGCTGCAGTTTCTGTTTTAATATTTGACCCTCATGGTCTAAAGGCTGCAAGGTCCGGGATCACACACCAGTGTGCATATGTTGAATACGCTGCAGTTTCTGTTTTAATATTTGACCCTCATGGTCTAAAGGCTGCAAGGTCCGGGATCACACACCAGCGTGCATATGTTGAATACGCTGCAGTTTCTGTTTTAATATTTGTCATATTTCATTTTGTTTTTAATTTTATTTATTTTAAAATGTATTTTGGCTGCTATAACTTAAGTGCGACTGTCAGCTGTGTACCTAAAGCAGTTAATTATGAGTCCATGTAATTAAAGTGTTCGCCTTCTTGCATTGCTTGGTTTCTATTAACCCTTTTTATCCTGATACACTACTGCTGGAAATTAATTTCACTGTAATATTTCACGTGTGGTGCCAGAATAGCTTGGCGCCTCAGGCGTCAAGCTATTCTGGCACCACCCTTGAACATAAACAGTTGATCTATCTCCTAATCTGTAACATAACCTTAATATGACAATAAGCACATTTTAAAAAATCAGCCCAATGATGAAATGGGTTAAACCCTTGTTTATGATCTGCCTCATGCCGAGTTTGGGTAGTTAAAATATGCCAGTACAACGGTTGTTGCTTGCCTTTTGAAACTAAGACTTTTTTACCCATCTTTTCACAAGCCTTATGAGTAGGTACATTTACGTGTAACAGAGGTTTTCTACTTATGAGTGGGTACATTTACGTGTAACAGAGGTTTTCTACTTATGAGTAGGTACATTTACGTGTAACAGGTTTTTCTACTGTCCCATGTGAGTAAGGTACATGGGAGAAAAAGAGCCATACAGTCTTTCACTTTATGACATTCAAAAGTTCTGTTAGGCTTTTGTCTAGCGTTATTGCAAAACATACTAAGACATTTTTAAAACTATTATTAGTATTAGTAACCGAGGATTGCCTGAAGAAGGTCTCTTTAACTCCGTAACTGCCAGTGGACACAAAATGTATTTCTGAAATCATTGTTAATTCAACAACAAACTGTTCTAGATGGATTCAAAGAGGTGTCACCAAGAAGCATAAATCCTCGCGAGCGCCCGCAATTGAACATGCCAGGGGCACATGAGTTATAGCATTAAAAAAAAAGGAAATTGGGTGGACGTGGGGGTGGGAGGGGGGGGGGGGGTTGGTGGTGCACTCTTCTTAAACCCTCTCGCTGTTTGGCTGTAGAAATCATGCCACTGAAAACATCACAGATTTACCATCTGCTAGGTCTGACGTTTGCCATGGAAAAGGAGACCCCAAAATTGAGGTGAGAGTTCTTATCAAGGATCAGTATATCACAGCTAGGAGATGGATGGACTATGATAATGCAAGGGTAGTGCCAGATTAGCTTGGCGCCTCACAGGCGCCAAGCAAATCTGGCACTACCCTTGCATTATCATGGTCCATCCATCTCCTGCTGTAGGGTGTTGGGACTAAATGAGTAAAGTGCCAATACTGTGTTTCCTGATACAACAAAAACTGTTTTGAATGATCACTTTTATGATCGATGACCTGTCAAAAAGGAGTATCATTTATAGGGCTATAGCCACCTAAAAGATGTTTGCCTGTGGATGTCGATTTCAGCTGTCCTGAGATCACTTCCTCTAGAACGCTGTTGGCGGTGAGATCTGCCTAGCCAAAGGTCCTGGTAAATCAAAGTGTCACAGTTGGAGTGCGCCTGAGTTGATCAGTGTTCAGGTCGTACTCCATAGACAATAGATTTCCCTGTCTCCCATAACCCGCCCGTCAGGGCCGTCCATGATCACCTCGGTGCTGTGGACGTTAAACCTGAACTAACCAGCCTAGCCAACGTTCACTTGCAGTGTGTGTGCTTACGTTTTTTAGTGCTGAATGTATCATTACAAGCTGCTTCTTGGCATATATGTGCACTTGATCCAGATCTGAACTCTTAAAACATGATTACTTAGTGGTAGAGTACATAACACAGAAAGAGTTAACCTTTGCTATACGTCATGGGTACAAATATACCCAGTCTGTTCTATTTTCACATGTAAATTCGTAACGTTTTATTATTTTCCCCCGAAACTGATACGAATGCCGTCAACATCTTATAAAGTACCAGGTGTTTCGGAACACAACCCCCCCCCCCTTTCCCGAGTCCCCCCAATTTATTTTTTAATGCTATAACAATGTCCCTTTTTGGGGTGTTTGGCCCTCCCTCCCCCAACCCCCTTCCCTTGCCCTTTCGATTTTTCGGCCCTTAGAAGCAAGGTCTAGCGCGCCGGGGAGGCCTTTCGTATGAGGTTGAAGGTCCCAAACAAAAAGTTGGAACCCCCCCCCCCTCCCATCTCCCCCTCGAACAGTTTCAGTTTGTATAGACTTTGCAACATCAAATAATATATTATATGGTGCAGTTTGTACCCGCGATGTACAAATTAATAAGGTAGTACGACACATCAGTATGTCATGGGTAGGAACTGCACCGTACAATTTACAAAGACTGCACAACGTTACATGTATGGTGCAATTTCTACTGGCACGTTTGAAGGTATTAGAAGGCGATGTGTATCGAAGATTAACCCATTACATCCTAAGGATAATTTTTAAAGGTTGCTTATTGTCCTTTGAAGGCTACATTAGAGATTAGGAGATAGACCAAAAACATTTTAGTTCAAGCGTTGTGCCAGAATAGTTTGGCGCCTCAGACGCCATACTATTTTGGCAGCAAAGAGGCGCCAAGCTATTCTGGCACCATCCTTGCACTTAGTAAAATTTATGTCAAGCAATGAGTATCAGAATGAAATGGGTTAATGACAGAGGCCATTATTTGCCCTAAAAGACTTTCACTAAGAGAGTACCTGTCTTTTAACTCTTTTCATCCTGATGCGTTCATCCTACTGCTTGAAATAAATTTGACTATGATAGTTCCCGGGTGGTGCCAGGATAGTTCAAGAGTGGTGCCAGAATAACTTGGCACCCGAGGTGCCAATCTATACTGGCACCAGCCTTGAACTAAACTGGGCCATCTCTCTCCAAATCTGTAATGTAGTCTCCATAGGATGTACGTACATTTAAAACATTCCTCCTCAGAATCTAACGGGTTAAGACAAACATTTTTGTTACAAAAAGTATGCTTGCTCTAAATAGTTGTACTGCATCACCTGCTGTGTCGACATATCTTGAGGCAAATGCAAGACTCTGAGAGAGTTAAACTGTACATTCATGTGCTTGGAAGTATTTCACCTGAAAATAACCTGCTACATTTGTAACTCCATGCATTACAGGTATGTTAGTAGTTAGAGTTGTATTGTGTCTATTGTTATCACTTGTTCATAATGACATACTTGAAAGTGCATTAGACCAAAGACAGTATATTAACCCATAAAGCCCCGAAAAACTACGACAGAACGTGGATGAACCATGATATTTCAAGGTTGGTGTCAGAATAGCTTGGTGCCTCTAGGCGCCAAGCTATTCTGACACCTACCTTGAAATACCATTGTCGATCTGTCTCCAGTACTGTGGTATAGACCTCGGAGGATATCTACACAATGGCGGCCAATCTTTCCTTAATAATAATTGCAACATTTTTTTTTGTCTCTGAACCTATGATAAACGTGATAGGGCCATATACAAATAGTTATGAATGTGTTCAGGATGCAACGTCATATTAGAAATGATGGACATTAGAGGGCACGACGCATCGTTTTGCCATCAGACGGTATTGGCTGAAGCTCCCTTACACTGACTGAGAAGCTGCATGACGCTCAATGCTTCCGTAATAAGAGCAACATTTTGGGGTTTGTTTGTTTTTTGGGCTCACGTGCAAAGCAAAAATGAGTATGTTTTGGGCCAGTGGTCGTCTGTCCGTTGTCTGTCGTCTGTCCGCCGTCGTCTGTCGTCCGTGGTAAACTTTAACATTGGCATTTTCTCGGAGGCTATTGAAGCCACATTCTTCAAACTTGGCCCAAGGATACTTTGTGGTAAGACCATTCTAACATACCAATTTGACTGAGTGACCTCTCACCAAGGGAACAGGGAATAGGTAAAAAATAGCTATATTTTGACATACTTTATTTTTTGTCAAATACTATTCACAACTTCAAACCCAAACTTGGTACAAAGATACCTGATGGTAAGACCTTTCTATTCATACTAATTTGATTGATCCCTCGGAAAGGTCAAGGGTCAGAAGAGCTTATTAAATAGGTGAAAAAAAATATCCATATTTTGACAAAAGATGTTTTTCTCAAATACTGTTTACAACTTCAAAATCAAACTTAGTACTGAGATACCTGATGGTAAGACCTATCTATGCATACTAATTTGGATGACTCCTCAGAAAGGTCAAGGGTCACTAGAGCTCAGGAAATAGGTCGAGATAGGCATATTTTGACGAAGATGTTTTTTTTCTGTAATACTATTCACAACTTCAAACCCAAATTTGGTACAGAGATACCTGATGGTAAGGCCTATCTATGCATACTAATTTGGATGACCCCTTGAAAAACCCCACCCGGGTCTGCCCTGGGGGACTTGGGTGGGGTTAGGTATTTTTTAGTTCCCAGGGTCACCCTGGTCAGCCCCACAGGGTGGGTTTTCCTCTCCATTCTGGGGCATGTGTTTCTGTCTACCCTTTGTCCATTCACCTGTATTTGCCTTTTTACAACTCTCCCTACTGTCTGCACTGCCTGTAGCTCTTGATATTGGATGTTTGTTGCTAAATGGTCTTAGCTTTATTTAGCCCCATGTGTTAGGTTTATTTAACGTATTTGACCGGCTGGCGACATACATTCAATGTTCTGTGTTTTTTTTTTTTTTTTACAAGCAGTGCAGGCACGTCCTGAGAAAGCCTTGTTGCTGTCGGGACGTTAAGCAATGTACAATCAATCAATCAAACCCCTTGAAAAGGTCAAGGGTCACAAGAGGCTGGCAAATGTGTGTAAAATGCTGATTTTTGATACAATTGTAGGTATTCCCAAATTTTTCAACCAAATTTGGTACAAAGATATCTGGTGATAAGACCTTCCTATGCATTCTAATTTAGTCGACTCATCACAAAGGTCAAGGGTCACGGTGGGTTGACAGATGTGTGAAAAATGCTCACATTTTCAGAAAACATGAATTTTGCTGCTGCAGAAGCCAGCCCTTGTCACAAATGTCACACATATGTAAATCGGTCATACACGTGAGCCATAATGTTTTTGCCTTTCTTGTTTTTATAACACTGATGGACGTGATGGGGCCATTTATAATAGTTATGCATACGTTCAGGATGCAATTTCATTCTAAAAAAATGGGCATTAGAGGGCACAGTGCATCGTTTTACTCATATGCCTATCATTTTTCAATATGGAATGCTTCCTGAACACATTCATCACTGTTTTCTATGGCCCTATCCCGCCCATCGTAGGTTAAGAGACAAATATGTTGCACTTGTTACCGAAAGATTGGCCGCCATGCGGTTTCTCATTCAGTGTAAGGGTGCTTCAGCGGATACTGTCTGTGCCCTCAAATACCGATCATTTTTTAATATGGAAATGCGTTCTGAACACATTTATAACTATTTTTTATGGCTCTATCTCGTCCAGTGTATGCTAAACCACCAAAAATGTTGCACTTTTTAAGGAGCGAATCGCCTCTTTATGGGTTCTCAGTGTAGGGGTGCTTCAGTTAATATTGTCTGAGGATACTGTCTCATTTGTGAATATGGAAATGCTTCCTGAACAAATTCATAAATGTTGTATATGGCCCTATCCCGTCCATCATAGGCTTAGAGACCACAAATTTGGGGCTTATTAAAGGAAGGATTGGTCGCCTTGCGGCTTTTGTGTCAGTGTAAGGGTGCTTTAGCCAATACCGTCTGATCGCAAATCAGTGTTGTACCCTCTAATGCGTATCGTGTTTTTTAAATTTCATAACTGTTTTATATGGCCCCATCCCGTCCATCATAGGTTAACACTTTCGAGACGTGTCGCCGCTCCGGATTCGCGGCCTTAGGCCGCGAATCCGGATGTGACACGTCTCGAAAGAGTTAAGAGACCCAAAATGTAACATTTGTTAAGGAAAGATTGGCCCACGGCACCCAACAGATTATGGGGTTCAGGGACAGCTATTGCATTTGGAGTACGACGTGATTACTGATCAATTCAGGCGCACTGCCACTGTGACGATTTGATTTACCGGGACCTTTCAAAGAGCAGTCTAGTGAACAAGCCCGTCTTTTTCTTTCTGGATTGCGAGCCCAGCTACCGGGACAGGGACTCGAACCCACGACCCGGCTATTCCCTTTCCGTTTGGTCCGACGCATAACCCATTGTGCCCGGGATCCCCGCAGCAGGAGACGGTTTGACCATGATAATTCAAGGGTAGTGCCAGATTAGCTTGGCGCCTTCAGGCGCCAAGCTAATCTGGCACTACCCTTGAATTATCCTTGGTCAATCCATCTCCTGCAACTGGTACATAGTCGTTAGGCAACGCCTCCACAATCTGAGAAACGGGACCTTGGCGCTCAAATGGTTAACTCCTTCACTGCCTAGAAAAGGGAACACGATCCAACTGCAAGACTGAGACATAGATCTTCATGAGATCCCGCAACTGCGGGGGATCATGAGGTTCTGTGCCGTTTGCTGAGACCAATTGGTATCCATGTTTCTTGGACGGGTTTGGCTTTTGGTCGTTGAATGAAGACATATTCCAGAAGCAAAATAACGTAGTTACAGTGGCAGAGCAGGTACGGTTAACTGCCTGAGCAATTCCGGACTCTATCGATATTATTATGCAATGTGCTGTTTAATGTTAAAGGTCGGCGCGCATGAGGAAAAAGGTACGTCCGTAGACCTAGTGCTTTACGTTGGTGGCCGCTGCAGATTTGCGTTTCGTTAGGCTGACCTTTAATTTCTTTGACAATCCTTCTTGCCTCCTCCACCAGACGAAAGGTTACGTACACATGCTTTGCTGACATTTTACAGTGGATGAGGTTTATAAAGGGGCACGTTGTATAGCCGACTTGGGATCAAAACGCGAGAACGCGGACAGGAAAGGACACCGTTCACGAATCCAGAAGAAAAAGGTGACTGCCAAGCATGTGAAATGCAGAGAAATTTCCAACAAAGAAAGAACCACGCTTAGTACAACAAAGTCCCGGTACACTGAGGAGCAAAAGAAATGCGACATTTTTAGAATCGCCGGAAACACTAAAGCCAGATTCCAAATTATGGCATTTCTGGGTTGCTTGTTAATCTTTATAGAATTAATAATACTTGTGTTTTAGTTTTGTTAACTGCTTTTAACTTTTTTCAAAATTGAAATACAGACAGAAATGGTCTACATTTGCTTATCGAATTGCGGCATGAATTACCTTAAGTGAATTGTGTTGTACTAGACTTTTCTAAGCGTACTTCTTTCTTTGTTGAGAACACGCTCCACGAATGATTCAAACACATCTTTCAGACTGTCGCAGCAACACCTCGGATACGTTCTTCTGTCAACCGGCCTTCTTGTGCTTTCGCAGGAGACGTAACGTGGATATTGAAGGTATGGTAGCATATATATTGTTTTGTATGTAAGGTTTTGTAGCATTTATTATTTAAATTTATTGGTTTAATAAATGTATTTCTTTTTTCTTAATTAAATAGTTTGTACAGTTTTTTCTTCATAGTTTACTCAGGACAAGTTGATTTCATTTCTAATTCACTTTAGTGGATAAACTATAATAATAAAAATATATATATATATAAAAAAAAACAGAACTGTACATATACCAAGGGGAATTACTCAGCGCTGGATAATGTCCTGCGCTGAGTAATTCCCCTGGGTATGTGTACAGTTCTACCAGCGCTAGCCCTACCTATCACCTATCTGGTTTGTGAGTATAAAAAGCAGAGTCGTTAGCTTAACCCATTCCCTGCATTTGTTTCTGAAATCTGGGTTCATTTAACGATCAAAAGTCAATACCGTCCAAGACACATGGATAAAAATTGGTCCCAGCAAGAGTTATAGATCCGCATGAGCCCCCGCAGTCGGGGTGGCTTATGAGGATCTCTGCCTCTTGCAGTTGGATCGTGTTCACGTTTTCTCGGTAGTGAAGGGGTTAACTTGCTTACTATTAAAATCACTCTGTTTCTCTTGCCTTAGTCTAATACATTTTGCTCGTATGTATGTGTTCGTTTTTATTTTCAACTCTTTTTTTTTTTTTTTTTGCTTTGACCTGCGTTGGTCTATGAAAGTCTATGATGATACTAATTGTTGTTTTTATATTAGACACATTGTTCACAGACACTGACAACTACTTTTATAGTGCACCCTGATTGCTGACCTGTTTTACCGCCGTGAGATGGCCTTAGTTGCCTGCTCGGCGTTAAACCCAAATAACTTCAACTAACTACAACTACTGCTTACCTGTTTTATATATTACACGGGGAAAAATACTCACGCATTTTTTTGTGTTAAGTTGCATAATAAAAGAACGCCATTTTATGTCCATTGAACAATTTGAACTCTCGTTCAAGGAATTTGCAATTATTCAAGCGCATATCTAGTAGATATATGTAAAGAACAACATGATTTCTTTTAAACGATGACATAATCACCACAAAAGTTGTAACAAATAATGTTTATCATTAACATCCGACAGGACCAATAACTTGTCCATACATGTAGCACTTTTCTTTAACATTAAACCTCTCTCTCTCTCTCTCTCTCTCTCTCTCTCTCTCTCTCTCTCTCTCTCTCTCTCTCTCTCTCTCTCTGTTCTTTTTATGTTGACCATATGTGAAATATTTATCAATATATTGACTTTGTCTTTGTTTCTTTTTCTGTTGCTGCTAGTCTTGTGTTGTTCTTGGAAGGCGTCAGTAAACATTGTACCAGATGAGTGAGATGGATCGACTATGGTAGTTCAAGGGTAGTGCCAGATTAGCTTGGCGCCTTCCAAGGCGCCAAGCTAATCTGGCACTACCCTTGAACTACCATGGTCGACCCTTTTCCCTCGGAGATGTTTCAGCTAGGGACATTTTAGGAGAAACGTCCACGCGACTATGACACTAGCCCTTAAACTGTCGAAGTCGACTCCCTCTGTGATGTCCCAGTATGGAACATTTTAGCAGGAACGCAAATGCTATTCTGGCACTACCCTTCAATTATCACGGCCGTCCCATATTCTGCTGCTATGTCAAAAGAGCGGACGGTCAGAGACGGTAGACGCCTGTGTAAATGTTTTCCCCTGAACCTGCATTGTTTTGTCCTTTACGCAAGAACTGAAAACGGAGAAGGTCAATTTGTGAACGCTGTTTGGCTCTCATTAGTGATGAACGTGTGTTTGCTGTGACATTTTGAGCCGTTCAATTTCGAATGCCGTCCACCCACCTGCGATGCATGTCAAATGTTATGTGTATTGACCAAAAGACGGTTTCAAAAGGATATACGGTAAAAATGAGCGAGACGGTAAGAATAGGCCCATAACTTGGGAAAGGCGGGAAGAGTTGGCGCAGGCAGGGGTAGGGGTGGTGGGTGGGGGAGAGAGGGAACAAGGGAGATGAGGGTGGGTGGTTTAACCCCTTCGCTGCCAATGATCACGGATTTCGCGACAGAAACCACTGCACACCGATCGACATTGGCGTAAAAAAAAAGGCAACAATGGGACGAGAAATAGGCAAAAACAACATACCACCAACAAGAGACATAAATCCACACGAGCCGCCGCGACTGCGGGGGCTCAAGAGGATTTATGTCTTTTGCAGTTGGTTAGCGTTCGCCTTGCTTCGGCAGTTAAGGGGTTAGTCACATGACAAAAGGATGAAGAGGTAGACATAGAGATCGTAGAGATATTGCATCACAAATTTTAGCGTATAAGCTTGGATGTGACTAATTAAAATTTTTTTTTTTAATGACTACTAAAGTCAAAAATAATCTTCTGGTTTGTTTGCCAGAACACACACGCGTACAAGTGTATGCCTATGTGTAATGGCAGCAAAGGTGCCTCCCCACTTGTTCTACGTCAGTCAAGTGCAACTTTACATGTACTACGTGTCTATAGCGTTTGTCTCACCTCTCGCGCTCACTCCACAGTCGTAAAACTGAACCCATTCCCTACCGAGAAACGTTGAACACCACCCAACTGCAAGAGGTAAAGAAGCACCCACCACCAAACTGCAAGAAGCATAGATCATCATGAGCCCCCGCATTTGCGGGGGCTCATGAGGATCTATGCCTCTTGCTGAAACCACTTTGCATCCATGTTGCATGGGCGGCTGGGGATCTTTGACACTGCACTTTAACAATGATTTATAACACAGAATCTGCGTCCATGGCAATGAAGGGAGAAACCCGGACAGCCTCAGTCCAAGTAGGCAGAAGACGTTGATTGATACCAACAAGTGATATACATTCTCAGGAGCCCCAGCATGCTGCAGAGGCTCATGAGGATCTATGGCTGTGGGGTCATACTGATTTAGCGACCACTAATAAAGCAAGAAGTGTTATGTGCGTTTACAACTATCTATTGATTTGGTTTACAAACAGCCGCATCCGTTGAGAATGTCAAGTACTGTCCGCTTTTACAACTCGTTTGATTCCTTCATTGTTTACTGACATGATTTACTGTGGGAGTCAATATCGTCTGCACTTTGATTGAGAAGCATATTGTCACGAGATTTCAAACCAGAAACGTTGCTTAAGACAGACATACTCCTATATCAACTATTGATATTACTATCCTTGCATAACACGTCGGAGTGGCGGTCTGTCGTTTCGTCAATCAGTTGTTTTTTTTTTTTTTTTTGTGTGTGAGATCACCGGCTCTGACAGATACATGGACACTGGCCATGCGAAATACAAATGCCTAAAAAACTTGAAAACGTTTGGCTTGAATAACCACACGCATCAAAATAATAACATTGACAATGGACATTTTTTTTTAAAGCTCTTTTACAAGAAGTTGTAAGCCCTTAACCCCTTCACTGTCGAGGGAAACTGAACAACCCCCAACTGCAAGAGGTATAGATCCTCATGAGCCCCCGCATTTGCGGGGGCTCATGAGGATCTATGCCTCTTGCTGAAATCACTTTGTGTCCAAGCCCCTCGGACGGCAGGAAGTTTTTGGCGTTGAACATACATCACCATTCCCAAAAATTAAAAAAAAATCTGCATCCACGGACAGTGAAGGGGTTAAAAATAGCGTATTGTTCCATGCGCTTCACGCAGTAATTATGCGTCTTATTCTGCTAGTAACGGCCTACACGAGTGTTTTGTCTTGTTTCGTCCACAAGATGGCTGCAGTCCTGCTGGTGGCCATTTTGGTGTGTCGCGTGACCAACCCGTCCATTGCGATGCGCGTGTCACGGCATGGTGCAAGTGCTGTAGCTAAAGGTAAGTCCACATGTTTGATTTGATCGCTTAGTTTCAAAGATGTGTGAAAATGTTCAATTTATTTTAACATAGAGTGACAATATTAACCCCTTCACCTCCAGTGGACACGGACTGTTTTATAAGTCATTGTAAATTTAACGTCTAAGATCCCCAGCCGTCCAAGGGGGCTGATGAGGATCTATACCTCTTGCAGTCGGGTGGTGGTTATTTTTTCTCGACAGTGAACAGGTTAAAACTGTGATTACTATATGGACTGGTTGTTTCCAGTTCAGTGTGAGGGATAATTTTCATACCCGTACGGGCCTTTTGCGGGAGTTTATATATTCCCCAGACAGACCCACTGGGTAGTACGTCACAGGTACACTTCTATTCAAATGCTTAGCATCTCATTTGAATAGAAGTGTACTTGTGTTACACTCCTCGAGTGGGTCCGCTATTTATGAAGTACTTGAAAGCATCTCTTTTGAATAGATGTGTACTTGTGGCGTACACCCTGACTGGTTCTATCTCGGGACCGAGTACACTAGCATCTCATTTGAATATAAATATACTTGTGGCGTACCCCCTAGTGGGGCTGAGCTGGTATGCCTCGCCCTGTACCTAGGTTAAACGCACCAGTGGCGCCATTACTGTGATTTTCGCATCTGTCCGGTCGCTCGGACTGGTCCTGCGCACCAGAACTGCACTCGCAGGTAGGCTTTTGCACTTGTAGTGTGGTCTCGTACGTTCCCGCGGAAGATTGTGATCGCAGCCGAAAAACGGCGCGTTTCCGATTTTAGCTTACCTCCCCTTGCTCGCCAGTTTTGTGTAGAGATGGACTGAGGAGACAGGTTATGTGCCGCAAAGTCGACCTATCTTGTATTTTGCAAAGATTTATGCTGTGGAAGCAGCAAACTTGCTTTGATAGGGAAGGGGTGTGTGGAGGCCTCATCCAGGTGACTCCGGGTCACCGCAAAGCCGGCGACGCAGATGTCGTAAAATCCACCAAGAGGAATAAAGCTATTTTTCAAATCTTCCAAATCGTGTAATGTTTCGTGGTGCTATCATAAGGATTACATATGGGAAATGATTTATTCATATTATTTAGTTGCAGCAATCAAACGTGACGTGATTCTTTCTCCGAGATTGCTCCAGAGAACACACGCCCTAAACCGATCTGGTGCACAGGACCGTTCCGAGCGACCACTCAGGTGCGAAAATAGCAACAATGGTGCCGCTGGTGCATGCCAGCTAGGCACAGGGCGAGGTATACCAACTCAGCCCTATTGGGTCTACCTGGGGAGTAATAAAAAAAAAAAATAATAATAATAAATAATTAAAAAAATATACTTCTTGTGTGCTCTCTGCGTGGGTCTATCTATGCGGACTGAGTACTCAAGCACCTCATTTGCACAGAAGTGTACTTGTGGCTTATTACTCCTCGAGTGGGTCACTGTGTGCGGTACATATTGGACCAGGAATAGGCAAACAACTTCATTCGCTTCCGCGTCTGCGGGACCTTAAAAGTTTCCTAGCCTCAGTCTTGCAGTTAAACGATGTTCTATTGTATGCAAGAGGTATAGATCCTCATGAGCCCCCCGCAGTTGCGGGGGGCTCATGAGATCTACACCTCTTGCTGACACCACTTGTTTTGCGAATTTTTGACGATAAACAAGCGAGGTGATCTGTGGTTTTGACTTTGCACGAGTGAATCACCGTTGCTGTCGTCATCACCACGACCATTACCACATTTTAAAAAATTCATCATAACAATTACTAGAAGAATCATTATTTGGGTGGATTTGATTTATTCAGGTCCAGGATACAACACTGGTGCCCCAGTACCCAGCCAGGTCATCCAGCCTCACAAGGTTCAATTTCAAAATTATGATTCGGAGCCCTTGCACACGGCAGCCAAGGTCATCGAAGGTCAACGCCAGAATTGCTACCGCCTTCCAAAATACCTGCATTTCAACATCTCAGACGACTCCTACTATTACCCTCAGTAAGGCGCAGTTTCTCTCGTTCCTAGGTAAAAGACTTGCAACAGCTCAAAATAGGTAATTCTGATTTCAAGGGTATCGCCTGATCATGGTTATCTATAGATGCGCCTTGCCAGGTACCTTGTGTGTTGGGTTGGTTGGTTGGTTGGTTGGTTGGTCGGTCGGTCGGTCGGTCGGTCGGTCGGTTGGTTTGGTTTGGTTTGGTTTGGTTTGTTTTGGTTTGGTTTGGGCTTTGGTTTGGGTGGGTTGAGTGGGTTGGTTGGTTGGTTGCTGGTGCCTTCGTTCCTTCGTTGGTTGTTTAGCTGGTGAGTAGGTTGACTGATCGGTTGTTTGGTTGGCTGAATTGCTTGCTTGTTTGCCTGCTTGCTTACTTGTGAACTCCATCACTGCCGAGAAAAAAAAAGTGAACACGATCCAACTGCAAGAGACATAGATCCTCGTGAGCCCACGCGACTGCGGGGGCTCATGAGGATCTATGCCTCTTGCTGAGACCAATTTGTATCCATGTTTCTTGGACGATGTTGCAATTATTTTAGAATCAAGCAAACAAAAAAAGAAAGTTAGGTTCAGTGTCATGGAGCTGGTGAACGTAAACAACCGTTTCTAGAACAGAGCATGGTTGCAGGAACAACATTTTCCAGGAGCTTCGCGAAAAAAAGGACGTTCTACAGAAGATCTTCGAGAACGGTGCTGTACCGGTTGCCCCGCACGCGGACACGTACACGCTCTACGCTCCACAGCCAAGGTATTAGCCAGGTTGCGTTTGCACCGAACGGCTTTCAACAACGGACGAGAGAGAAATCACGGTGGATAATCAGCTTGGACCATAAGCGCAGACAACACTCCAAACATCTCCAAGAGGCATAGATCCTCATGAGCCCTCCGGGCTCATGAGGATCTATGCATCTTGGAGGTGTTTGGAGTGTCCGGGCTCATTAGTTGAAACTACCAAGTAGGTAGCAAAAAAGCACTATCAGGGGAGAGATTTGTGCATTATCGACCAATGATCATAGATCTACTTTGGTCAAAGCACACCAAAAAAAAGATAGGAAAAAGGGGTGCTCTAAGTAAGTGACTGGACGCAATGCAAATGGAAGCCCCCTCGAAGGGGGGCGTATCACATATCCACTCGATTTCCGGCCCCTTGGTGCATGGAAATTTAGATCTAGGTCTCCCAAAAAGGGTCCATATATTTAGCTGGTGTGGACAGCTGTTTCGGTCTAGGCGACCGCTGCAGGGCACCATCATTAGGATTTATGTCTCTTGAAGGTGCCCGAAGTGTTGTCTATGCTTATGAAACTAAATGAATCCTCGCCGGGATTTCGCTCTCGTTTGTTGTTGGGAAGTCGTTTGTTGCAAACGGAACCTCATTACTGTCTCTCGGAAGAGATTGATTGATACGGTCCGTCACTCCATCTGTCAGTCGGTCTGTCCGTCCGTCCGTCTGTCTGGTCTGTCTGCCCTGTGGTGTACTCAATTTAGCAAAACTAATCCAGACATATTTTCCATCACCAGTGACCTTCAGTCGCGGGTCGGAAACGGACTGACAAAGGGCGGCAACTCGGGCTGTGTCGGGTACAGGCTGCTGCTTCGCAGCTTCGACTCGCACGGCGGGCGGTGCTGGGTTGTCTACCCTAGACACCAAGCCGTCAGCTTCCTGGACTGCAGGTATGCCATGAACCCCTTCACTGCCGAGACAAAATGAACACCACCCAAATGCAAGAGGTATAGATCCTCATGAGCCCCCGCAGTTGCGGGGGCTCATGAGGATCTATACCTCTTGCTGAAACCACTTTGTATCGATATTCTGGTGTGTTTGTTGGTTTTTTTTCGCTTGGGGCTTTTGGACCCCGGCGGATTTACAGTGATTTTAAAAACACAGTCAGCGCCCACTGGCAGTGAGCGGGTGGGAGGGAGGTGGTCTGTGATTTTCGACTTTACGGTTGTATCCGCCTTTTCGGTTTTATCCGCGAGGTCCAGAAGCCGCTCAGTCCTAACCCCTTCATCGCCGGACAAAGTGAAAGTTACCCAGCCGCAAGAGTGGCAGGGTCCCGTGCGTCTCCTGTTCGTTTTATTGTTCTTTCTGCCTATTTTGGCCATATTTACATTTGTGGATAACAACAACCGTTAACAACAACCGTACCGTATTTATCCTACTGTGTGAGCACTATGTACGAGCATAGAGCTTCATCACAATACTGTAACGCACGCAGACTTGCCCACAGCCGTACGCACAGACTCTCGCACAACAGACGCATACACCGCCACTGACTCAGACGGGCGCATTCATGCGGTAAAACTCAACCCACGGGCTCCCTTTCTAAAGTAACTTTTATACACTGAAAGGTTCAAAAAGATTGTCAAACTATATACACTTCTCTACTAACATCCGAACATCTAATGTCAATGTCGGTCTGTCAGCGGTCGTTTCAGGCGCGCAGTTCGTGTTCACTGGCGTGGAAGGGGTTAGTGTCGTCCTTAACTAACGTCAGACTTGAAATGACTCACAAGCAGTAATGATTAACCCTTTTACACCATGGACGCATTTCCCTAATTTTGGAGTGTCACCAAAGGACTATGCACCAGTTGCAGGAGATAGATTGACCGTGACAATTCAAGGGCATTGCCACGTTAGCTTGGCGCCTGATGGCGCCAGGCTAATGTGGCACTGCCCTTGAATTATCACGGTCGATCCATCTCCTGCTGTCGGGCGTCGGGGCTAAACGGGCCACATTTGATAGCCACCAGTTGTAAGACTGTCTGTGACGCTCTTCAAGTCTTGACTGACAAAATTCTACTGCCGGAAATGAACTGAAAATTATAGTTCGAGTTGGTTGGTTAGTTCGGGTTTAACGTCCACAGCACCGAGGTGATCATGGACGGCCCTGACGGGCGGGTTATGGGGGACAGGGAAATCTATTGCCTATGGAGTACGACCTGAACACTGATCAACTCAGGCGCACTCCAACTGTGCCACTTTGATTTACCAGGACCTTTCAACGGACATGCTATTGAACAAATCCGTTTTTTTCCCCCTGGATTGTGAGTCCAGCTACCGGGGCCGGGACGGGATTCGAACCCACGACCCAGCGATTCCTTTCGCTCTCCTGCTCCGACGTTTAGCCGCCTGAGCTATTTGGGACTCTTATAGTTCGAGTGTTTCCAGTGTTAATAATAATAATAATAATAAAGAGCATTTATATCGCGCTGAATCCCCAGCAGCAGTGGGCTCTAAGCGCGTTACAGAAAGGTGTAAGTATGCAGAATCTCACAACATTTAAAAAAAATGTAATCTACGCACACACATACAACTGAAACACACAGAACTCATTCCGTCCGGCGCACGTATTTCCCAAAATTTGGAGGCGTCATAGTAACGACTATGCACCTGCTGCAGGAGATGGATCGACCATGATAATTCAAGGGCAGTGCCAGATTAGCTTGGCGCCGACAAGCTAATCTGGCACTACCCTTGAATTATCACGGTCGACCCATCTCCCGCTGTAGTGCGTCTGGGTTGAATGGGATAACAAAACCATCATCCTGCAACACTCGTTTTCGATGGAAGATCTCCTGTGACTTTTCTTCTCAGTACTGAGGTGCACGCTTGGTATCGCCTGTATTTCTTGTGTCTCTTACTTTCCTTTCGTTGCGTCTCTCAGGTCTGCGTCGAGGTGCGCGGGAGGACAATTACAACAGCACGGTCAGTACAGCACATGCGCCATCGAGGAACGCGCCGAGGGGGTTTGGGCATGGTGCGAAACTCTTCCTTTCGGACAACGGATCACCAAGATTTACCTCCCTTTGCCCGTCCGATGCCGCTGCCCCGAGTATGACTGCTAATAAAAGTGCACGTCAGTTGAAATAATTTGAGAACGTTTTATTATTAAAGGTATGTTTGTTGCATGTTTAATGGGAGCGGGTAGGGTTTATGCTCTGTTCGTTTGGATGTTTGTTATCTAATATTTTGTGATTTTTGTTTTGTGCTTTGGTCCGGCTTTATCAGTTTTGGCCCCGGGGAGTTTTCTTCTTTTTTTTTTCTCTTTTTTCTTCTTTTTTTTTTTTTTTGTTGTTGTTGTTGTATTGCTACAGTTTGTTTGTTTGTTTGTTTGCAGCAAGCTGGACCTCTAGGCCAAAAACAGGTGAACGCCTTCGACATCCCAGTGCGCAACAGGTCATCGGACCGATGTCGGCCGTCGTTGGCCAGCGCACGGCCGTGCGCGGGCCAACGGCGGCCGACTTCGGCCCGGTGGCCTTGCAAGCATTGGTATATTATAATTTAGGCCGGCTTGGCCGCCTGAAGGCTAACAGTCCCTTCGCTGCTAGTAACTTAAACGCCGGTGGGGCCCAGTTGCACCTGGTTAGTTCAGGTTTAACGTCCACAGCACCGAGGTGATCATGGACGGCCCTGACGGGCAGGTTATGGGGGACAGGGAAATCTATTACCTATGGAGTACGACCTGAACACTGATCAACTCAGGCGCACTCCAACTGTGTCACTTTGATTTACCAGGACCTTTCAACGGACATGCTATTGAACAAATCCGTTTCCCCCCCCCCCCCCCCCCTGGATTCTGGGTTGCACCTGTGTGAGCTTCAGCTTAAATTCTGCGTAAGCCGCTCCGCAAGGCTTTGTGTTGTAGGCCGATCTTGCGCAGGATTTAAGTTTTACTCCTGCGAACTACGCCGCCTGAGGCACGCGCCGCCCTAACCCCCTTCCCTCCCCTCCCCCCACCTCCACCTCCAAGCTGACTGACGAACGTAAGTTTAGCCATTAATTGACATTGTGAGGCAGAGTGGGTCCCTCAATTCATGAAGACCCACCCAGTGAGCAAAGGCCCTCGGACCCACGACGGCCGCAATGGGGTCCGCGCACGGCTGTGCGGCGCGCCGGGCCCGGCCACTGCCGCCGTTGTGGGTCCGAAGTCTTTTTTTCTACTGGGGCAGGGCGTGAAGTTTCTTGCATCTGGACGCTGTTACCCCCAACACTGACATTCACCGTTAGTTGGTTTTTGGAGCCTTAACTCATTCGAGACGTGCCGCATACGGATACGCGGCTTGAAGCACGTCTCGAATGAGTTTACGCCGAACAGGCGAGCAACGACATTCTGACACGTGACAATGAGCTGAAATGCAGTCGAGATTGTTGCTGCAATCGGATACGCGGCTTTTTGACGCGTATCCGAATGCGTGCGGCACGTCTCGAATGATTTTGATTTTTATTTTTAAATATATTGTTGTTGATTGCTATCGATTTCATAGGCATGTTTCTGGCCCAGTTTCCCCAAAATCTGGATTTGGTATTCCCGAAGGCTATTTATACTACACCGAGTGATCCCGCGTGAGGTTCTGTTGTAAAGTGTTTAACCCGGCTGACTAATTTTTACGACTTTTTTAATATTTACCACCGTTGATCGTTCGGTTTCTGGGGAATCGTTATGTCACCCGTGGGTCAAACAGTGACCTTGCCTTAACACCACTGTAGAATATTTATGGCATGGCGTTTGTTCAAGTCCACTTAACCCATTCAACCCTGACGCTCTACAGCAGGAGATGGGTCGACCATGATAATTCAAGGGTATTGCCAGATTAGCTTGGCGCCTGTCGGCGCCAAGCTATTCTGGCACTGCCCTTGAATCATCATAGTCGATCCATCTCCTGCAACTGGTGCATAGCCATTAGATGGCGCCTCCAAAATTTGGGAAATACGGCCGTCGGGCTGAATGAGTTAACATTATAGACTTTCGTGTGTGAATCGGAATACACTATGTTCGCTGCGTGCTACAGCAACAGTTCACATCCTGAGGCTGATTTTGTTTAATTCGTATTGTTTTATGAAGGCTATGTTACAGATTAGAACGATTGACCACTGATTAGATAGATCAACCGTTTTAGCTCTAGGATGGTTATAGAATAGCTTGGCGCCTTAGGCGCCAAGCTATTCTGGCACTACCCTTGAACTGGCATAGTCAAATTAATTGCATGCACTACTTGATAATATTGATACATTTTACGGAAATATTTCAAAAGCTGTACTTTCTGCTGCGGAGAAGTCTATATCAAAATGGAAAGGAAAATCAAAAGGAAAATATTCAGGTAATATTTGGTGGAACACAGAATGTGAACAAGCTGTAAATAACAACAAGAAACACTTTAATAAATGGATAAGAAATAAATCTGAAGAGAACTTTAGTGAAATGAAGAAAACAAAAATACACTGTAACCGAATAGTGGCAAGAGCCAAAATGAACCACTGGGCTGAGTTCTGTAAAAATGAAGTGTCTGAATCAAAAGATACATATAAGGTTCGAAAACAAATATCAGAATGTATACAAATTACAAGTGTATCCAATCGCAGTAGAGGGCATGCAACACATTTCCTAGTGCAGTAGATAAAGCGGAGGCCTTTGTTAATATGTTTGCAGAAAGCAGTCTCACGTCGTCTTAGTTTACCAAAAATAAACCTCAGAAAACAAGAAGAAGTAAAAGTAGAATATCAAGATCCAGTTTCTAATCATTCTCAGTACATAAATGCTCCAATTCAATGAATTCCTAGATGTTTTACAGTCGTTTGCAAATAACTCTAATGCAGTGGGTATAGAAGGAATTTACCTGAACCGTGGAAAAAAATACTACATAAATTTTACCCAAAATGTTGTTTTAATGGATCTCTTCCTACTATCTGGAAGCAGTCAGTAGTAGTTCCAGTACTCAAATCGGGTAAAACACGTACATTGGTTAGTAGTTAATAACTACTAGTTATAGACCTATTGCACTAACACCACAAGCTTGCAAAGTAATGGAAAAGATTATTATAAATCGGCTATTTCATTACTGTAGAAAGCAGGATATAATTCCAGTTAATCAAGCTGGTTTTCGAAAGGTAGATGTACGACAGACCATTTAGTTCAACTCACAAATATCGTTCAAAGACAATTTTCAAGAAGAAAATGTATATTGGCAACCGTTTTAGACGTAAAAAAAAAGCTTACGACAGTGTTTGGCGTGCTAGGTTATTATACAAAATAAAACAGATGGGCTTAACCGGGTTAATGTATGAGTACATTAAAAGCTTTTTGTCTAAAAGATTTGTCTGCACAAAAGTTGGTAAAAGTCATCCAACCTTTCAGAAAATAGATATGGGTATTCCTCAGGGATCGATAATTTCACCCTTTTTATTCACTGAGTTAATTTACGACCTCCCAAAATCTCTATCACAGAACACAACTGTGGCACAATATGCAGATGATATTGCTATATGGATGAACACTAACCTCAGAAAACGTTCCCCAAAAGAATCGTAGATTACGTTCAAAACATTAATCAGATTGAATTGGTCAAAGTATCAAACTATCAGAAAGAAAATGGCCTGGAACTATCTTGGGGGGGGGGGGGGGGGGGGGGGGGAGAAACATGTCAAATGCTTTTTAATAATAGGGAAAGTGCTAAAACATTACCTAAATTATCCCTAAACGGGACGCCTTTAAACTATCAACACAGTGTAAAGTTTTTATGGGTACATTTTACATCAAAATTATTTAGGAGAATTCATATTGAAGTCGTATTAAATAAAGCAAGAAAAAGACTTGTTAAAAATTATAAACTCACAACCATGGAGTCAGGGCATTAAAACTTTTTTATACCTTGGTACATCTTTAGTTCGATCAACACTTATATATGGTCAGGAAGTCTACTTTACTGCCCAGCTACACTTCTAAAGAAACTGCAAAGCATTGATAGTAAAGCAGTTAAATTAGCCCTTGGAGTGCCAGTTCATACTAAACTGTAAAAACCTACAAAGAAGCAGGCATTCTGTCTTTATCTGACCAGCGTAAATTAGCAACTGCAAAATACATTGTCCGAAGCCTGTCCGTCAAACATTCAGTACGATATGACATATTTTTAGACGCAGATGTGGATTTCCCAAAGAGAGCGCAAACAATCCCGTATCTTATACCTATACGCAACTATGTCAAAGATGCTATAGAAAACTGCAATATAGATATCAAGCCTATATCAGTCTTACCGGTAACACCTACTATAACTCCGTGGGAACATATTAATGCTACTTTCGATATAGATTGCACAGATTTGGAGAAAAAAAAAGATGAGGATGTAAACGCTTTAGCAAATTTAGTGAAAGAAAAAATACAGAAAACATATTTTAAACATTTGAAACATCTTAAATTCTTCAGACTGTGGTGCAGGCTTTGTTATTCCGGATCTCGTGAAGAAATCTTTTTATCTCAGTAAAGGATTTTTTATATTTACGTCTGACCTGTATGCGATTCTCATGGCACTAAATTATATTCAACTTATACCTTATGATTGATTTGTGTCGATTCTAAATATGTCCTATATAGTCTAAAACGCAGGAATTGTAAAACAAGAAAAGACTTTGTATATGAAATAAAACATGTTCTAGGCTGTATTATGTCCAGAGGAATAGGGATATATTACTGCAAGGGAGAGAATTGGCTTTCAAACGACATAACTTGTTTCAATGCGGTAAGATCAGAATGTGCGCTTTGACCAGGTTCAAAAGTAAGCAAAATGCATATTTTTTTAGGGAGAAAAATGTAAACAAACTCCGGGTTCTTGGTTTATTTAACACATATGGGTGTTCGATACAAGCTCTGAAGAAAAAGGAGTATGTTTTCGCATAGAAGACACTCAGAACTTGCAGAAAATCCGGAAAACCCAATACCGCCAATGTGATAGATTTATCACATTGAAAGTGTCCTAGCTTGCCTTAAAGTAGGTCAAGATTCCATATCGCGTGTGCAGGTACCTTTTCGTTGACCAGACTTTCTACAAAACAGTATTGTGCACACGTGTCCGTTCACGCGCCAGGGCTGTATCACACTCGTGTGACTTATATTCTGTCGCATGTGTGAAGGCAGCAAAGACGAAGGTGTGAAAGTAAACACTCCATACCTCTCCAAGAGACATAGATCCTCATGAGCCCTCTACAGTTTGGTCCTAAAATTCCACGACACTTTGACCGAGTTGTGCTTATTTAAAATCATGATAATCTTTCGAGGCGGCCCTTAAATTACTGTGAGCAGCATATAAAACGAAGTAATTTGCATAACAGTATGATGGGGACCTATACAAAGAAAGCGTTGTAATCTGACATTCGTTATACCCGACCTTGTTAGGAACAAACTTCTACCAATTAGTTACTTGTAAGATGAGTACTTTTCAGCTGCTGTGTGGCGCCTATACCGAGTGCCATAAGACACGCAACAGTGGCTGTTAGACAGATGATTAGAAATAGTATAAAAATAAACTTGTCAACTGTTTCAGCCACTACGCGGCCCGACACGACTGGAAACCTGGACTGCTTGGTCGTTTTTGTGTCGCTCGATTTCAGACCGCCAGAGCTTTGAGCTTTCCCGCTTGCAGGAGATACCGATTTTGTTTTTGGTTTTCCGTGGGACATTCCATTATATTGCGAAGTGATGTCTTCCATTACAGCGTCATCATTTGTGACGACATTACTGTCAACGTCATGTGCGTGCATACGCAAGATTTTCCTGAGGGCGATGGTGATTTTGGCGAGGCGTCCTGTCACGGGTCTGTTTTCGGGCCTGTGGTGGTAGCTGAGGATCCACACAGACAAAATGACGCTTGCAGCCGTCAGAGCGAGAAGAATCACCAGGTACACCGTCAGCACCGATACCTGTAAACCATGCAACACACACACCTAGACCAACACGGTGACTGACAAACGCGTACAAATGGGAACATGCAAGGGAACAATCAACAAAGCACGAAGTCTTAACTCATTCGAGTCGTGCCGCAACCGGACACGCGGCTTTAGGCCGCGTGTCCGGATGCGGCATGTCTCGAATGTGTTAACCCTTCGGGTGTCGTTAGAGTTTTTTATCGCGACGATACCTGCAATCATCGCGCCAAAAACGCTACCGACGTGCAGCCAAAGGGATGAGCACACGTAGAATAACAAGGAGAAAACGGTGTTGTTTGTCTGGCTCCTATTCCAAAGCGCCCGCTCTTCTGTTTTCCAAAGCGTCCGCTCTTCCGTTTTGCCCATGTTCATCCACAGTCCGTTGGTAAATGGTGTAAAGTATTCTCAAGACGAAGACCGAACCGCTGTTATGCCAAGGGTTATTTCGACAGAACTCGTTCCTGTTCACGCGAGTTCAGCTAGTGACATCGCGTAATATTTTGTTCTGTTCAAGACTGTTTCTTGGTTTTCTTGCCTTCGTGTCTACGTTAATTTTTATTTTACCTTAATGTTCTACTCATCTTGATTCATGTGCCACGTACCTGCACTGACGTGGACGGCATGGCATCGGTAATGAGCGTAAGATAGACAGCGTAGGCCAGCAGAATGGTGATGGACAGGCCCATCTTCTCGCCCGCGTCCGCTGGGAGGGCAAAGGTCAGGGATGACGTACAGGCCAGGAAGAGGACGGGTAGGATGATGTTCAGCACGTAGAAGGTTCGACGTCTTTGAAGCTGAATCTGGAACGGAATCACTGGTGCTGTATTGTCAGTTAAGACCTTTACACAAGTAGGTGTTTAGCATGCGACATATTGCAAGGGAAAAGGGCATCGTGGTAGTTGTGGCATCTTGTTGCAGGCCATGCAGAATCATGCGCGCGTCAGTCACGTGTTCACAACTGACGCGCCACTCAGGGAGTAACTAATATAAGTTATTGGCAACAGTGGTTTGCTTGACGGCCTGAGGGAACCATTGTACCCCGAAGGCCTGAGACAACCCTTGCTACCAATAACGTATTTGTTTTCATTCCTCCACTATTTTTGTAAAAGACATCAAGCTGAAATCTTTCGACTTGGATCACGATAGACATGACTGACGTCAAAAGAATATACATGTATACATACTAGACTTATGACATAGTTTAAGATATTTTATGACGTTGCCAGCCGTCTGCATGACCAGCAGCATTGTCTACAAATTGTCAGAGTAAGGCAATGGAAGAGTTGAGTGGCTGTTTGACTAACAAATTGTAAAATTCTTAAATAAAAGTCACATAGGATGCTCATGTGCTTTCGATTCCGCAAAGATTCTTTTTTTTTATTGATCTGTTACACATTATTGCTGCAAATGTGTGCTACAAACAATTCTAGTAGTGTTCCTGCTGTTTCGAACAACACCAGTAACTTGTACTTTAGAACGTTTTGGTAATATTGAACAAAACTGGCATGCAAGACGCATCAGAAAGATGGCTACAAAAGTCCGCTATTAGTCACTACAAGGGTTTTTGTAGATCGGTCAAGTGGCACAGTTTGCGCCAAAGGCATTGGTCGTGTGACTTAGGGGCTGGACCCACGCTACCAGAATTTGCGACTGGCAATGTGTGGTAAGCAACAATTTGCCACTGCCACATCAGCTTCGTGGCACACGTTTCAATGTGCACGCAATGTGTTTGTACTGACTGACCTGCCATTACCATATATGGAACAGCTCTCACGCGCCCGGTTCAAATATTCGGAGCTGCGGGAGTCCCATATGCATGGGAACTCTCGGACAAGGTTGATCAATTAACTCACTGGAGACGTGCCGCATACGGATACTCAGCTATTCGCAGCGTTTCCGCATGCGGCGCGTCTCTAATGAGTTAACAGTCTCAAAGCCCGGTCGCTCAGCTTCTCCGCCATTTTTCCGGCTCGGAAGATGAAGAAACGGGAAGTGGCGCAAGGACACCGCTGATTGGCTGAGAGGCGGCAACATTTGCTCGAGCCTTGCCGGCTACCACAAATAAATAGACTCGGTTTGTATCGGGGCGCAATTTGTGGCGGCAATGTTGTAGGCACCCCTAATTGTGGCGGCAACATTGCCGCCACAAAATTGCGCCCGGCAATAGGTGTTTGTGGTAGCGTGTGCCCAGCTTCTTTAGGAAAACAATGGAATATGTCGCACTGAAGCCGGCAACTACTTTGCACTAAAGCGATCTGCAGCATGGCGGGCTTGCATTGCTAAATGTCGCCGATACAACGGTTGTCACTGTTGCTCGGCACATGCAACAGACGTGGTCTACGGTCCCTGGAGCACCGGCAGCGGAGGTACTCCTCTACCCAGTAAACAAAGGTCATCGGGCCCACGACGGCCGCAGTGAGCCCGCGCACGGCTGTGCGCAGGCCAACTGCGGCCGTCGCGGGCCCGTAGACGTTTTGCTACTGGGGTAGGTACAACGGAGGAAAACCAGAATATCTTACGTCAGTCACACTTAATAAGTTATCCCCTGGGTCATATATCATTGTAAAGAATACTGAGAACGTTTACAAAGAAGATATTACGAACTTAATGCCTGGAGCAGCTCCCTTTCAGCGACAAACTCCCTACGTGAACGACACCCTTAATAGTGCAGCAAACCGGCCTGCTAGCCCAAAAGGCTTTGGTAGATAAACTTTAATTTAAGGTGACAGTATTGATCTCACAGTCCCTAACCTGCAGGCCTACACCACAGCAACAGTTTCTTCTATTCCACCATCATAGAGTACACTCTGGTTGTGTCACCGCTGATCAGCAGCAGCGAATCGAGGGAGACAACCAGTCAGTATAGATAGTGCAACAAAACCGTTGACCCAATCAATTGTCTACTGAGGCCGTAAGGTCTACAAATTCGTCTGCAACAAGCTACAAATAATTTGTAGTTTTTGTCATCTTTGTTTCAATCTTACAGCCAGGGTCGGGAAATAAAACCTAACAATCTTGCAACATGACCTTGCGTAAGTACCTGTCTGGGTCTAAATTAGCATTGAGTCCTAATTTCGAAATTGCCATATTTTGCGGCCGTCCTCTTGAGACTTACTAGAAGATAACAAAGATAATAGGGCATTTATTGACCATGATAGTTCAAGGGTGGTGCCAGAATAACCTGGCACCTAGAAGCGCCCAGGTATTTCGGCATCACCTTAGAACTGTATATGACGCTTAACCCCTTCACTGCCAGTGGACGCACATTTTCTGAAATGTTTGATAATTAAACGCCAAAAAGCCCCAGCCTTCCTGAAACATGGCCACAAAATGGTGTAAGCAAGAGGTATAGATCCTCATGAGCCCCCGCAACTGCGGGGGTTCATGAGGATCTATGCCTCTTGCAGTTAGGTAGTGTTCCATTGCTCGGCAGGGGACGGGTTACTTGTTCTGTTGCAGTTTGTCGGGACTTGTGAGTGGATTATAATCAGTGTGGGCATTCCGTGCTCTCCAAGCAAACAGAAGACGCATTAACGCTGGCCTGTCACACACAGACTTTTTCGTCAGCATGCATATTGACCAGGCATAATGTACAAACCTCGAAGGATAAACATATGCTCACATTTTAGTTCCATTCGTTCCACTGTTACGCACATCGTCACACACAGCGTTTTTGTGTGGAAACGATGATAGCGTTTTGGCTATATGTGTATATGTTCTGTTCATGTACAGTTCTGTTTATGTGTGGAGGCAAAGGCTGAGAGAGTGAACGCTGACAGAAAATCCCGGCAGACTGAGATCGACAGCCCTGTCTGGCAATCAGTCTAAGAGAAGGACACTCTGACAAAAAAAAACCAGGTGTATAGAGCTGTAAACGGTCATCCCTACTCTCCTGTATGGCGCGTTTCCACCAACGCTGTCTGCGTACCATCATGGGCATCACGTGGCAGGATTACGTCTCAAATGAGAACGTCCTGACGCGAGTTGGTCTGCCAAGTGTGGAATGCATTCTACTACAGTTGCAACTACGTTGGGTTGGTCACGTGGCAAGGATGAAGGACACGCGCATGCCTAAAGCAGTCCTCTTCGGCAAGCTGCAAAAGGGAAAACGTGATCTTGGAGCCCCCAAAAAGCGGTACAAGGATCAGCTGAAGAGACAGCTCTCACTGGCCGACATCACACATCAAACCGGCATGGCAGCAGGATGCTTCATACCGAGACAGCTGGCGCGCCACAGTCAGAAATATCAGCAGCAAGTTTAAACTGGAAAGAAGCGAAGCCGCCCAATAGAAACGCCGGAAGCATACAGAACGGACAACTTCCCAAGCACCCCCAGCACAAAGCTTTGCCTGTCCAAACTGCAATAGGGTCTGTGCCTCACGAATCGGACTCTACAGTCGCCGACGGGCACGCAGAAGATAATTCTTTTTTCCCAACATCCTAGCATGCGAGAAACAAACAGCCATAAGTTGATGTGTGCTAATCTGTGTTTGATAAGCATTTGCTGGCGGGGATGTTAACAATTAAATAATTTTTTTAGTTAGGTGCTCCGCAAGTGACAAATATTGTCTCGCAACGATTTAAGTGTTGTGAAATGTGTCAGCTATTTGTACAGGCGAATGGACCGCCGGAGAGAAAACAGAATACAAGCTCCAGAAACAACGAGTAAAATCCATCCTGCCCCCAGTGGCAAAAAGCCCTCGGGCCCACGACGGCCGCAGTGGGCCCGCGCACAGGCGTGCGCGGGCCCACTGCGGCCGTCGTGGGCCGTAGGACCTTTGCTTACTGGGCGGGGCAGACGAGGATCAGCTGGAAAACAAAAGCACTGGTTAACATCACCTGAGTCAAACCATCGAAGTCCCAGACCTGGACGCGTAGCTTTATCCAACCGAGTTCCGTAACGCAAGTTTCCCGCATAGTTCTGCCGACTGATCGGCAGAACTAGGCGGGAAAATCGCGTTACCGAATCGGTTGGAAAGAGAAATTTCGCGAACGGAGGTTCTCTGGAATTGAGGTATTAGCAAAATGGTTCAAGCTATCGTATTGCTTGCAGCATTTGGTACTGTTTGGTATCAAGGAGTTTATGACGCTAATTACACTACGGACATGTAAGGATTGTGACATACACCAAAATAGGGTATTACTGTGAGATGAGTATACACAGGTATTCAGATAGAAAAAAGAAAGAAAGAAAAAAACCGACGGAGGAAGCAACACGCTTCGGATAAAAACAATTCCTTGTTTTATTCCGAATTGCATTTCGTTCTTCTTTGGTTAATTTCACTTTGTCTTGGTGGAGACGGAGAATATTGCCAGCAAAGGGGAAAAAACCTCCACAAGTCCTTGTGTTTCCTTAGCCTGTTTTTGTCTTTGTGTTTCTGGCACTTTTTGCTTGGTATCCGACAATCAAGTTCACCCCTTCACTGGCACTATACGTACACTGTGCGTACATTTTTTGTTGTTGTTTTGCTTCTGAAATCTTGGTTCATTCAACGACCAAGACACATGGATACAAATTGGTCTCAGCAAAAGACATAGATCCTCATGAGCCCCCGCAGTCGCGGGGGCTCATGAGGATCAATGTCTTTTGCAGCTGGATCGTTTTTCACTTTTTTCTCGGCAGTAAAGTGGTTAACTGTTTGTTTGTTTGTTTGTTTGTTTGTTTGTTTGGTGAAGCCTGGTTCTTACTTTACTGGTTAAATTATTTCCCTGATTTGACACGCGTGGCAACGATTCCTCTCATAACGTTTACGGCAGTGGTCCACAGACAGACCCACTTGGGGAGTACAAATGAGATGCTTAAGATCTCGTTTGAATGTAAGTGTACTTGTGCCATACTCCCCGTTGGGGTCTATCTGACGAGTACTCCCGCAAATACTAGGGGAGCTTACATTCTTAATATCACAAAGACCCACCTTGAATTCTATCTTAGTCCTTGAGTCCTCGGCATCACTGTTCTGTGCAGACGCGTTGAGAAGATCCCAGAGTCCATTGGCAGAGAACTCACTCGTGTCTATGGGGTTCTCCTTGTCGATGTAGATGTAGATTTCTTTCTGTAGGGACACGGCCGTTTGAAACACTATGGAACAAACCTGCAGAACACGATTTACTGTTGGTGTATTCGTGCAGTGTGTTGTGGTTATCAACGCAAAGTGGTTCAGCAAGAGACACAATCCTCATGAGCCCCCGAAACTGCGGAAGCTCATAATCATCTATACCTTTGTAGTTGTGACATGTTCACATATTCCCGGCAACAGAACGGGTTATTTCTCTATGGACATTTTAATTTTGAAAATGAGTTGCGAACAACTTCACAAACAAACTACAAACATCACAAATCGCCCCCTCCCCTCCCCCCTCCCACACCCCCTCTCACCTGTGTATCAAACGGATAGTACGTGATGTCGATGTCACAAGAAGTCACAAACACTCCACTGGGTGTCCACACCGTGTAACCGTCATATTCCAGTCTCAGCTGAAATCGTGCATTAAAAAAAAAAAAAAAAAAAAAAAGCGTAATTTGACATTAGATTTAAATAGTTTCAAATTTATGCATTGCTCATTCATTGTCTACCGTACTGCAAATACGGTAGACGTTGAAATGGGGCTGGTCGGAGCGCGTTCCATAGCATGCACATGACGTCATGGGCGTGGCCCAAATTCTGGCCAAAAAAGTAACGATGACGTCACGTCCAGGTGCGCAAACCTTGCAAACCTTTTTTGGCCCCAAGTGCCGTATGTGTGTATGGTATGAAAATCAGCTTAAAATATTATCAAGTTTAATCTTTTCTGCCTTGAGTCACTTAAAACATCAACTTCGTCACTGTGCACACGGCGTTATGGAAACAGCGATAACATGACGTAAAGTTTATAGCGACGTCGTTTTGCTGCTCGAGCTCTTGTTCTTCTTCAGATTGACTGTGTCTACGCGGCGCGTGTGTGTGTTCGCATGTACCAGTGTGTGGATCAGAGGGTAGGGCGGGATAGGGTGGAGAGATGGATCAGAAGGATAAGCTCAAATATAAGAACAACTATGAGTGCTCCTAAAAGAAAAACGCATGTGAGCTCAAAACAATACGGTAGACTTTGGGATGAAATCCTCATCTTTTTTTTTAATTAGACAGCGTAAATATAGTCTTATATCGGTGTTTAGGTGATACTTAGAATCTCACTCGAGTGGTTTTATTAAACCGTATCCTATGAGCGAAAGCGAGTAGGATACGGTTTTAAGACCACGAGAGTGAGATTCTCAGTATCACCTAAGAATCTATTTCTTACTGATTCACCTATTTCTTTTGCAGTAATCCGATGTGATCTGATTTTCGGACACGCCTATCCGCAACAAAGCCTCCATCGTGTCTTAGCAAAGATGTTGACGTAATTTACTGTGTAATGTGGCGTCGATACTTTTGGGTGCCAGACCGTAATGTTCCAATGTGATGACGTAATTACGCAATATATGACGCCAGAGTCCCCGTCGTCACATAAAATGACGTCATTGCACGTGAAGTTAAAGTAGGTCAAGTTTCAATGTAGCGTGTGCCCACACCTTTTTGTTGATCAGACTGTGTACAAGACAATTGTGTGCACACATGGCCGTTCACGCATTAGGGCTGTATCACACACGTGTGTGATAAGCTTTTCCGCTCAAAGGCAGCAAAAAAGGAGGTGTATATAAAGAAAGAATCCGAACCGGTTTGTTCTGGTGTCTTCGAATCTTAACCCTTTGCATTTCAAGAGTCGTTTCTGAAATCTGTGTTAACCCATTTTGGAGGTGGCGCCTAACGACTATGTACCAGTTTCAGGAGATGGCTTGACCATGATAATTCAAGGGTAGTGCCAGATTAGCTTGGCGCCTGACGGCGCCAAGCTAATCTGGCACTACCCTTGAATTATCATGGTCGATCCTTTTCCTGCTGTAGTGCGTCAGGGCTAAATGGGTTAATTTAACCCCAAACAGGCCCAGCCCCAGCCGTCTAAGGAGCATGGATGAGAAATGTTGTCAGCATGTTGGCGTGCAGTCTTACGACCCCCCCCCCCCCCCACACACACACACACACACACCCCTCCCCTACCCTCCGCAGTGGTAGTTGAATGTGTTCTCATTTTCCTGGGATTGAAGAGGTAAATCCCAAAGTGTTACAATCAGAACTCCTTCAGGATTTTTTTACCGCTGCACTGTCATTCAGTTTCAGTTTCATTTATTCCATCTCGGACCCACTGGGGTCAGATGAGTGTGTACACGCCAGAGCAGAAAGAGGCATAGATCCTCATAAGCCCCCGCAGATGCGGGGGCTCATGTTCTTCGCCTCTCGCTTGCCCATTCCGTTCATGTCTGCGTTCTTTGGATCGATGGGATTATTAGGTGCTGGCATTTACCCTGCTATCAGAGACATCATGTCGTGTCAATTGGCAGTAAAGTGGTTCAGGTGAAGTTCTTTTATTGCCACATGTTTTATTGTCGTTCAGTCAGTCTGTTTTCCGACACTGTGATTAGTCAGCACCTAAAACTCGCAGGGGGTTCAATGCCCCATTACCTACCTCCTAGAACCATTGCGGCATCTGTAACTTTTACTCCACTGGCCAATCCGCAATTCTAGTATCGCGCACGAATTTGTCCAAGAGCTTTCGTCTGAGCTGAGGGCTGTCCGGCACCTTACGGTAAACACGAAGATCAAATGGTGGTAGACGATTGGAGAAAAAAACAGAAATGTAGTCCGTTTAAGCGAAGCTTGCCTCGTGTGTTTTTTTTTTTTTTTTTTTTTTTTTTTTTTGGGGGGGGGGGGGGGGTATTTGTTTTTTTCCCCTCAACTAACATTTGAATGCAGATGATTTGAAGATAACTCTAAGAAGAAACATGATGATCACCAACCTTGGTCCTAATTTATTTCAATGGTCCTTTAGTCCTGACAATAATCGTTCAACCGCTGCCCTCGGCAAATTTTCAACATGACCTATTTAAATCTGCTAAACTATACCTTGATCGAGCCCCACAAAGTAACACCAAAGACAGTATAATGTATTGTCTTTGGTAACACTGACACATTTATTTCTGCAAACTGCACGCTCTCCATGTCGAATGTTCAGTAGCTTGGTCTTGTCTGGTCCTGCATACAGGTCGGTGGTCACGGCCTTATTTCCCAAATTTTGGATGCCTCGTCTAACGGCTATGCGCCAGTTGCAGGAGATGGATCGACTATGATAATTCAAGGGCAGTGCCAGATTAGCTTGGCGCCGACAGGCGCCAAGCTAATCTGGCACTGCCCTTGAATTATCATGGTCGATCCATCTGCTGCTGTAGTGCGTCAGGGCTGAATGAATTAAGATCATCTCCATGATATCCCGAGGGTAGTGGCTAAACCATTGGATTTGAAACAACTAAATTTTAAAGTAAATTAGAACCAAGTTTGGTGTTCACTTTTTCAGTATTCTTAGTGTTGTCCTGAAAATGTGTTTTGTTCAAGCGTTAATTGGGAAAAAAAACACGAGGCAAGCTTTGCTCAAACGAACTTTTTATACCTTATTTTGGCACGATTCAAGAGGTGAGCACACCGCACAAGCGCTACACAAATGTGTCGCAATTAAAATTCTGAACTCAGACAGCTCGAAACTTTCCATTGTGTTTGTCAACACTTATGCTGTTTTGAAAGCAAAGTCCTTTCCCACCCGTGCAGTAAGAGAGCAAGACAAGCGAACCAACCTTCAGCTTGTCGTAACCAAGCTGTTCCTGCGAAGACACTGTGTTCCCTAAAACAATATCAGGCAGCCAGAGCTGTTCCTGAGGCAGGAGAATGGAGGTGATGTTTTCATAGAGGTCTGCATCCCATTCTAGGTACTCGTTATACCATTCCACCGCCAGCTGCGCGTTCGTAATCAGAGTCTGGTCTTGCTCGTTAACCTAGGACGAGAAGGCAAAACAAATCACAACTGACGAATCAACGTTTTTAGAAAGGAAGGTGGCCGCAACTTGCGCGATCCCAGTAGCAAAGGTCCTCGGGCCCAAGACGGCCACAGTGGGCCCGCGCACGGCTGTGCGCGGGCCTACTGCGGCCTTCGTGGGACCGAAGACGTTCTGCTACAGTGGATTACTGTGCGCGCAGCCCCTGTAAGCTGTACACCCGTGTAACGCTGACCCTTTCCATGCAATTCCACATAACGGTCAGTACTGTGGCGGAGAGTAAGTTAGCAACGACGTCACGTGCACAGCATGTGGCGCCGCACCGTTCTGAACATCAGTCATGGAAGGGAAAGTATGTCGATTCAAGGAAAATGCACGTTTAAAAGTCGCTCTTCTTCTCTGCGGTCGACTTCATATCCGCAGACCAGTGGCCAAGATGAAATTGTGTGGTGAAGATCCGCCCTGCAGCCAAACAGCCTTTCCTGGAGTGTGGTGGGTGGAGTCCAGCTCTCTCTCCTCAGCAGTAAAAGTCGTATAAATAACGTTAAGTACTCGTGCTCATTTCGACCGAGATAAAATGCGAGCTTTAGCTTTAGCTCGCATTTTATCTGTCCAAATGAACACGAGTAATTTAGTTTGCCGCGTCAAAGGGTGTCGGGCATAATTTAATATTTTTCATATACAATCGAAATCAAAGAACGTTACTTATAATATATAATAGTGTACTCATTATTATGCTTGTTACTATAAGAATGTCTTACGTCTTGAACGGAAAGGAGCTGAAATGTGAGATAAACTTCAGAAGCTTCAGAATCATCTATGACCGGCCGGACCTCCCGCTTGTAGTCGGCCAGCATAGTGGTCAGTAGCGTATAGTAGGCACTCTGCGTGGCTCCATGAGCTACCGGGAACACCAGAAAGACAGTTGTGGCCAGCAGAAGAGTTGTTGGGGGCGCCATGGTGGTCAGAAAGGAAGTTACTTCTGGATCAGAAACAGATGAGAAAGTGCACTAGCGTAATAACGCACGCTCGCGTTCACTCTAAAGACAAACACCATACACGTCAACACAGTACATTCACGTGGTGCAGCTCAGCTATTGAGGTTTTGGGAATTTGGATCGCTTCGCAGAGTTAATGGATTCAGGCCTCCATCTGCGAGAGACATAGGGTCTCATGGGCCCCACGCGGATGCGGGGGCTCATGAGAATTTATCTCTTGCTACCAAGGTTGGGGGTGAGGGGACTTCATTGGTGTTGTGACTGTTTATGCCGGAGCGATTGTCTAATAGCCGGCGCTGTTCTTACGGCGACGGGCCCGCCCCAGGTAGCAACTGTGAAAGTATAATTCGTCTTTTTTGTTTTTTATTTATGCGTATTTCTCATTTGTGTAACTAGTCTCAGCCAAGCAGAAAGTTTAAAAACATGATATTACGTGTTTAAGGGATACTATGACAGTCTTTAGTCTGCTTTGTGTCAGGGAGGTTCAGGTCGGGTTGGGGCCGTTGGCGCCGGCCATGAGACGCCTTGGCGAAGGCTTCACCCGTCCCGAGCCATTGTCCATTTGTTGTTTGTAAACTGTTGTGTAAGTGTGGGTGATTGCGAGTTGCGCCTGAGGTGGCGAGACAAATTTTCCTGTTCGTGGCAACATGTATTTGGAATAATAAAGTTAATTGATTGATTGATATTGAAAATGCGCTACTTATCTTTTGACACGCTTAGCACCTTCTTCGATCAATACGCATGCGTCAAAGACGTCATGTTTGCTTTTTCTGTAACGCTTCAGGCGGGTGTTTTATAATATATTTAGAAGAAAAGAGCCGCCCATCATGCCCACCTAGCCCAGCCTTCCTGCCCTGTGAAGAAGTCTGCCTTCCGCCTCGTCTGCACAGTCTCCAGCGCAAGCTCAGAGATCTCCAGAATGAGTGGTGGACCAGACTTGCACAGAGGACCCAGCTTTGCGCTGACAACGGTGACTACAGGGGCTTCTACGAAGCACTGAAAGCAGTGTATGGCCCCAGGCACCTGGAACAAAGTCCCCTGCGAAGCGCGAATGGCCAGGCACTCCTCACAGATAATACCTCCATCTTGAACCGCTGGTCGGAGTACTTTCAGAGCCTCTTCAGCGCTGAGCGCACTGTTCAAGAAGCAGTCGTCCTACAAATCCCACAACTCCCAGTAAAGGTTGAATTGGACGAACCGCCCACCGCTGAAGAGACCCTCACAGCCATCCACCAGCTCAAGAGTGGAAAAGCAGCAGGCATTGATGGAATACCACCAGAGATCTGGAAACATGGAGGCACAGCACTGCACAACAAGCTCCATGACCTCTTTCTCTGCTGCTGGGAGGAAGGAACACTACCAAAGGATCTTCGTGATGCAGTCGTTATCACCCTGTACAAGAACAAAGGCGAGAAGTCTGACTGTTCCAACTATCGGGGAATTACCCTGCTGTCCATTGCTGGGAAAATTCTTGCAAGGCTGCTCCTGAATCGGCTGGTACCTGCCATCGCTGAAGACCAACTCCCAGAGGGCCAGTGTGGCTTCAGAGCAAACAGGAGCACCGCCGATATGGTCTTTGTGCTGAGACAGCTTCAGGAGAAGTGCCGCGAGCAGAACAAAGGGCTGTACGTAACGTTTGTCGACCTAACAAAAGCGTTCGACACTGTGAGCAGGCAAGGCATGTGGCAGATCCTGGAGCGACTTGGCTGTCCCCCAAAGTTCCTCAGCATGATTGTCCAGCTACACGAGGACCAACAAGGCCAGGTCAGACTCAACAATGACCTGTCAGAACCATTCCCTATTCTCAACGGCGTAAAGCAGGGCTGCGTGCTGGCACCGACCCTCTTCACCATCTTTTTTAGCATGATGTTGAAGCAGGCCACAGTGGACCTCGATGATGACGATGCAGTGTACATCAGGTATCGTCTCGATGGCAGCCTGTTCAACCTAAGACGACTGCAGGCCCACACGAAAACCCTAGACCAACTGATTCGCGAGCTGCTTTTTGCTGATGATGCTGCCCTCGTTGCACACACAGAGAGAGCCCTGCAGCGCATCACGTCCTGCTTCGCAGACGCTGCCCAGCTCTTTGGACTTGAGGTCAGTCTGAAAAAGACAGAGGTCCTCCATCAGCCGGCACCCAAGACAGTGTATCGCCCCCCTCACATCACCATCGGCGAGTCTGAACTAAAGTCAGTGCACCAGTTTACTTACCTTGGCTGCATTATCACGTCGGATGCCAAGCTGGACAAGGAGCTTGACAGCAGGCTGGCAAAAGCGAACAGCGCTTTCGGGCGACTTTTCAAGCGGGTGTGGCACAATCAACAGCTGAAAACGGGCACCAAGATCAGCGTGTACAGAGCTGTGGTCCTCACCACCCTGCTGTATGGTTCCGAGTCCTGGGCCCTCTACCGCAGCCAACTACGACTCCTCGAACGCTTCCACCAGCGCTGCCTGCGTACCATCCTGGGCATTCACTGGAGTGACTATGTCACCAACGTCGAGGTCCTTGAACAGGTTGAAACTGTGAGCATCGAGGCGTTGCTGCTGCGGACACAGCTCCGCTGGGCGGGGCATGTCTCCAGGATGGAGGATCATCGCCTACCAAAGATCACCCTGTTTGGCGAGCTTGCTACTGGACACCGAGACAGAGGGGCACCGAAGAAGAGATACAAAGACTGTCTCAAGAAGTCACTTAGTGCCTGCCTAATCGACCACCACCAGTGGTCTTCGCTTGCTGTGGACCGTGACACCTGGCGCTCCACCATTTACAAGGCAGCTGTCTCCTCTGAGGACTCTCGCAGAGCTAGCCTTAAGGACAAGCGGCTCAGAAGAAAAAACCGAGATGCCGCAACTCAGAACCCTGGCCATACCTCCCCCTGCAGCCACTGCGGTCGAACCTGCCTGTCCCGGATTGGCCTCCGCAGCCACGAACAAGCCTGCAGACGTCGTGGGAAACTCCTATAAAATCTTCGTTCGCGAAGTCAAGCCAAGAGAGAGAAGAAAAATATTTACTCCGACGACCATGCGAAGGAATAAAAATACTGGTCTCGTTGCCATGTAGGCCAAGCGGACGAGCGACTTAGAACGCCATAACTGTGGGGGGCAAGTTGAACGCTACCCATCTGCAAGAGACATAAATCCTCATGAGCCCCCGCATTCGCGGAGGCTCATGAGGATTTATGTCTCTTGTTAGTGCTGCGTTCCTTATGCCAAATTTTGGTCCCATTTACATCTGCGTTCCTCTTGGGAATGTGGGTCAGTGCGCCGTGGTTTCAGACGCGTAATTCCTGGTCACTCAGTAGCAGCCAAGGGAATAGCGAACGATTAGCATTTGTACGCGGCCACAGATATTTTCACTGAGCATATCCGCTGTTTACAACTCCAAACACATGGGTCCTGGTCTCAGATTTTGGACCTTACAGCTCAAGATCCGTAAGGTTCAAAATCACAGACCAGCACACGGAACTGCATTTGCTGGCAATAGATCAGCTGAATGGTTTGATCAGGCAGTGAGTTCAACAAGAAGCACTCGCGGCAGTTGTACTAGTTCTATGAAAAGGATGTTGATATGCCTTCAGGCACTACGCACGTCAGATGGAACTAAGCACTGTCTGAACCCACACAGCGGCGAGAAACAAACACCCAACTGCAAGAGGCACAGATCCTCAAGAGCCCCCGCAACTGAGAATCTACGCCTCTTGCTGACACCAAACTGAATCCACGTTCCTGGGAGGTCCAAGGTGTTGTTTTTTTTATTATTGAAAACAAAAAGGGAAGCCCGTGCTAATTTTTTATAATATAGTACTGACAAGACCGAAACAGCTGTCCACACAGGCAATTTATCTCGACCCCCCCCCCACCCCCCCCCCCCCTTGGGGGACATAGATTTAAATTTCCATGCACCAATGGGCTGGAACAGTGGGATATGTGATACGCCCCTCTTCGGGAGGGGGGGGGGGGGCTTCCATATGCATTGCTTCCAGTCACTTACTTAGCGCACCCCCTCTTTCCTATTTTTTTTTTTTTTTTTTTTTTTTTTTTTGTGCTTCGATCAAACGAGATCTATGATCATTGGTCAATACAGCACAATTCTCTCCCCTGACATTGTGCTTTTTACCTTTTTTTTTTGTATTGAATTAAAGAAGATTGCAGACACACAGCCTGAGTCATCTGGTACAATACGGATTACATATCATAAGGCAACAATGACACTTCAGAGAGAACAAATTAATTTAAAGTATTTCATCAAAGATGCCATGTATGAATTTCGTGCATACTTCAAAGACACCGGCTCTGACCACGTTGTAAATATTTCATGCTAGTCATTCAGAGAGAAGCAGTTCTTCTCAAAATGGTCTAAATCAAATAATCAGTGATCGAAGTTTAAGATATTCTCTATACAATTATGTCTGAGTTTTGTGGCAACTGTGCCAATATCGGTATTTCGGCTATGACCAGGCTTTTTTAAAAAAATAATCGTTAAGAAATTCAGGTTAAATTTAATAATTTGACTAAAAAGGTGACTCAGTTAAAGCGTGTGATATGATTTTTTAAAGGAACACGCTTAGAAAGGTCAAGTAAATTATCAATTTTATCAAACTATACACAGATAGGTATACAATGCACTATTTCGCTTTACTTATCTTTCCTAATCGAAAAAAATATAACGCTTCTCGTGTATGAATTTCAGGCTTACTTGAAAGAAATAGTTCAAGGGTGATGCCAGAATAGCTTGGCGCCTATGGGCGCCAAGCTATTCTGGCATCACCCTTGAAAGAAACTGCCTTTGAGCAGGTTGGAAGCACGTGTTTAACTCATTCTGCCCGCGACACACCACAGCAAGATATCGCAAGACCATGATAGTTCAAGGGTGGTGGTAGAATAGCTTGGCGCCTTTAGACATAAATAGAGACACAGTTGCGGGGGCTCGTGAGGATCTATATCTCCTGCAGAAAGCAATTTGTGTCCATGTTCCTTGGCCGGTTCTGAGTAGGACTGCTTCATGACAAAATAATATTGGTGAAGAGTTCAAAAACGGGTACTCGTAACCTAACCCCTTGACTGCTAATGGCGATACCGTTCGGCAGAAGAGTTAGTTATTTGGGTTTAACGCCGAGCAGGCGGTGTTCAGGGGCAGGGGGGAAGGGGGGGGGGGGACTAGAGTTGTCACTGTCAGTCTGTACCACAAATATGATACAGAAAATAATGACATAATGTAATATATTATAGTACTATCAGCACACACACAAACACACAAAAAAGAAAAAAAGAAAGAGAAAAAAAAAGCGACAATACCAAACTAAAGATAGTCGGAATGGCATCTCTGCTCCAAAAAGTTAACGAGTAATTGCGTGAAGTTCGTCAGTACATATTTTTGTGCTCAAACACTCCCAGCATGCATGCTCGAGAGAAACCAACCCCGAACCATATTGTTTCAAGAAATGTTCATAACAGTAAAGCGCGCTCTCTGGTAGGCCTACACGTAACAACTTTGATACTGTCAACAGCTCGCACAACGGGAAATGAACACAACCGAAGAAAATACAAACAACGTCCGCTGTACATAAATGAATTCAACAACAACAACTACTACTCAGTAACTACTACTCAGTCTGGATTACTACTCAGTAAGCACAGGTCCTCGGGCTCACGACGGCTGCAGTGGGCCCGCGCACGGCAGTGCGCGGGCCCACTGCAGCCGTTGTGGGCCCGAATACGTTTTGCTACTGGGGAACAACAAGAGGAAAGCAAGCTTACCCCGAAATAGTGGCACACGCGGGCGACTAGGAGTTACAAGTGACCTAGGTGCTCGTTCGTTTCGCAGTCCCTGTTGCCAGACTTTGCTGTCGGTGCCTTGCAATATAGATTTTAAAAAAACGCTACCTTGGTCACGCGCGCGGGGCTTCTAACAAAGACGAACTGAGTAGGTGTTGGTTTGTCATGCGTCGCTTATTACGGACTCGCCTACGGGAGTTTCGCATGGCAGACCCGCAGTGAGAACAGAAGCAGCGTCTCGCACTGAAATACCACGGTGGAGTGTGGCACTGGGTTATTACGTCCTCCCCTATCGCGGACAGTGCCAGGGGACGCTACAATTAAACGGAGAGAGAGAGAGAGGGAGAGAGAGAGTTTATTACACTTTAATCAACAGTGTCAAAGACTGGTTCGCCCACGCGTGTCCTCGTCGCTGTTTGGCGCGGCATTCACTGATTAACGCCTTAACCGCCGGGGCCAGGCGAACGCTTCCCTTCTGCAAGAGACATAAATCCTCATGGGCCCCCGCAGTCGCGGGGGCTCATGAGGATTTATGTCTCTTGTTATTCTTGTGGGTGTTTTTTTTTTTTTTTTTGTGCTCGTTTTTGGGTGCCATTTCGTTTGTGTTCTTCACTGGAATATGTCAGTCGGTGTGCAGTGCGGGTTTCAGACGCGAACTCCGTGACACTGGCAGTCAGCTCCTTCCATCGCCACCCACTGAAAGAGGCAAAGATTTTCATGAGTCCCGGAGGCTCATGAAAATCTATGCCTCTTGATCAGACAGGCACAAGGTGATCGCAGCGAAAATCGATCCCCTGTGTAACACGGGTGTGCGCCGAAAATTAACACGACGCGTGAACCTGTTTGCTTCTGTGTTTCTCGGGTGGAGGAGAGCACGACGTTTCAATCTGCGGCTGCCTTAGCGGCATAATAAGCATGGACGCATTGAACGAATAAAAGCGGCAAGCCTTTTTTTTTTTTTTTTTTTTTTTTTTTTTGACGAAAGACGTTACACGTTAATTCCTCTTCGCTGCCGGTGATTTGGGATCACGGATTTCGAATGCACTCTGCGGGCCGACATTGGCGTGAAGAACGGAAATGAAATGGGACCAACGAAGCATAGGGGACCGATGATAGTAGCTTTGACTAATGCAAATCCACTGCGCCACCGCGTGCGCGCCAGCGCCTATACTAAGCTAAAGACAGAATACTTGTATTTTGTCTTGAGCATTAGTAGGTGGATGTGGCGCGCCCTTATGCAACGAAGGACACAAGGAACACAGGACAAACAAGAGACATAAATCCTCATGAGCCCCCGCAGTCGCGGGGGGCTCATGAGGATTTATGTCTCTTGCAGATGGGTAGCGTTCGCCTCGCCCCGGCACGGCTAAGGGCTTAGTTCAGGGCTTAACCTCTTTTGCCACCACGAAGGTGATTTCAGAGACGGGGCACCGAACAGGGTCTGTACAAATTTTGACCCCACCGGAGTTCCAACCCACAAAACTTTCGATCGAGAGTCCGACGCTGTACCCACTGAGCCACCCTGGCTCCTTTTCATGACGAAACGTAACTCTGGCCGGGATGATCTTGGCAGCAGAGTACAGTCCACTTCGCTCATAAAAAAAAAAAAAGTTGGATATACGAGCAAAAGGCGGATACTAAGCACTCCTTGAGAAATCCCGACAGCTCTCTTTTCATACAAAATACTTCGTTTATAACAAACATCGGATATAACAACAAGGAAAAGTGGGTCCCCTGGTGATTTGTTACATCCGAAATTCACCGTATATGGCAAGTGTACGTCATTCTGTCGTTATACCGGTATGTCCAGAATTACTGACAGGTGTATCAATAGATTCACACACCAGTTCACATGTCTATTTTATTCACGCGAGTCTGTTAACGCTGCCTTTGACATAGGTAAACTATAAGTGACAGCTTTTGTGACCGTTCGGTTCACGCGGCCACATCAAAACATAATAGCAGTTCACTGCAAACGGCTGACGCCCCTTATGCCAAGGGGAACGTCACCGCATTAACCTTTTCAACGCAGGAAAAAAAATGAACCAAACCCATCTGCAAGAGGTATAGATCCTCATGAGCCCCCGCAGTCGCGGGGGCTCATGAGGATCTATGCCTCTGGCTGAGACCAATATATGTCCACGCCTCGTGTGGCTTTTGGTGGTTGAATGAACTGAGGGTTCAGAAATAAAATATCAGTGGCAGGGAAGGGGTTAATAAACTGAAAAGTTATTTCGACAGCTCACTTGAAACACACTACCTCCGAAATAACGCGAGCACTTTGTTAATGCGTTTTCTTCGACGCTGATGGTTGGTTGGTTAGTTCGGGGTTTAACGTCCACGGCACCGAAGTGAGGACGGCCCTGACCGGCGGGTTATGGGGGACAGGGAAATCTATTGCCTATGGAGTACGACCTGAACACTGATCAATTCAGGCGCACTCCAACTGTGCCACTTTGATATACGGACATGCTATGGAACAGGCCCGTCTTTTTCCTCTGGATTGCGAGTCCAGCTACCGGGGCCGGGACACTCGAACCCACGACCCTGCGATTCCCTTCGCTCTCTTGCTCCGACGCTTAACCGCCTGAGCCATTTCCGACTCTTTCGACGCAGAACTGACTCGAAAATGTATACTGATGTGGAGGCTTGTCCATTATCGGATCGGCATCTGATAACTTTGTCCCACGCAAATCAGCAACGTACGTTTTAACATTAACTGTCAAACTTATTCAGTATTTCATCTATCAGTTAAACTGATGTCTCCATGCCTAGTTGTTTTTTTTTTGTTTTGTTTGTGTTTTTTAATTGAAGCCGCGTATCCAATTTTCCGTTTATAGTTCAATAACGCCTTTGAATAGCGTCACCTTTTCAAATGAAATTAAATTAAACTACACCTATATGACCCGAACGGGAATTAACTAACAAGACTATGTCGCTGTCTTCAATGCCAATTTGACACCACGGGTCTGTTGCACGAGCGAGCTTAGTCCTGCACCAGCCACTAAGCATGGTGCGCCGCTAGAGCGGCGCACCATGCTTAGTGGCTGGTGCAGGAGTAAGCTCGCTCGTGCAGCTGGCCCGTACGTGTGAAACCCAACGTGGACCCTTTTCATGAACGAAGAATTAGCACTATGTGAGTCTTTGCTTGCCGCCTAACTCGTTCATTGCCGCGAAAAAAATGAACGCCACCCAGCTGCAAGAGGTATAGACCTTCATGAGCCCCCTGCAGTTGCGGGGGCTCATGAGGATCTATGCCTCTTGCTGACACCACTTTGTGTCCGTGTTCGTTCGATGGGTGGGGATCTTTCAAGCTGAATTATCGATGATGTACTGCTCCTTTAATTGGGAATTCCTTACCGACTGAGCTGAGAAATGCCTCCACCCTTACGCAGTTCAAAGCAAAGTTAAAAACTTACTTTTTCTCGCAGACTTTCGTGTAATCTCTACGGTATTTCTGTGCACACCCCTTCAAATTCAATTCAAATAACTTTATTTATCCCTTAAAGGGCAATTACATTTGTGAGGACGGGGGGAACAATCAAATAAAAGTCATTCAATAAACATTAATTAATATCTAATATCCCATTTGTACCTGATATTAATATTCTAAATCTGTAGTGTGAGACTTACAATTCTAATATTAAGGCATATTAAAATTCTAAACTACTACAATTACTAAAACATTATTTAAACTTAAAGAGCATTATTAACGACATTATCAGCGAACACATTAACGTCTTACTTTCGGCACTTACACCGTCTACAACTGTCCATCCAGGCCAGCGATACCCACGCGATGAAACAGCTGCATAAACACACACACACACACACACACACACACACACACACACACACACACACACACACACACACACACACACACACACACACACACACACACACACGCACGCACACACACTTTTAACAGCTGTGTAGATTTACAAAATATTTAACAGTCGGACGGCAACAGAGATAAAAGACAGTTTCCTGCGGTTGGTTTTACATGATGGTTGTCTGTATCGGTGGCCAGACGGGAGCAATTCAAAGAGGTCTTTCATCACGTGTGCATCACTAGCCAGGATGGAAGTAGCTTTTCTTACAATCTGACGCTTGCAGAACACGGCCAAACTTCTCTGTTCTTCCCCAATGATCTTGGAGCTGAGCTGAACAATTCTCTGAAGACTGTTTTTGTTTTTAACACTAAGATTTGGTAACCAGCAAATGAACGAAAAAGTCAGGACGCTTTCTAAGAAAGATTTGTAAAACAAAGTTAAAATGGTCCTGTCAACAGAGAAAGAGTTCAGCTTTCTCAGAAAATACAATCTTTGTTGGCCTTTCTTTACAACATTTTCAGTATTGTCATCCCAACTCAGTTTATCATCGAAGATGGTGCCTAAGTATTTATACTTCTGGACAATGGCAACTTCCTTATCATGTAAAATAGTCTTACTGTGATCCTGCTTGTTTATCCTAAAATCAACAATAATGTCACATGTCTTATCCACGCTAAGCTCTTAAAAAGAATCATCGCACCATTTAACAAAGTCAGTCAATGAGGGCCCATGTTCATCAGATGACCCTTGCTGAAGGGAAAGTAAGGCGCTGTCATCTGAAAACTTGACAATGTAATTGTCAGCATGACAACTCCTACAATCGTCAGTGTACAGGATGTAAAGGAGTGGAGATAAGCAGCACCCCTGGTGCACGTGACAGCAGTACTAGAGAAGCGACCATTAACCAAAACACGTTGTGGTCTACCGATAAGGAAATCTGTAGTCCACAAAACAAGCTGTGGGTGAAGGTTGAAATTAGACAGCAATCTCTGGGCTAACAGGTGTGGCTGCATTGTATTAAAGGCAGAGGCCGAGAAGTCGGCAAATAGGATCCTGCATGTGCACCGGGTCTCTCCAGATGAGTGTACAGTTTGTCTAGAATGAACAGTTTGGCATCTCCAACAGCCTTTCCAGCCCGGTAAACTGCAATGGATTCTTTTTACTTTCATTTGCAGACAAAACAAAAGCTCAGACAATCTTCTCCAAAGTTTTCATGACAAGGGAGGTTAATGCAACTGGTCGGAAGTCGTTCAGTTGTTTTGGGTTATCTTTCTTAGGAAGTGGAATGACCGTTGAGGTTATCCATGCGGAGGGAATAGAGCAGTTATCTACTGAGAGCTGGAAAAACTTTGCAGACTCAGTGTATGTGTGTGTGCGCGTGTGTATGTGTGTGTGTGTGTGTGTGTGTGTGTGTGTGTGTGTGTGTGTGTGTGTGTGTGTGTGTGTGTGTGTGTGTTTTCGCCTGCGCATTTAATAATATTATAAATTTGAGAAATGCGCCATACAAATTATACCATGTATTATTATTATTATTATTATTATTATTATTATTATTATTATTATTATTTGAAACTGCCAGTGCTAATAGTTTAGGAAGATTCCAAAGTAAAGTAAGCAAAAGCACTGTAAGGGGAGAGAATTGTGCAGTACAGACCAATGAGCATAGATCGAGTTTGGTCGGAACACACGCACGCACGCACGCACGCACGCACGCACACACACACACACACACACACAACCACACACACACACACAAATGTTACTTAATGAAAGAAAAGGGGAGACTGCCACTGTTAATATTAATATTTTTAGGAAGATTACAAAGTAAAGAAAGCAAAAACAGTGTCAGGGGAGAGAATTGTGCAGTTCAGACCAATGATCATAGATCGAGTTTGGTCGAAGCACACACACACACACACACGCACACACACACACACACACACACATGTACACACACACACACACACACATGTACACACACACACACACACACACACACACACACACATACACACACACACACATACACACACACACACACACACACACACACACACACACACACACACAATAGGTGCTAGATCTGCGTTCAACAGCAATGCTAGCGAGGCTAGACGTGACGTAATTTTATTTTGTTACTACATTTTTACAGTGTGACGCCTAGCCGCCTATGTTATCGCGTACTATGTGTATTAAGGGCTAAGGCCAGCCATTTCAAAATCTACCGTATTAATTTTTCAATTCGGTAGACAAAAAAAAAACAAAAAAACCCAAGATGAGAATTTCATCCCAAAGTCTACAGCACGGAGTATGAATGGTCTCTCATTGGTCATTATTCTCTGTCTTGGAACATGGACTTTGTGTCAGCATTGTGTTGGTGCTGAGCGACAACTACATCCACGATGGATCCCTGCGTAAGTACGAGTTTGAGCACATTCTCTACTCGGCCATTGAATTCTACAATGACGTCATCGTCCTCATGCTGGGTGACGTCGAGACCGGAAGAATGACCAAGGACATGCGCAGCATGCTGACACGTGACACCTTCCTGCAATGGGACCCTGGTGAGGATGCAAGACAACATTTTCAGGAGGGACTGAAGGAGGCGCTCAAAACGCAAGACGTCTTCTTTCAGATCTTATGCTGAAGAACGAGACTTTGTAGAGCCTTACTTGTCCTGTTAAAACAGGACGATCCCTCCGTCATCGTTACGCCCTGTTTTAACAGAAGTTCCTGACTGTAAAGCCCGCATTATCCGTTACTTTACTGACGCCGTAAGCCCGGTCACCACGCCAAGGTGACCACAGGTCGATCCGATGTTAGAGTTATTTTTGCGTGTTACTCCCATCAGGCGAAATCGGTCACCACTCCAAAATGGCACCAGTTTGATCTCACGCACGTCAAAGTGACCTAGATCGATCTAAAGAACTGGGGGTAATTTTGGCGTGTTACACCGGTTCACAACAGATTTCATTCTCGTTATGCCACTTCTGTTAATATTCTCCTGATATTGAGCAGATAAAACAGTCAGATGAAAATGTCATATCATTTTTTTTTATAGTATGGCGACTGTTTTCATACAATTACTGTACATAGTATTTAATCATCTTGTGTATTATATTACATACGGTGCCGAAGAAGGGTTTTCCACGGGAGATATGACCCAAGTCTTGAAAAATCAAACGAAAGGAGAGTGTGACCTCGCTACAAAAACCCTTGTAGAGACTAATGACGGACTTTTTGTAACCCTCTTTCTGACGCGTCTTGGGTGCCATTTTTTGTTCTATAAAAGACCACCAAAACTTTGTAAAGTACAACATTAATTTATATATAGTGTTGTTCGAAACAACAGGCACACTGCTGCAGTTGGTTGTAGCACACAAGTTCGGCAATAGTAGGTAGCAGACCGCTAAAGAAAGAATCTTTGCGGAATCTGAAGCACATGAGCATCCTAAGCGACTATTTTATTGAAGAAATTTATTGTGTTTTGAGGCAACAGTCACTCACCTCTTCCACTGCACTACTCCGACAATTTGTAGAAAAGGCTGCTGGTCATGAAAGATCTCAAAGTACGTCACAAGTCTATTGTGTATACGTGTATATTTTTGGGGACGTCAGTCATGTCTGGCGTGATCCAGGTCGAAAGATTTAAGCTTGATTTCTTTACGAAAAATACAGTTTTGGTAGCAGGGGTTTTCGGCAAGGACCCTTCGACTTTGGGAGGTCAAAGGAACCATTGTACCCCAAAGGCCGAAGGCCTGAGGTGTACAATGGTTCTTTTGACCTCCCGAAGGCATACAAGGGTTCGTGTAGCAAACCTCTGCTACCAATAACTTATTGTTACATGGTAGTCGTAGTCGTAGTATGATGCAATCACACCAGACGCACGCACGTAGGGTTCTTGTAAAGAAATTTCACTCAGCTGCAACTCGTCACACGTGGCATAAGGTTGTAGACCACACTGGAGTAACAGTTCCAACAATATTTATTTGCAGCGATGCAATCTCAGCTTAATGCAATCACAAATACACCAACGCTGATACACTGTCCCCTCTACAATACATCAATACTTTTGACTTAAAGAGTCTCTCATACAATGTACACACATACATCCTAACACGGTCTTTTATACTATTACAGATTTCAAGAATAATCTAGCAAATTCACACAACACAATCAATCAGAAAAGAAAACGTAACAAAAACTCATTAACATTCATGAAAAAGAACCCTCTAGATATAACTACAGCTTTCGACTAAAATCTAGGCGTATTCGATACAATGTTACGAAATGTTCCCAACAACTTTGACGTCATATTTGAGGTCACTAGAATGATCGCGCCGTTTTGAGATCGTTCTAGGTCAAACGAGGTCGGACTATAGCAACAATGTAACGAAAAGACGCGCCATTTTAGCTACACAACAGAAATCGATCGCAATTCTCCAGGCAAAAGAAAATGAATCCTACTAAAAAGGTACGTAAATTCTTATCTAAAGAAACTCAAATGAATATCTGATCTTTCCTAAGATCAACACACACATGCTCTCAAAAGAATAACACAACCACAAACGTAACACCTATGTTATAAGTAAACGTCGTCTGCTTCATCAATAATGCGGTAGAGAAACTCAAGTGCATACCCACATCACGCTGCTTCGGACCAAAAGACCAAATCAAAGCCGATCCAACATCTTCTGAAATTGTGGTCGCTCATCCCTCCCCTTGTTATGTCAGAAAATACAGTTTCTTTGTCGACGTCTGCTCTTGCTCAAGGTAGACAGTCAAAACGCTGCCTCGCATTGTTCTCCCTTGAATCGGCGCTTACTGTCTGTGATATCGATATCCTTCCAACAGAAAAGTCTCAAAGACGAGTGAACACAAATGTGTTACATCCTTTTGTTTATTACATCTCTTACTGTCCCTTACGGTCTCTGGTGTCTTACGGTCCCTGGTGTCTCGATGCCATTTTCTCCTCCCTCAGTTGTGCTTCGGCAGGTAAAAATGTCATCAGTCGAGACACCCTACGTCGTACAAAAGGGGTTACAGCAAACAACAAAGTAATACAATTAATATTAACCCTTTGCGTGTGGGTAGCGGTTTTTGTCGCGATGATTCCAACAGGAATATCAACACTCTGACACCCTCTTGGCTTGACTTCGCGAACGAAGATTCTATAGGGCTTGCCCACGTCGTCTGCAGGCATTTTCGTGGCTGCGGAGGCCAATCCGGGACAAGCAGGTTCGACCGCAGTGGCTGCAGGGGAAGGTCCGGTCAGGGTTCTGAGTTACGACAGCTCTGTTTTTTCTTCTGAGCCGCTTGTCCTTAAGGTTAGCTCTGCGAGAGTCCTCAAAGGAGACGGCTGCCTTGTGAATGGTGGAGCGCCAGGTGTCACGGTCCGCAGCAAGCGAAGACCACTGGCGGTGGTCGATTTGGCAGGCACTAAGTGACTTCTTGAGACGGTCTTTGTATCTCTTCTTTGGTGCCCCTCTGTATCGGTGTCCAGTGGCGAGCTCGCCGAACATAGTGATCTTGGGTAGGCGATGATCCCCCACCCTGGAGACGTGCCCTGCCCAGCGAAGCTGTGTCCGCAGCAGCAAAGCCTCGATGCTCACAGTTTCCGCCTGTTCAAAGACCTCGACGTTGGTGACATAGTCACTCCAGTGAATGCTGAGGATGGTACGCAGGCAGCGCTGGTGAAAGCGTTCGAGGAGTCGTAGTTGGCTGCGGTAGAGGGCCCAGGACTCGGAACCGTACAGCAGGGTGGTGAGGACGACAGCTCTGTACACGCTGATCTTGGTGCCTTTTTTTCAGCTGTTGATTGTGCCACACCCACTTGAATAGTCGCCCGAAAGCACTGTTCGCTTTTGCCAGCCTGTTGTCCAGCTCCTTGTCCAGCTTGGCGTCTGACGTGATGATGCATCCAAGGTAGGTAAACTGGTGTACAGACTTCAGTTCGGACTCGCCGATGGTGATGTGGGGAGGGCGATGCTCTTCCTTGGGTGCCGGCTGATGAAGGACCTCTGTCTTTTTCAGACTGACCTCAAGTCCAAAGAGCTGGGCGGCATCTGCGAAGCAGGACGTAATGCGCTGCAAGGCTCTCTCTGTGTGTGTAACGAGGGCAGCGTCATCAGCAAAGAGCAGCTCACGAATCAGTTGGTCTAGGGTTTTCGTGTGGGCCTGCAGTCGTCTGAGGTTGAACAGGCTGCCATCGAGACGATACCTGATGTACACTGCGTCGTCATCGTCGAGGTCCACTGTGGCCTGCTTCAACATCATGCTGAAGAAGATGGTGAAGAGGGTCGGTGCCAGCACGCAGCCTTGCTTCACGCCGTTGCGAATGGGGAATGGTTCTGAGAGGTCACTGTTTAGTCTAACCTGGCCTTGCTGGTCCTCGTGGAGCTGGACGATCATGTTGAGGAACTTTGGGGGACAACCTAGTCGCTCCAGGATCTGCCACATACCTTGCCTGCTCACAGTGTCAAACGTTTTTGTTGGGTCGACAAACGTTACGTACAGCCCTTTGTTCTGCTCGCGGCACTTCTCCTGAAGCTGTCTCAGCACAATGACCATGTCGGTGGTACTCCTGTTGGCTCTGAAGCCACACTGGCCCTCTGGGAGGTGGTCTTCCGCGATGGCAGGTACCAGCCGATTCAGAAGCATCCTTGCGAGAATTTTCCCGGCAATGGACAGCAGGGTAATTCTACGATAATTAGAGCAGGCAGACTTCTCTCCTTTGTTCTTGTACAGGGTGATGATGACTGCATCTGACACCCTACAGAAATAACAACACTCTGACATCCTACAGGAATAACAACACTCTGACATCCAACAGGAATATCAACACTCTGACATCCTACAGGAATAACAACACTCTAACATCCTGCAGGAATAACAACACTCTAACATCCTACAGGAATAACAACACTCTGACACCCTACAGGAATAGCAACACTCTGATATCCTACAGGAATAACAACACTCTGACATCCTACAGGAATAACAACACTCTGACATCTTACAGGAATAACAACACTCTGACATCCTACAGGAATAACAACACTTTGCCTTCAGGAATAACACCACTCTGACATCCTGCAGGAATAACAACGCTCTGACATCTTACAGGAATAACAACACTCTGACATCCTACAGGAATAACAACACTCTGCCTTCAGGAATAACACCACTCTGACATCCTGCAGGAATAACAACACTCTGACATCTTACAGGAATAACAACACTCTGACATCCTACAGGAATAACAACACTCTGCCTTCAGGAATAACACCACTCTGACATCCTGCAGGAATCATCGCGACAAAGAACGCTGCCGACAGCCAAAGGGTTGACAGATTAAATGACGGTCTTGCTCTATAACATGTCAGTTGAAAGGTCCTGGTAAATCAAAGTGACACAGTTGCATTGCACCTGAACTGATCACCGTTCGGGTCGTACTCCACAGGGAATATGTATCCCTGTCCCCCATAATCCGCCCATTAGGTGCGCCGGTGCCGTGGATTTTGAACCTCGAACTAACGACAAATAATACTCGCACAATCTTCACTTGTACCTATTATTTACATGCATCATTAGGTAAACATGTACATGTCTCAGTTTCTGAAATAAAGCACTTAAATTATACCTATTATGCCGTGGTGTATCTTATTACAAGCTGTATGTCATTGGTGTGTGTGTGTGTGTGTGTGCGCGCGCGTGTCCATGTGTGTGTGTGTGAGTGTGTGTAAATATTATATTCACGTTTTTATTTAACAAACTAATGAATGAAATAAGAATGAAAAAAAAAATCGTTTATGTTTTCATCTTTAATCAACAGTGTGCAAATAATGGGAATAAAAACAAGTAAATTAGTGCACGCTGAAAACATGCCTTCTACCATAAGTCTGTTACTGTAATAGCAATAGAACCATGCTTCTATAGAATACGAAAGGGTGACTGCCGGCCGATAAGTGCAAATACAATATAACACTTCAGATATTACAAACAAATTAAGCTAACAGCAAAGAATTGAAACGGTGTAGTCGGATGAAAATGCAGCTAGAACGGACACGTGCAACACAGTGTATTAACCCCTTCACTGCCGAGAAAAAAACGGATACCACACTACTGCAAGAGGTGTAGATCCTCATGACCCCTCGCAATTGCGGGTGCTCATGAGAATCTATGCCTCTTGCTGAAACCACTTTGTATTCATCGTTCATGGGACGGCTGGAGCTCTTTCGCCTTGAACTGACACAGATTTCAGACGCACAATGTACGTGCGGTGGCAGTGACCCAATGCGCAAAAGGCCATCGGGTCGATGTCGGCCGCATGCACGGGCCAATGGCGGCCGACGTCGGCCCGATGCCCTTTGCGCATTGGGGAAGGTGTTAAACTGCGTTGTATTGGTCCTGTCTCGGCGATTATTTGGTTTTTTTTTTTGTTGTTGTTGTTGTTGCATTTTACCCTTTGGTCTTGGCTTGGCTTCGCGAACGAAGATTCTATAGGGCTTGCCCACGTCGTCTGCGGGCAATTTCGTGACTGTGGAGGCCAATCCGGGACAGGCAGGTTCGACCGCAGTGGCTGCAGGGGAAGGTCTGGTCAGGGTTCTGAGTTACGACAACTCTGTTTTTTTCTCCTGAGGCGCTTGTCCTTAAGGTTAGCTCTGCGAGAGTCTTCAAAAGAGACGTCTGCCTTGTAAATGGTGGAGCGCCAGGTGTCACGGTCCGCATCAAGCGAAGACCACTGGCGGTGGTCGATTTGACAGGCACTAAGTGACTTCTTGAGACCATCTTTGGTACATCGTTCTAAATGCTTCGATATGTCCGAATCTGATGATATCCGAGGCTGCTTTGAACAATGCCGAATGATGACGAAATTGCTATCTGATCAGTCAGCCTCCATAAGCTGATATGGTCGATCCATGCACCGGGATCTGAAGGTAATGATAACATAAATGTAAAGTAAGGGAAACTGCTGGGCTATGCTGTCACATCCAGACCACAAGGGTTACTGTCAAGCCTGTAAAATATGTACATTTAATAATAATAATAATAATAATAATAATAATAATAATAATAATAATAATAATAATAATAATAATAATAATAATCTAAAAAGAAAAGAAGAAATGTTTTATGCTCGTCCTTTCAAACTCAAAGACGGTTTCTTTTGATGGTGGCGATTTTACTGCTCTGCTTGTTCCTTCGATTGTTATTTACCTTTTGTACTTGGTGCCTCAAGTGTGTTTCTTTCTCAGTTGAATATTTCTTTATTAGGTTATTTGTTGCAGTAGATATCCAGCGTAACCACTTGTAGGGGGTCGCCCCTCAGCTGAACTCTGTTGCAGGTGGTCACGGAGGCAGGGAGAGGGTTGCTTGTCCCGTACAAACTGCCCCCCACGTACACCTGGGACACAAAACGTCTCTCCCATGTTATTCCAGGTTTAACCCATTAAACCCGAAGGACGCATTTCCAGATTTGTTTTAGGTATCATTTAACGGCTATGTACCAGTTGCAGGAGATGACTCGACTATGATAATTCAAGGGTAGTGCCAGATTAGCTTGAAGGCGCCAAGCTAATCTGGCCCTAGCCTTGAATTATCATGGTCGAGCCATTTCCTGCTGTAGGCGTTGGGACTTTTTTTTAAAAAAAAGTAATTACGTATACGCAGTACTTGAGCACTTCAGTGACGAAAGAACCCACAACCACCAACTACAACAACAACAAACCGCAATCCAGCTGCGAGAGACACAGATGCGACTGCAAGGGCTCATGAGGATCAACGCCATTTGCTGACACCACTCTGCATCAACGTTCTTTGACCGGTTAAGGCTGCTTGGTGTTGAATTAACAAAGATATCAGAAACACAATCGTGCGACCACTGGCCGTGAAGGGGTTGAACATTGTGTCTAGGGGATATACAATTCCATCCCACACTGGTTGTCACCATCGACTAGCCACCGCTGATCAGCGGAGCGAATCGAGATACAGCCAGTGTGCTTCCGCCCCTATTTCTACTCTGTTTACAACAGATGATGCCGACATTCCCTTGATGAATCTCTCGTCGGTCACCTTTGGGCTGTGAAATTACACTTTTACAGGGAGTTTAGTCTGATTACATGTACAACGCCACATCCATCCCAGACAGGGAAGACATAATCAATACGAGAATTAATGTGAGCGTTAAATAGTTTACAGCTATGCTTGTCGGTTATGTGGCTCAGTAGAGAATGCAGAAATATGTTGTTAAAAATTATTTTACATAGTGCACCTTAGTTGTTAATAGACATAAAAAACAAGAAGGGATCAACCATAACCCACAAAGTGCCTTGTATATGAGAGCTGTCTTCGCTGTCAATGATCACTACCTTTTGTCTATGACCTGATCCTGATTAGTCTAGCAGCTTACGCAATTTCTGCAGAGGTAAGTAGTTCGTCAAAAGAGTAACAATGGTTTGCAGGTACGAAACGAAAGTACTTATGCCATATGGTTTATGCATGGCAACAATATTTGTCCTTAGGATGGAGACATTTTTGTAGAAGTGTTGTTCGAAAGCTATTTTTCGATGTGAAGGAACCAGTCCTCGTACACCGCCCGGATAAGGTACAAGACATTTTTTGTGCATAACATTGACAATTTCAAGCATACACGTTACAAGTTTATTCCAGTGAGTAAATTAAAACCATAAGCAAGTAAACTTTCATACATATTTACGATAAAATAAGTTTAAAAGTAATATTTTTAATGCGGTAAGCATACTCGCGTCGCTAGTTTCAAAATGGCGGTCAGCGAGATGCCTTCGGAAAGAAGTTAATCATACGCGCACGGTTGATGCAGCTTTACTTTGCTCCTGAAGTGAAACAGAGATTATTTTCGATTTGAACTTTAAAGTACATCTTATCAACGTCAAATACGTTATTTTTCCTGGTCTTGACAACAGCCATTCCCATAGAACTCGGTTTTTTTTTGTGGGAGGAAAGAATATCGAAAGTAAACTCCCGTTGTGCATTGTGTCTGCCGACTATCTTCAACACTCTGAAGACTTTTCGTCCAGATACAACATGCATGTTGTTCGTCCGTTTTCCAGCCTAACGGCTCTAAGTGTAGGTCTGCTCTTCTTTTTTATTAGTGGAGGTGGGATTTTTAACCGGTCAAGCACATTCAATTTTATCCGACTGGTCTTAGGCAGAAGCCAGGTAGAGTAAAATCCATCTCCGAACCGTTTCCATCTAAATCACAATGTTCAGCTAAACACCTAAATATTTTTTTTAAGTTAGTTTTTGCAACACATTCAACCAATCCGCACTCAACTACTCACGAGAATTCTTATGATCAAGGTTTATCGGGACTGCATGAGACATAATACAGATAGTAGCCCTCGCCATTATATTACATGTTTTATTTGTTTATTTATTATTGATTCATTTATGTATTCACTTACATATTTGTTATTATTTATCATTTTAATTATGAATGGAAGGAATTCCTTGATGCACATGATCACTAGTGGTATGGTAGTGGCCATCACTGAGAGGAAATTTGTTTTCAATATGCATACATCTGTGCATGTTCATAATCTATCCTTTACTTAGCATGCATATTCATAGGTCCCAGGTATCTCCAACTTATTTTATTTATTAATTTATTATTAATTTATTTTTTATTTGTTTGTTTGTTTGTTTGTGATGTATGTTTGCACATACACATCAGCATACAATGACATCAGCATACAATGATTGATTGTACATTGCTTAACGTCCCGACAGCAACAAGACTTTATCAGGACGTGCCTGCACTGCTTGTAAAAAAACCCAACAAAACAGAATATTGAATTATGTTGCCAGCCGGTCTAATACGCTAAATAAACCTAACCAGACCATTTAGCAACACACATCCAATATCAAGCAAGAGCTACAGACAGTGCAGACAGTAGGAAGAGTTTAAAAAAGGAAAATACAGGTGAATGTACCAAGGGTAGACAGAAACACACGCCCCAGAATAGAGGGGAAAACCCACCCTGTGGGGCTGACCAGGGTGACCCTGGGAACTAAAAAGTAGTTAACCCCACCCAAGTCCCCCAGGGCAGACCCGGGTGGGGGATATCAGCATAAAAGATAAGAACATACATGTACACATGCAAAACCACAGAACACCCATTAAAGAACATGCACGTCTGTGCATGTTCATAATATATCCTTTACTTGGTATTCATATGTCCTAGTTATTTAAATTTATTATTTATTTTTATTTGTTGGAAAAGTAGGTTTTATACATATGCTGATGTTCTCATACACATACATGGTAATAGTGCCCACTCCAAACCCCACTCCACAACCACAGAACACCCACCAAAAGACATGTACATCTGTGCATGTTCATAATCTATCCTTCACTTAGCTTTCATATGGCCCAGGTATCTTGACTTACTTTATCTTATTTATTTAACCGCCATGAGATGGCATTAGTCGCCTGCTCGGCATTAAACCCAAATAACTATTTATTTAAATTATTTATTTTGTTTGTTTGTAATGCAGGTTTTGTACATACACATCAGCATACAAGAAGAAAATATACACATATATAGATGGTAATAGGTGCCATACCACCTGCTCCCTACCCCTACCTAAATACACACATAAAACCGCATAACACCTACCAAAGGACATGCACATCTGTGTATGTTCATAATTTTAATCTATCCTTTACCTAGCATGCACATGTCCCAGGTACCTTAGACTTACTTTATCTTATTTATTTAATTATTTTGTTTGTTTGTAATGTAGGTTTTGTACATACACATCAGCATACAGCTTAAGAACATACACCATGGTGCCTCTGTGCATGTGGCCACCAGTACTATTCTGTCAGATCTGTCACACCCAGCCAATCATCTCTTCGAGCTTTTGCCCTCTGGCCGGCGGTTCCGTGCTTTTAAAGCCAGAACCTCTCAATTCAGGTGCAGTTTCTTTCCAGAAGCTGTCCTTAGTACATCACCATCCATGGAACAACGTGATTCCATGATTTGTGACATATGACTGATTTGTGTTTAATATTGTGTTTATCTATCTTTTAGTGCTGTATACACAGGATGATCGCCAACTGAGTGTATGACATGATGAATGCCCTACAAGTGAGGATGTATTTTACTGTCGCCATGTCACACAAAAATCCTTTAACGTTTTACTTGGTGAATAAATGTCTTATGTCTTATACACGTACATGGTAATAGGTGCCGTACCGCTTGCTTCCAACCCAATCCTGTTACACACACAAAACCGCAGAACACCCACCAAAAGAATGTACATCTGTGCATGTTCATAATCTATACTTTACTTAGCATTCATATGTCCCAGGTATCTTTGACTTACTTTATCTCATTTATTTAACTGCCGTAAGATGGCCGTAGTCGCCTGCTCGGCGTTAAACCCAAATAACTATTTATTTAAATTATTAATTTATGTTTGTTTGTAATGTAGGTTTTGTACATACACATACACGGTAATAGGTGCCATACCGCCCCACTTTCAACCCCACCCCACATACACACAAAAAACCGCAAAAGACCCACAAAAGACATGCACAATTGTATGCTGATAGATTAGTGGACTGTAAAACCTATATATACAGACTTGAGGTTAAGACAGCGGCTTGTATTGACTGCCTGCATTTTAGCTTCCCACCTACAAATCTCATGTGTACAGTTAACCACACTAAACATGCAGCCATCAGTTCTGTAAAAAGTACTGTTGGCCTCATGCACAGGGGCACCAAAACTTAGAGATAATAATAATAATAATAATAATAATAATAATAATAACAATAATAATACATAGTATTTATATGGCGCATTTCTCATATTTATAATATAACTCAATGCGCAGATAAGGCCACACCCTGATAACAATAACAGTACTAATAATATGCATCCTCAGTCACTAGTTCTGTAAACAGCACTTTTGTAAACAGTACCAGTGGTCAAATGCACACATACATCATGGATGATGCTACCACTGATCACTTCAAACAATAGGCTGCCCAGTTCACATTGATAAGTGATACCATGAACTAGCCTGCACATGCAGCCATCGGTTCTGTAAATAGTACTGGTGGCCACATGCACAGGGGCACCAAACTTAAAGGTGAGGCCAAAACTGCCACCTCAAACAAAACGCTACCTACACACACATATCAATGATACAGTCAACCTCCATGTGCGTTAGGCGGAACAGGCTTAAAGTATGGGACTGTAAATCTTACAGCGAAATGTCAAAACCAGTAAGAAGATAATGTAACAGCAGCAAGTACATGCATTTTGAAATCCACTCAAATAAAACATGAGAACTCATCGAGCCCAATGGTGTTATGAATGGGTTATGGAAACAGTGAAAGAAATAGTAGGTGTACATTATAAAGTATGTGCCTCCTCCCCCCGGCCTCCCTTAACTAGCTGTTCATCATAAAACATGTATATCTCATTCATTTGATCACTTGACTGACTGATTTATTAAATCATCTCTGTGTCATTTTCTCTGTTTTCTTTCTCGTTTTAATCCCAAAATATGTCAGTGCTAATGTCAGATGCTAAGAATCTTTGCAGCGAACTGCAAATGTCTATATGCAGACAAACTGCAAATAACACAGCAGCAAAATAAGTTCCTCTTTTGTGCAGTAGGCTACTGCTAGCAAGATAGGGTTTAATTTTAAACAAAGCATTGCATGAACTTCCAAGCGTGTTAACATTGTGCTGTGTATTTTTTCAGTGTGAAGTGTACTGTACCATCAGTGAACACTGAGACTGCATAATTGGCACTGGCAGTGATCGCACATCACAACATAATAGCATGTCAGTGCAACTGATTAAAATAATGTTACTGCATAAAATAATTAATCAAGTTCCGAAACTTTGCTCAGCCATGACAGTTAAAACCAAGTGGTGTGGCATTCTTTCTCTTTTACAGCATGCAGCATGTTGCACTTCGGACATAGGTTTCGAAAATAGCGTGTGTTGTGGGTTGTGTTTTGTTTTGGTGCTGTGGTATCGAAATAAAACGGGCAAAGCGATGGTAAAGTGAATGGAAATAAACGTGACAAGCCTTTATCAAAACGTATAAATGCACACAGCCACTTTACATGTTTGCTTTTTATGGGAAACAAACAAGCTTAAGTAGAACAAACCAAAAAAAATTCGTCGGCACACCGAAATTCACAACAAATCCGCGTGTACGGGTAATCATGTTTTGATCACGTGATTTGGGATACCTTATTGTTGAGTAACGATATTTGAATTTAAGGCAAGCTTTTTGGTAATTGTTTTTTCTCTTAATGTATCTAAGTGTGAAATTATTATTGAAAAAAAGAAATGAAATCATTTTAAGTGACATTTAGTGCATACTACCACTGAATACAGGAACAATGAGACCCGTGTAAACTACTGATCCCCTGTGAACATGGCTGAAACAGTCCTGGTTTCGTCTGCAGCCGTACTGAAACAAAATGTGCTACAGAAAAATGTCTCCATCCTCCGGATGTTTAAAACGAGTGCGCACTGCTTTTATTCATACTAGACTTCATTTTGATATACCCAAACCTTTGTTACTCTTTAGAAAATCACTATCTCGTAAACGGCTGATCGTCAGTCTATGAAGGGCAGCTGCTAGACTAGATGTTGAATTATCTCCTTTTGAAAAAGTCTCGCAGATCTGCCAATGCGTCAGTGAGTTCTATAAGGGGCGCAGGACAAACGTGTCATTGATTTATTCATTTGTCATGACGTAAGTTTTAGTTTTTACGTAGTTTTATATTTTACGTGATATGAGTTTCACTTTCGCTTCATTGGTTTGAGAAAAGGGTGACAAAACTAGAACTTCACGGTACAAATTCAGTCTTGCTATAATTTGTGTGAAAGCAGGTTGACTTTACCTAGCACATGATATACTAAGTACGCGGGTCACCTGCATGCTCTTCTGAAAGCGCGTCGATGTGTGTCTGAGTGTTAGTGCGTGCGTGCGCGCGCGCGCTCCAAACATCTCCAAGAGGCATAGATCCTCGTGCGCCTGGAGAGCTCATGAGGATCTATTCCTCCTGGAGATGCGCGCATGTTTCTGTGAGAGAGAGAGAGAGAGAGAGAGAGAGAGAGAGAGAGAGAGAGAGAGAGAGAGAGAGAGAGAGAATGACGTCATATTTAGAGTATTATGTCAGTGTCTGCGTGGTGACAGAGTTGCCTCTTTTACGTCACCGCCACTGTCTGACTTTCTCTAGAAGTAAAGGTTTTTTATTGTTTTAATTCTATTCTGAAAAGAATTAATTTTTACAAAAAAAGTTGAAAGAATACAAAGCTGGCTAACAAACTCATCCAATGTCTTTCTACAAACTAGCTATATGCAAAAGTTCAAGGAAATATGACAAAAATTACGGACTCTAATCTGGGTCAACCGACTTCTTATAAACGTTGTTGTTTTTTTTTTTTTTTTTTTTTTTGGTCATCAATGAGACATTCAATTACAATATGCTCGGAGGGTTTCTTAGCCACCCACTTAAGAAAGTATTTCGCCAAGTTTCAAGCTAGTGTGTACAGAAATATCGGAGATTCTCTTGAGATACATATACACACATATACATACATCCGCACATACGGTGCTTCGCCCCAAATGTATGTTCAGCAGCGGGGTTAACGTAATTTTTATCTTGTTACTTCAATTGTTAGAGGTTTAGCCTGCCCGCCTTTGACATCCTGGACATGCTATTAAATTTGTCCCACCGCGACCCGTCCTAAAAAGTCCCTTCTATATATGGGGACTTAAAAAAGAAAAGAAGAACAAAAAACTTGAAGAGTGGTTACTTGTTCAGTTGGTTCGTTTTGTATCCGTGAAGTTGCAAAGGTGAAGGGTTACGCTGATGTTTCTGGCACGTAGTTACAAGCATAGATTTTGCGACTGCTGATGCAAGATCATGTGGTTCTCGCTACGCCATTCTGATATTTCATCTCAACGTATTTGTAACCTGATAGTACATACTATGGTTGTTTTGCCTGCCGCGTGGAGACTGATGTCTTCGGCAAACGAGCCGCTTACACGATCCGCGAGATGACGTGGAAGGGAAGGCCATTTACACATAGTAAGGAAAGTAATGGGCCTAGAATAAATCCGTGAGACACTCCTTTCCTTGGGAAGAAAAGTTTCCGTTAATACAGACTTTTATTTCTTTTATGGAGATAGAAACGGAGAACGAAATAACTTTATTGCATAAATAGAACATTCGGGGTTTTTTTGGTTTTTTTTTTTTTTCTTTTTTTTTTTTTTTTGACAGAATATTGTATGATATATTTTTTAAGGTCCAGGAATAAAGCCTCCGGCATCATGTTTGTCTTAATAGAAAATAGCCTGTTATCAACATTACGTGCAAGCGCCGATTGACGGGTGTGATTTAGTCTAAAACCCAACTGGTGTGCACTTACCACGTTGTTTCCAAGCTATTAACAAGTTAGTTTCCAGAAATCAAAGAGATGTTGTGAAAATGTTTCACGGGAGGCTTTGATCGGACTTAGGTAATACTTTTGCTTATTTTTAAGTTGCGGGGAAGACATTTTTCTCAATAGATATATTCCATATGTACACTAAATACTCGATTGTGTATGATCACGACATATTGAGGGTTCAGCAACCCTGCCTTTCTTCTTTGTATGAGAAGCAGGTGCTTAACAAAGCCTTCCATATTGTATCTGATGATACTCATGTTTTATCTGAAGCGTATGCCTTGTTGCCTTCCTCTAGGAGATACGGAACTGTGACGTGCAAAACAAATCGCAGACGTCTTTCTTTCCTGCCATCATCTTTCCGTCTCCTAAATGATGCCATGGCATAGACATATTATCATGGCATAGACGTATAGTCATGGCATAGACCTATAGTCATGGCATAGACGTATAGTCATGGCATAGACCTATAGTCATGGCATTATTGGAAAAAACGGTCAAGATGTCAGCCTCAGATTTATGAATTTGCAATGTCATGTGATACGCAAGTGCGTGTGTATGTGGGTTGTTTGCGTGTGTGCGTGCGTGTGTGTTGTGCGCGTGGTATGAAGATAGTGTCGTCTCAGTTAATTTTAAAAAAAAAACCGTTATCTTTCTAGGTGGACATTAACATTACAGGTGGTTGTGGTGTTATATACGTGCACATACTCACTGTAATCGGTCGGTGTGCTCTAGTCAGTCAAATGTATTTATTTTTTATGTTCACATTTGTTGTTTTTACAACTGTTTTAAAAACAATTTCGCTGCAAACAAATTTCCCATCTTGGGACAATAAAGGTATTGGTATTCGTATTCATTATCAATATCATTGATCTTTCCGATGGCATATTTGAAATATACTTGCCAACATCTGCGGCTGTATGAAATAGCGAATTTTCTGTTGAGGCTATTTGACTCACCGTGCACTTTCAGGCGATCAAAGAGAACGAGAGGCCCACTCTGTTGGTTGGAGGGGGGAGGGGGGAGGGGGGGGGATCAGCAAAACCACCATCAAGAGGAATAAACACAATAGCAAGAACAATAACAAAATGAGAAAAATTAAGGGGTGCAGAGGAAGAAAAAGCTTTTTCGTCGCAGTGGATTTGAGAAGATAATAATAATAATAATAATAATAATAATAATAATGAGTACTTGTATAGCGCCTAACCTCAGATTAGAGCTCTAGGCGCTTAACAAAAACTAATGTACAAAAATAACTAATTACAAAAATGCAATTTACAAAAAGTACAAAAAACAAAATACAACGCACTCTGTAAACAAGCTATAAAGTCACCATTCAAAAGTGCTACGCTTATGGCCCCGACTCATACTGGCATTCACACACACACACTCACACACACACTACTTCTAACATAGATAGAGATGACATTAACATGACAGGTGTGTGACAAAGTCATTTGTAGCTGACAGAAAAAATATGGGTCTTTAGGGCTCGCTTGAATGCCTCTCTCGAATCCACGTATCTCAGTTCGCGTGGGAGGGGCTTTGGTATCTGAATGACCTCTCACCAAACGACTTTGTTTTCACAAGAGGGATACGTAAAACTCGAGAGTCGGCAGCAGAGCGCAAATTCTGTCTTGAGGGCGTATACAGCTGGAGAAGAGTGGCAAGGTAGTGTGGGCAGGAACACGTAATACAACTGTGAGTCATGCATGAAATTTTGTACTGAATCCTAGCTGTTACAGGTAACCAGTGAAGAGCAGACAGATGGGGTGTGATATGATCTGATCTAGGGACTCTAAGAATCAACATAGCAGCTGAGTTTTGAATTTTCTGGAGATGTCGACCTGGATCACATCCATTGCGCTGGATTAGGATTTTTATCCGAAACTTCCGTCTGAATTCTCCAGGTCCGAGGCACCTTTTCCTCCCCACTCTTTATTCCATCCTCATCCGGTGCGGCACCAGCAGTCAGCCCTTTCCAGGCCCCATTACATCTCGGTATAGAACCTTTCCAGACGACTTTTACATGGGAATCACCCCCGCACCATAATTATGTCCTAATATTTACCGCGCTAAGCTTTCTGGGACATAATGGCGAACCTGTAGCCATTTCGCAAACTAGAGTGTGTGATTGTTCGCCCCCAAAACACACATTCCACATTTGAATGGCTCACTTCCTACACTAGAAAGGCCACGCACAATCCCAAAATATACTCATTTTATCATTATTTATTTCGAAATAAGAAGTTTAGAGCGCGCAGAGTAAGTAAGAGGTTTACATTCCGAAATACCACAAGAATGCGAGAAATACCACAAGAATGCAAGAATGTTAGTAACAAAGGAAACAACATTTGAATTGAAAGGTAGATTTCGCTTTATAGATACTGAGTTCAAAATAGTTTTGTATTACACTTTGTTGTGACATATTTTGCAAGTTAAATTACATCCTATTTTTGCTGAAGTGGAAAATGAAAATTTTATTTGTTGATTCAACTGTTGAGTTGAACTTACTGAGTAATATTTATATTTACGAAAATAAACGCTTCGCTCCTGTTCAAAAGCCGGATGGCTTCGACCTACATCGCTATTTTGCGGTTGTGAAAGGTTGTGGAATATTCGTATACTATCACGTCTAGACATATCTCCGGCTGACACTTCTGCAACTGTTTGATCCATAGTCACCGAGTGTGTTCCGTGCTCGGTGACTATGTATCAAACAGTTTCAGAAGTGTCGGCCGCTCGGTCTGTCTAGAAATGATAGTATAGGAACACTCCACTTCTATGTTATCATATCCGGGAGCCTTAAAGTCAGACCACGCTATTCACGATCGCGATATTGTTGTGCTGCGTTTACACAGAAGGTTTTTTTTTGGGGGGTAGGGGGGGGGGGATTCTGACAAGCAATAGATTCTAGGGCAATGTCAGCCTTAGCTGGCCCGTGCACGAGTATGCGCGAGCCAGCTAAGGTTGACGTCGGTCTGAGGACCTTTTGCTCACTAGGTATTCCCGCTAGGAGCCAAAATTACCTTACCTGTACGTTTTATATCAGAAACGCGGTACACTGGAGCACCCTAGTGCGCAAATGCCATCGGACAGACGCACCGACATCTGCCACCCGATGGCCCTTTGCGCATTGGGACCTCATCCTGAGGCTGACCTGTACGTGTAACAACACAGACGTACCTCATATACGTTATCCTGGACAGCTGTGATCTTCAAATCAAACTGCTGCCCCACGGTGAACGGGAAGGGAGGATTTGGATCCCTCAAATAGGCGGCGTTAGTTCCCCATCCGCCTACGTTGCTGTCCAGGGCGGTTGTACGTATGGTACTATCACTGTTGAACCTCACACTACAGTGGAGAACGAAGTACCCAGTTTGCGTCAACAGGTTCAGTGAAAAACTGGGAACAAATAGACAAGAAATTTACAGAGTTGTTTTCTTTTCTTTTTCACATTGTTTTGTTATGTTTATTCGAGTCTGTTGAAAACGTCCACTAAACCATATAGCTTTATATGATTACTATCTGCGGCATGTAAAGAGGCCTTCTCCAGACAAAGGTTCATTCTTCGCAATATCTCCTGTGTAACTGTTCCTGGTGTGTCTTTTGATAACGCCGCAGGAAGAACTAACTTCGCCCCGTCCACTGCTGAGAAAAAAAAATGAACACCCCCCCCCCCCCCCCAGCTACAGGATGTATAGATCCCCATGAGCCCCTCAGTTGTGGGACTAATGCCTCTTGCAGACACCACTTGTTTGATGTTTGATTTTGAATTATCAAATGTTTCAGATACACAATCTGCGCCCACTGGGAGTGAAGGGGTTATGGTGTTCGCGTGGTAAGGACTAAACTCTCAGACCCATGCAGTAGCTTTGAAAATGGCACATACAAGTTTCTTAGCGTACCGGCCCTTATCTAGTCTCAGTGCCCACCCCAACCATCGTTAACCACCCGTTAATGTCGTGTAAACAGCAAAGGTGTAGTATATTCGTACTTTTATTTCTTGGAAGAAAACAAATCTCAGTTTATGCATCTATAAAAGTTCATGTTTGTTTAGAATTAACCCTTTCAGCGCCAACACCCTACAGCAGGAGATTGACAATGATAATTTAAGGGTAGTGCCAGATTAGCTTGGCGCCTGAAGGCGCCAAGCTAATCTGGCACTACCCTTGAATTATCATGGCCAATCCACCTCCTGCAAGTGGTACAAGGTCGTTAAGTAACAATACCAAAATTCGGGAAATGCGCCGATGGCGCTAAAAGGGTTAAAAAATCAAACAACAACATGGATTTCAAAAGGAGAAGACCTCGAAATGTAACTTTTTAACCCTTCCTCTGCCGAGAAAAAAAGTGACGCCATCCAGCTGCAAGAGACATAGATCTTCATGAGCCGCCACAACTGCGAGGGCTCATGAGGATCTATGCCTCTTGCTGAGACCAATTTGAATCCATTGTCCTGGACGGTGCTGGCGTTTGGTCGTCGAATGAACCAAGATTTCAGAAACAAAAATGTACAGTGTACCTACAGTGGCAGGGAAGGGGTTAAATGATCTCGCTACGTGTTCCTTGTGCGCCAATTCCCGCTGAAAAAAAGCCATTTGCCTGTTGTTAGCAGGACGAACACATGCATCGTCGAGTTCGTGAAAGGAAGTTAAAGTTGCACGTGTCTCGACAAAGCAGTGGAGTACTTTACGTTACGTTGTGTTACTGTTACGTCGTTGTTGTCGTAGTATGATGCAATCACACCAGACACACTCACGGAGGGTTCTTGCAAATAAAAATATAAAAAAACCTCACTCAGCTGCAACTCGTCAGACGTGGCACAAGTTTATAGACCACACGGCTGGAGTAACAGTTCCAACAGTACTTCATTCTCCCGATGCACTCTTAATGCATCCACACTTTGATACACTGTCTCATACAATGCACGCACATATTTCCTAATACCCTCTTTTATACTATTACAGATTTCCTGAACAAACCCTCAAATTACACAACTCGATCAATCAGAAAAGAAAACGTAAGAAAAATCAATTATATTCATTAAAAAGTACACTCTAGACTATCAACAATCTCTCAGCAGAATCAAGGTGCATCACATAAATATTACGAAATGTGGCCATCACATGTACTGCAAACTTTGACGTCATGTTTGAGGTCACTGGAACAATCGCGCCTTTTCCAATACCTTCCAGTTTAATCTAGGTCGGACTTTGCAACAATTTATCAAAATGTGCAACATTGTAGTCACACACACACACACACAAAAACAATCGAAATTCTCCAAGCAACAGCAAACGAATCATACTAAAAAGGTACGTGATTTTGATTTAAAAATAACTAAAATGACAATCGGATCTTTCCAATGATCAATGTCACGGTTAGTGACTGTTTTGACAGAGGTAGTCGAAAGTCGCCGAAGCACCGGTCACGCAGGAATAGTGAGTTGTTGACAAGTTGGTAGAGACGGGCTAGTGTTCTTTGTTTTGCACGTGCGGGGCGCGCTAGTGAATGCGGCAGTGTGTTCACTGCAGAGTTTACCTTGGCGGGAGCAAGGGGATATTTTAGTTAGCAGCTTTACTCGATTGGATCAAGTTGTCCTGCTTAGCTGACTGTTGGGAGTCGGTGACTGACTGAGGGTGTCGGTGACACAGCGCCGATCCCGTCCGGGAGTCGTTGTTGGCCGGAGACTGGGGTTGTTTTCCCTACGGGTGGCGGCGTTGTCACGAGTCGCAGAGGAGGTAAGTGCTAAAAAAAAAAAAAAAACCGCGTGAGGATGTTTTGTCATGTTTGCTATAAGTGTTTGTACTATGTGTTATGGATAAAAGTATCGTGGGGGGGGGGGGGGGGGGGGGGGAAAGGAGGGGAGAATGCGATGGGTGGTAAAGGGGAAGTATGGGGTGGGCGTCATTGTTTTGGTTCTATCTAATTATTAGTTATTTTTAACTGTTTGGCGAGATGTTGTATTGGCTTGTTGCGGAAGTGCAGAGAATTTTAGGGAGGGTTATGATTATGTAATGTTTGCGAACTTATTTTTTGGTTTGTGTAAATTTTAATGGAAAGCACGTGTCATATGAGTGAGGGCCAAGTGCTTGAACGGTTAGGGTAGTGTTTTTGTAAACCAAGCAGGATGGGTATGGGAGGTTAGCTGGTTTTAAGGACCCACTGGTTTACGTTACTGACGGGGCCGTTTAGGCTCCTGCTTTTGTTTTGCATTGGCTGTCGGGGTCGGGACTGGCTGGAGAGCCGACGGGCATCGGGACCAACCACGCCTCGCTGGACCGGGTGTCCGCGTGGAAGGGGCGCGGTCATCTATACTGCCGAAGCCGCCGTGTCACCGTTGCGGCCAGACCTAACGCCAGGGAAACGGAGAGAGAGAGGGAAGACCCGCAAAGCTGAACGACCGTCAAAGGAAGCCGGACGGGAGGGATCCACAGGCTGTTCGCCGACTCACCACGGTGGTCCCATTCCTATTCACCTTTCCATTACTCACTCTGCCTTGGGGTAGTCCCATGATTATTGTGTATGAACAGTTACGTTGTAAATGACGTTTTATTAGCCGTCAGCACTGAGAACTGTAAACCGACTTTTATTGTGGTTGTGAAGCAACAGCGCTGCGTAGCGTGGGGGAGTGCTTGTTTCCACCTCTAGATGCAATGCTGATGCTGTGGAAGTAGTATTAATTCTGGTTTAACCTTTTTGTTTCCTTTTTCTTTTTTTTTTCTTTTTTTTTTTTTCTTTTTTTCTTTTTTTTCCGGAAGGGGAAGTGTCGGCGGGGAGGGTGGGAAGGAAGGAAAGGGGTATAGTTAGTGTAATAAGTAATAAAATTAAGTGTACGTGTAAAGTAAATGTGTTGTGTTGCTTGTGCTGAGCTGTAACCTGTCTTGAGGCAAGACGCTAGGGTTCTATAGCTGTCTTCTTTCGCTCTTCTACTCCTAACCTTCATTCTCGTCTATCTCTCTTTAGTCGGGACATTTGGGGTTCTACTTCTATTCTATCCTTCAATCTCGTCTGTCCCTCCTTAGTCGTGATAATCAACACACATGCCTTAAAAAGAATAACACAACCACAAACGTAACAGTTACAATGCATTACATTACATTGTAACTTTGTATACTAACTAAAAGTAAGAGTTGACAGAGTTACATAATATAATATGTATAATATTATATAATTGAGCAACATTTTGCTTGATATAGTGCCGATAACAGGCAGATGTGATTACGGCAGGCCCGGATCCAGGGGGATGAGGGGGGGGGCGGGGAGCCATGCCCCCCTCCGACCCGAAATTTGTTAAAATGCTATAACAAAGTCCCATTTTGGGGGTGTTTGGCCTTCCCCTCCCCCCTCTCACTGTTGGTTTATATTTTGGCGAACGCCCCTCCCCCATTTGTACACTTCGTGTAAACGAGATCCGCCGCCAATCCCTCCTCCCCCCCCCCCCCCCCCCCGTTGGATTTTTCGGCCCTTGTGGAAACGAGATCCGCCGCCTCCCCCCCCTCCCCCCCCCCTCCGCGCCCCCCCCCCCCCCCCCGCCTGTTTGATTTTTCGGCCCTTCTGGAAACAAGATCTAGCGTGGTGGAGGCCTTTTGCATCAGGTTCAAGGTCCCAAACAAAAAGTTCTTCCCCGTCCGGAGCAAAGTGATCCGGTCCTGTTACGAGACCCGAATCAAAATGTCAGAGTCGTAAGACGAGGACATTTTGATTGGGTCAAATAATCACATCTGTCTGTTCATCGGCACTATATCATCAAGCAAAATGTTGCTCAGTATGGTGTATGTACCCAGTCCAAAACAAAACGTTACCAGAGTCCTTTCGATTACCGCCATTGGTGCTGAAGTGGTCAATTTCAATATATTTGGACATAAACTTCCCAGCTTGACACTAACCGAAATGTATCCAGTGCAAACCCACCCAGGCGTACATCTACCCAGCGCAAATGTGTTCCTCTGATTGTCTACTTATTTTTAGAAATAAACGCAGCGTGAACCTTCACAGCATGATTCCACCCAGCATAGATCATCAGAGTGCGAGTACCAAAGTTTTTGCGGTGAAATGACTGGTTTTCTGAGGACTTTTGTTGGTTCACTGATTGTATCGCCTAGTAAAATGTACTGTTGTTGAAACTACGGTTACTTTGTTTTAGAAAGACAGTATTGTTGTCATACTGACATCTGTCATTTTTTTTTTTCTTCTGCTGGCTTGATGTTGGAAAGAACTTTCGAAAAATAAAAACTATGAAGTGGAAGCCTTATTCATGTGTGGTTCTTATTTCCAATTGCATCCTATGTTGCTGAAAGTCTGAAGAGCTGTACTTTAAAAACTTTAATACTGACTTGAAGTCGAACATCAGGTATTACTACAAATGACTTCTGCTAAATCACAGGTCAGCAGCGTAGAACTGATTTTGATGGTTTAACTATATACCTGGAGATGAAAACATTTGTGCATTGTACTGTTTCCAGCATCTTTTCTGAAGTTTTGTGCACTTGCTCGTTTGTGTCGTAATCACTGATGTCCGTCATACCAGTCAGAAGATATATTATTTACGGTTTACTCTAAAAATAATTCGAGGATTGTCCTGCAATTTCAGAGACTGGTAACCACCAATGTATCCTTCATGAAAATGTCAATCTTTGTTCAAAGTTCACTCACTCATTTTCACAGCCCAGTGTACACTTTCAGCGGCCATGCACACCTTTTGGCACTTAGTCGTATGTCTCATTTTAGTGTTATACATGTGTATGAGTTACCCCGATGTTCTTCGTCTCTGACAATTTGATTTAGGAAGACAACCTCTCTATTTTTAATGATGTCTGCGAATGTATTGTGAAAAAGGTAGGACAGTGCATGCAAGCTCATACAGAAGAGGCGTAGTGGATATAGATCATGTTCTTCAGAATGGCTGTGGGTACGCCAGCCCACAGAACGTATAAATGGCGCGAAGCGCCGTGTGTCTGTCAGTGTTTGTGGGTGCTATTGCCGTGTGGACTGGGGGGTAGGGTGAGTTAAGGTGGAGAGAGACGAATCAGAAGAATAAGCTTAAAAAACAGGGAACAGTTCTGAGTTTCTGAGAAAAATACGATAGACTTTGGGATGAAATCCTCATTTTGTTGATCATTTGTGAAGGGTGTAATAATAATAATAATAATAATAATAATAATAATAATAACAACAATAATAATAACAATAATAATAATAATAATAATAATAATAATAATAATAATAATAATAATACTGGTTAATATATAGGCGCTTTACCCAGTCCTGCGAAACGGCTCAACGCGCCGCGAACTGAACCCAACACGCACGCTCACGTGACACACACGCATTCACTCAGAAGATAAACACGTACACGACAAACACAGGCGGGACGTTTACGTGGTGCGAAGGGTCAGCTCCAGCTACTGAGGTTTTGGAAATTGTGTTCGCTTGTATTTGGTATTTTATAAAATGGCCTGAAACCGGTACCAAAGTGGAGGGGGAGGAAGAGCCAGAGTAGCATGAGAAAGAAACCCCTTAGACAGGTAGTCGCCTCTTAGTAACTGAAAAATCGGCTCTACGAAGATCCTAACCCATTTTAACCCCGTCCCGGGCCTCATTTATATTTTTGGCTCTAGAACGGAGGTTCCAAATCCAACCACAAAGAATCCTTGACGCATTGACGACGCATAACATATTTTGGATCTCACTCTATCGGAACGACTAAATAACCTTTAGATATCATGGCAGACAATGTACGTTTAGCGGATCCGTTGCTATGGGTAGATTGTTTTCGTCGTTAAACGGGAAACAAATCTTTATTTTTTTAACACTCGATGCTTTTATCTGGCTTGTGCATTGACTAGAACCTCCTACGTGAGTCATTTTATGGTGGCATAGGAGCTCCAGGTGGGTAGCTATTATGGCCGTTTCTTCCTTTCTTTTTAAGTCTCTTCTATTTATGTAAGAGACTTTTAGGATGGGTCGCGGCGGAACAAATTCAAAGCAATCCCCGTGACGACAAAGGCGGGCTAGTCTGCAAATCTGACAACTAAAGTAATCAGATAAAAAAAGACGTCATGCCTAGTTACGCTAACAGTTCTCTGTATAACGTATTTTGGGCGGGAACGCCGTGTGTGCGGCCGGTGTGTGGTTGTGTGTGTGTGTGTGTGTGTGTGTGTGTGTGCGTGTGCGTGCGTGCGTGCGTGCGTGCGTGCGTGCGTGCGCGCGCGCGCCGTATGTAAACACGAGAATCTCCGATCGCCGTCTGTGTACGTCAGTACAAGCGTGAAACTTGGGGAAGTGCTTTTTTCGAGGGGTGCCTAGGAGAGCCTCGGAGCATATTAATATTGGGTGTCTCGTTAAAAGGTTTAAAGACCGTTACAGATAGTCGGTTGTACCGCGGCATTAAAGTCCGTAATTTTTGTCATGTTCATTTGAAATTGTGGCTATAGCTAGAGTGGAGAAAACATTGGATGAGTTCGTTAGCCAGCTTTGTACCCTTTCAACTTCTTCAGTAAAACTTAATTCTTTTCTTCTCTCCACTTGAGTTGTCACATTCCTTTTGCGATAAGATAAGTAGCGACTGATCTCTCTATTTTGTTTGTTTGTCTGTTTGGAAGAAGGGTTTTACCCGAAAAATTAAGTAAATTGTGCTGTAACTGTCTTTTCTAGGCGAGTTTCTTTCTCCTTTGGGTCAGTTCACAAATAAAGGGAAGCTGGTGCCTTAAATGGGGAAAGAATAACCTCCAAAACAAGAAAAAAAAAAAAAAAAAAAAAAAAAAAAAAAAAGGGCACAAAATACCCCCAAAATTACAATATTTCAAGATATTATTTGGCCTAAAATGTAAAAAAAAAAAAAAAAAAAAAAAAAAAAAAAAAAAAAAAAAAAAACCAAAAAAACAACAGAACTCAAAAAGAGGGTGAAAATTTCCCATTTTGGGGGTTATTTTTCCCCCGTTAAGAACTCCCTAATACATGTACTGGTTAAGAACACGGCTTCCCCAATATCTCTATATAAAGTGGTATGTTTTAAACGCCCACAATACAAAAATCCACAAAACTACGAAAAACGACTAAATTACATCAAACATTACATCAACACACACACACACACACACACACACACACACACACACACACACGCACACACACACACACAAGAAAACATAAAATTTACCCCCAAATTTCAGGTGTCAAAATGTTATAAAATATATATAATCAACACAAAATTAGAGGAGAAAATGAACTCCAAAAGCAATTTAAAACAACTCTAATATTTTTTAAAGGGGTCATTTCAATACACAAAAAACAAACAAACAAACAAACAAAAATTGCGGAATTATGTAACTTGTATCTACCTTGGGAAATTTAAATGTAGCTTCCAAATTAGCCATCTTAGCGCTAAGCATTGTCTTAGCGCGCTAAGCAAGCATATGCAACCCACTCCAGGTTCAAGAAATGAGACAGTGTGCTGTTGTTGTTTTTTGTGTGTCAGTGTATTTTGTGCATGGCAAATGTGCAGCTGGTAGGTGGTAGTGGTTTTTAGGGGATTGAAAAATTAGGGGATGACTGGGACTGACTAAAGCTAATATAAGAGACTAGACAGTACGGAAACGGCAATGTGTTCCTTGGCCTGTCAGAGGCACCACATTCCATAATTATGTGACATAGACCAGAATCTGGTTTAATGTAACCATATCATTGAGTTTGGACTTTTGCAGTTGGAAAACTGAGAAAATCATGAAAAATTTGAAATTTTGCTAAAATATTGCTTTGCTTGCAGCTTTATAGGCATTTTTGCATGTTTTGCGTCACAACACCCTGTTTACCTGCACCGTGGGCTATGTTTAGTGTGTTTGTTCATTTATATTTTTTTGTCTTACAGGTAGCCATGAGCCTGACCTTTGACCTTGAGCTGTGACCTTTGACCTTGACCTTGAAAGGGGTGGGGTTTGGGGCTTTCAGTTTGCTAAATGCATTAAAAATATGCACTCATTCAGTTATTGAAGTTGTGAGGGTGGAGTGGGGTGGAGTGGGGTGGGGGTGGGGTGGGGCGGGGGGAGGTCAAAGGTTAAGATCAAAACTAAAATGAAACGGTGTCAGCAGGCTCATTTCATCCAACAGCTGACCTCAGAGTGAAATCAGCTGCCAAAAGAATGTGACATGCAGAAGTTATTTTGCATAATCCAGCTACATTTGTCTACAACATAGACCACATCTAAGGTGTCATTCTGCTGTAACTGTCATGAGGGGTGCCTCTGGTGTGTATTCTGAGCCGAACACAAGCACTTTTACACTGCGTAAAACTGATTTGAGTGCGTTGTTATGGGAATAGCAGCTGCGGCTATCGGTACAGGCTTTTACAGGGGCCGTGTTCACAGGTTTGACACACATGCTCGCTGCATTTGCAACCTGAGTTGAGGTGTTTTGAGACTCTTACAAGGGTGCCTATATAAAAATGAACTGTACATAACCATTTTTCTCAGGCAACTGCTACATAAACACTCCAGACACTTGTTTGGGTATTGGGTGTGTCTCGCGTAGCATAGTTTTGGCCGTTTTGTGTAGTCTTTTGGCTGTTGGATAGCTCAGTAGACTTAATGTTCAAATTGCACAGCTGTTTCATGACTCCTTTTGCCTGTGGAAAAGATTGCAAGCAGCATATAGGGCATGGCAGCTGGTTACAGGCTTCTTCCTGCTTGCTGTCACCAGACAACAGGGTCAATGAGGATGCCTGGGTGTTGTCTTTTTGGATGCCCTGAGACACATAAGAAAATAGCCTTGGGTCTGAAAGCTCATTTTTCATCAATGTCAGTGTTATGATAACCTTTTGCAGTTGATCAGCCCACCCGGAGTCAGTTTGACTGTAATGCATTTGCATGTAAACTTGGAAAAACAGAAAAGGTAGGGGGGTGGGTAATGAGAAAATATGAAAAAAAAAAAAAGAAAAACTTTCACGTGCCTGTGCTTCAAATGCAACATTTCTGAGAATCAGATATATTGCTTGATATACATGCCAATTTCGGAGGCATTCTGACCATATATAGTCTGTTTTTCATGGCATCAGATATGCATGATCCAAAACATAAACAGCATAGTGACGCTACAACGACGCGCTTCTGTGGTAAAAATGCCTTGTACACGTTTTTTTATCGTATTATTTTTTTCTTTTCTTTTTGTGTAGTCAGTGTGCTCACTGAGGCTTACTGCATAGTTCAGCTATTTTTGTCTCCTGCAAGCCTGGCCGGAATTTAGTGTGTATTTACCGCCAGTAGTAAGAGGCGAGGCTGTGTAACACGAAGAACGTTTAGACAAAGGCCAGATGTTGTACTCAGTGGACCGCAAGTCGCCTAGTGTCGGTTTCTCCCTTCTTTCCAGAGCTCTGCTACGGTGGCAGACAGCTGGTTACTGCGGAGTATTTTCCCTTGACAGAAGAGTTGATTTGGGTTGTTAACTACGTAGTCTTGTAAAAGTACGATTTTTCATCTGCAAGAGGTTTTTGCAACAACATAGTGTTTGAAGTGCTCTAAGTGTTGGTAATAGTTTCACAATTTATAAAAGCGTATTCAGCTAGGAAAGTAATGTTCTATCGCATGGAAAAGTGCCTCACCATTTTGTAACACGTAATGATTTTGGTCGGGCGAGCGACTTTCCGCTACCCGTCAGCTAGCCGAAAAGCTCCCGCAGCTGTCGGCCTTTGGCTTAGACGGCGGTGTGGTACCTGTTCTGCGGAGATAGGTGGATTTGAGCGGTTGTTATCCACGATCGCTTCTACAGTTGCTGTTTCGACTTTGCCGTTTTTCAAGAGTTCTCTACAAACCAGCATCTTGGACTTTCTGAGCCCTCCTTTGAACGGGAATCCCAGACTCTGCCGTTTTTTTGGGAGTCTTCGGACTCTGCCATTTTTCCGAGGTTTTCCTGTATAAAGGGCGCTTCGGACTTAGCCATTTTTGGGGAGTCTTCGGACTCTGCCATTTTTCCAGATAGTTAGTTATAACGGGCGCTTTGGACTTTGCCATTTTTCTGGCGGCTCTGCTTTGTAGCGGGTGCTTCGGACTTTGTCATTTTTCCGAGGTTTCCCTTTACAAAGGGCGCTTTAGACTTAGTCATTTTTTTTGGAGTCTTCGGACTCTGCCATATTTTTGGAGTCTTCCTTGATAACGGGCGTCTCGGACTTTGTCGTTTTTCCGAGGCTTCCCAATATCAAAGGACGTTTTAGACTTAGCCATTTTCTTTTGGAGTCTTCGGACTCTGCCATTTTTTTGTAGTCTTCCTTTATAGCGGGCGTCTCGGACTTTGTCGTTTTTCCGAGGCATCCCTTTACAAAGGGCGTTTTGGACTCTGTTATTTTCAGGGCTCTTCTTTTGTAACAGGCGCCTCGGACTCTGTCGTTTTCCGAGGCTTCCCTTTTACAAGGGGGCGTTTTGGACTTAGTCATTTTTGTACAGGTCTTCTTTTAACAAAGGCCTCTCTGACTTAGTTACTTTTATAGACTTTCTTTTATAAAGGGCACTTTGGACTTTGTCATTTTTGCCGAGGCTTCCTCTTATCTAATGGCCTCTCCGACTTAGTTATTTTATTAGATTCTCCTTTGTTTGGACTTTGTCGTTCTTTTTTTAGAGACACGACTTAGATATTAGTACTGTGCTGCGCTACTGTAGTAACACCTGAGTACATTGTGACCAGCAGAGAATATATTTTTCTCAAACGGCCTCATGCCGGGGCATTTGTTGTCGCTTTAGCCTTATTAGCCTGTACTGCAATATACGAAATGCGATCTTCGTTTCACATGTTTTATTGTAGTTAGTATCGAGTGCGAGTGACTGTGCTTGTGTGTGTGAACTTGGCATCCTGACACGAGCAAACATTTACATACACATTCACCGGTCACACAAACATTGCACACGGTCAGCGACGCTACAGATTTTGGTGTCGAAGGCTGGGGTGAGGCGACACTACATAATTTTGATGTCAGAAGGGCGACATTACACTTCACATAGGGCCATAACATACAGATGCAGCAACATTCAGTGGTGTCACTTTGGGTTTGACTTAGCTAGTGTCTAAGGATTGCAGATTGAATGGTGTTCAGGTGGGAGAGTTTCTCTGACAGGTCACATTATATATTCAAATGAGGTAGGTGAGGCAGTAAGAGTACCAGTATTTAAAAAAAAAAAAATCTTTTGCCTTCTTTGGCATTTTGTACAGAGGCAGCATGCTAGAATTTGCTTAAAATCTCTTGATAGATGAGCAGAGACATGTTTGGTGCTTTGATTCATGCCAGCCTTGGCTTAACCAGCGGGGGACTCTTTTTGTCCTAGTTTGAGTTGCTAAGCGGATGGTGATTTGAGGTGTGTACCAGTTTTGGCTGCGCTCGTGTGTAGGGTTGGTACAGAATCATGTTGATAGCCAGGAAATGAGACGGGTGATGTCCTTATTGTTTTAAATTTTGTGCATGGCAAATGTGCAGCAAGTGGGCGGTAGTGTTGTTTAGGGGATTAAAAAAATTAGGGGATGACTGGGACAGACTAAGGCTAGGGCATTTTAACAGATTTGACTGCAGGGAAGGCCCACTGTGTACTATGGCCTGTCAGCTGAGCGGGAGAGAATCGTTCATTGGTTGGTCCCATGGCCTAAAAATAACGCGTCATGTAGTGGTCACCCACTCGTCCTGGTTTTGTAATTCGATTCAAACTTGTTTTTCACAGTCACTTACAAAAATTAAGTTTATTTATTATGTTCATTTATAAATATACATTTCTCAGGAATTGAAAATGCCGACAGTACATGTCTGAGCTTAAGTTATGAACAGTAATTATACAGTTTCCAGGCATTATGCATCTTTTTTTCTAAGCGTGTTTAGTACGCATGCGCATTAGAATTTGGCGCCAGATACGGCGCGGTATTTCATTCTCTGTGATCGAGAGGAAAGGGTGTGAACGTGTTGTCCTTCAGGCTACTGTTTCCATCGCATTATTAAATCCGAAGATGTTTGTTCTTAAACGAGGTAAATGGACAAATCATTTCATCAGACACATTGTTGGATTGGCAAAATGTATGCAGAACTGCTGCAAAAACACGACGTAGATTGAAAACAACTTTCGCGGATTGGCTGAAAGTGAAACACCCGCACAACAAAGGAGGGAAATGAGATTTTTTCATCACACAGTTGGTTATACCCTTAAAACAAAGACCATGCTAAGGCGAATGTTGTTACTTTTTAAAACATGTCTACTTTTGTGCTTTTGGTCAAAATCGTGCTCGTGTAGAATACATTTTCTCGTTCGAAAACAAGTGGTTAATTGTTCCTGGAGTGTTTCCTGGGACACCGGAATATGGAAACGAGTAGAGTAAACGCCATCAGTTGCCCAGTGGATTCAGGCTGTCAGATACATTGATGGATGTTATCAGCTAATGCATTTCTGTCTGACAGATGGCCGCAGAGAAGCTGTGCACTTTGACAAGATCACATCCAGAATCGAAAAGCTCTGCTATGGGCTACACACAGACTTTGTTGAACCGGTGAGTTACCAGCAAGAACTATACTACTAACCAACCCCAAACCTAATCAGTTTTTTGAAAATAGTACAACTTTGTTATCACAAACCGAGAGCCAATTAGTACATACTTTATGAAAATTGTTTATTTTGACAGAAACTAAGTAAGTGTCATTTCCTGTGTTCTTCTTTAGTAGTAGTGTGTGAGGACAAAATAGGCTGCAACTCAGTGTGGCAAATCTCCTTTCTTCGACAAGTTTATTTACTTTATGGGCCTGTAGTGTTATGCATGCATATTTTCCTACAAATCATTCATCATAGCAATAGAAAATCTCTTTGAACTTTGGTAATTCGTCCAGCTGGTTTTTAAAAGAATTTATGTTAGGTGCTTTTTTAAAAAATGAAACTGGTAAATGGTTCCAAACAGTAACAACTCTGTTAGAAAAATAAAACTTCTACAGGTTAGTGTTGCAATGCCATACAAAGATTTTAAACTTGACATTCTACAGATTGCAGTTGCAGTGGTGTGTGAATTGCTGTGTAAAAAGTGGCATAGTCAACTGTTTTAAAATTTAACACCAGCAATAATGGTCAATTGGTTGACCGTGGCAGGGAAAGAAGAAGAAAATAAAGATTTATTGACTCGTTAATTCAACAGTCAATTTCATTTTCAGCCAAAATGTGGTAATTGTAATGATTTTATTTTTTTGTAAGCTAGGGTATGATAAATTGGCATGAAGGTGCAGCGTCCCCAGCCCTAAAAATGGTAAGTAATGGCAAGTAAAAAAAAAAAAAGTGCGCTTGTGTATTTTTCAATCAGTACTTTTTCAGTCCTCGATCCGAAAGTACACAAACCTTCAACCTTCACTTCCGGTAGTATTATTGTTATGCTAGCGAACAACAATGAAGCGATCAGGTAAGCCATCAAGATCTCAGTCAGGCACATCTAAACAAGTCGACGATCGTTCCTTCTGAAATGGAAAAAAGAATGTTCATGGCTGACCTTCAATGAGTTTAACAACAAAATGATGTGCGATCTGCACAAGATACCCAACATTGGTTGGAAAACAGATTTTGTTACGGGAACGGACAATTTAAAAAAAGATACGCTGCAGTATCACTCCCAACAACAAAAAACACTGCTGCACGCGATGCTGACCTATGTAAGCAAGGTTCAAAGTGGCTGGCCCGACTACAGCGTTTGTATAGCAACAAACGAAACAGAGTGAAAAGGAGATTTGTGGTGGTACATTATATTGTTTCGTTGGGCTATTTTTAGTAGTAAAATTTTCAGTTTGGCTAGTGACATTTTCAGTTTGGCTAATAAAATTAAAACTTAGAAGTCACTAGCCAAAGGCTGGTGCACACAATTTTAGACCTTCAGGGCTGCCTAATATGTCTTAGGTTTATCTGGCATATTAGACAAGTAGTTTGTTACTGTTACCCAGGCTTTCCGTTGACGGGGAATTTTCCGCATTTGACAGACAAATTTGACAGGGGTATCTTTAGAAAGGCAAAACTTGACAAAAAATAAACTTAACAACAGTCCTGTGTTTTAAGTGCCTGACGGACTGTAGATTTTTTGGGCGTGCTGTCTGTCCCCGTGATGGATAATTTTAAATCCTATCGTAAAGTCTGGATATCGGTAAAGTAGTTGTGGCCTGAGGGTTGTCTGGGGTACCTTTTGAGAACTATATGTACATTTACATGCTCGGGCACAACAAAATATTGTTTTGCTTCAGTCCACCATCACTCTGAAGGTGATCAGTGGCCTGTACCCTGGAGTGACGACGGTGGAACTGGACAACTTGGCTGCGGAGACGGCGGCTACCATGACCACCAAGCACCCAGACTACGCCATTCTTGCAGCTCGTATTGCTGTCTCCAACCTGCAAAAAGAGACCAAGAAAGTCTTCAGTGGTATGTAACGGTCAATTTTCTGTAGTACTAATTGACATGAAAGACGTAATGTATGTAAACCATCTGACTAAGATCAATGCAAGTTCTACTAATTTATGCCCATCACTGCTAGTGGATGCAAGTAATTCTTTTGAAATCTTTGTTAGTAGGCCCATTCAGAAACTCAGGTGAGTACTGCATGCTGGAAAAGGAATGGGTGTTGTACCAAACAGACCCCAAAGGCACCTGTTTTCAAAACGCTTACTGATCAAAAATGATACTTAGCCTGTTCTGTCTCATCAGAACTAGTTTGGAGCACTCCATGAGTCCGAGAAATCATGGCCTCAAAAGGTTGATTTGCCTATTTCAGTCCCCATAACTAGAGAATGAACCACGACGTTGGTTGTCATAATTAAAAAAAAAAATCCCAACACATTTAGATTTATGCCAGCATGCTTTTATTTTGGCAGTGAAGGGCTCAATGGGATGTCATGGTTAAGTGGTAATTTGGTTAATTCAGAGCTCTGTCAATTTCATTTACATGTAGTTCTCTTCTAATGTCTTTTCTGACCTGCCAATACTGTGTATATAAATTAGTATTTTAAGTAAGTACACAATACAGAGGGCCTGGTGTGTTTGGTTGGTTTTGTTGGTTTTTTTTGTGTTACGCTGTCCATCCTGATGAGAGAATTTTAAATCCTCACCTGACCTAATGAGACATTCATCCATTTCTGAATTCCTGATTATATTTTCGCCAGGAAAAATAAACTTCAACCCCCTCCCATATGAACCAGTAGTACCATTGGCATTGTTTGTGATTGTACTGGCAGTGTGTAGTGTGTACTGTACCACTACTAGTGGCTGGATACACAAGCAGTTTTAAAAGGAAAATAAAGCGTATGGAACTTTACTTGAAATTTATTTTTTTCCTGCTTCTTTGCAGAGGTGATGACTGACCTTTACGAATGGGTGAATCCAAAGACTGGCAAGCATTCACCTATGATATCCAAGGAAACCTATGACATCATCATGAAATATGCAGAAGTAAGTGGTACATACACAAAGGGCAGTGACTGATAACTGGACAAACATTTTGAAATGGTTGCACTATTCTAAAACTGCCTGCTTCACATGCAGTGTTGCCCCCCAAATATGCAAGTTCTCTCCCAGAAAATTGCATCCGGGCTGATTATTTTGGCATATGGTCAAGAGTACGACTAGGCATCGAGTGCCGGTTTCGCTACCTGACTGACAAAACAAAGCCTTCAAACTCAAAATCAGGCATGCATCTCACACAAACATGATCTCAACTGGTTAGAAATTGAACATACCTTCTAATCCTGTGTCATTTTTGCATACGTCCGATGGGATAAAAGAGTTATTTATTGCTTTGTGCGATTGAGTGGCGGAAGCCAAAATTTCGAAACATGGCATCACACACGTGTGTTCGCTTTCAGATCAAAAATTCCGGGGAATGAAATAGAATTTCGAAACGAAGTTTAGGCCTATAGAGAGCCAATGCAAGTTACTACTTTGTTACCATATCGTCAAATTTTACGTGTGTCTAAGTTTAAAGTAGTTTGAGGGCAAGTAATAGGTACCGGCAGTCTATATGGCTGGTCAGTGTAGACCCAAATGTGACTTATCTTTCATGTGTGATATCTATGTTGTTTGTTGGTCAAAATCAATAAAATGCATACCCACATGTTCAGGAAGTTGTTTTCTTGTATTTGCTTACAAATCGGAATGTGTATGAGGTGTATGAAGTTTGTGAATAAGCTTGAAAAACGAGTACTTTTAGCGTCCATTCGCCTCCGACTGCCGTCTAGCCGCGGCTCCGAAAACGACACACTCGCGTTTCTTACACGATCGAATCCGTACTATAAATAGAAGAACACACTAATGTATACCATTAGAAAGAGCAGATCGCGAGCTTTTTAATGATACTAACCAAGACGTGTTTTTTTTTTAATTGATGATTTTGTTTTCAAAATGAAAGTTTTAACTTGCAAAATCACCCTCTTCGGTAAAAAATTTGACACATGTGTGTAGGTTCGTTGGAAAGCTCATTTTGTACAGAATCCGAGGGTACCGGTTGTGTCACGCTCCTATAAATAGAACGCATTCGGTTGGCCGATATTTGAACCAACCCACGAGTAGTGCAGTACACCGTACTACACACCATGGCGGGCGCTTCGACTCGCTTCATTCCCGACCGATTGACAAAAGAATTGGTAAGTTTTCGCATTCCACACTCTTTTAATGATTACAACTTAGGTTAATATTGCCAATGATTGCCTTTCTAAAGTGCATTTAAGACATATCTCGGTAAAAATTCCATAAGTTCAGATTGTTGGGTGTGTGGAGACATTGCATTACACGGAATAGAGCAAGCCCAGTAGACCCCATCACTTTGTATTTTTTACCCTTAGCTTGTAGAATAAAATGATAGCATAAGAACGCAATTCTTTATTCAATTATCCTTTAAGATCAGTAAATCATTGAAAATACAGTGTTTTATACGCTAGGTTTAGTAAACGATTGAGTGAAAAATCATGATCAAAATTCGAAGGCCTACTTCCGGTTGGGGTTGCCGTTTTTGTCACTGTCGTCTGCTCGAGCGTTTCATCAACATCTGTTGTTGTCAGTACAATTCTAGTAAGTGTAATGTGTATTCACAGCATTTTTTCAGAAGAAGCTAGCACTTTTTTTAGGAAGATGAATTTATTCTAACCTTTAACCGTTTCTAGTGGCCAACCATCACTTGCAATGATAGTAGTTAGTACAGCAGATGTTTGACACAGAATGGGAAGGGGGAGTGAATGGGAGTTTGTTCCAAGTATTGTTGAACTTTCTTACAAAAATAAGCAGTCCTATAAACTATATGATGGTCACAATTGGTTTTTTTTTTTTTTTCAGATGATGACTGCTATCATTATCAAAACATCTTAGCCATGCCAGGGGGAAAGGCAGGCCACCTAAACTTCCAAGCAAATGCGGTCACCAACAAACTCCTCCTGCAGTTATTAAGTGCCAAGGAAGAAACTGGGATTTCCTGGGGCAAGCTTGAAGACATTCTTCAACAAAGTGCCTGCTTTAAACTAAAGACTATCCTAGGAGAAAGTATCGAGGCCTTTTCCAAGAGACTGTCAAACATGCACAATCATTGTACCCTGAAAATACACGGTGTACACGGAACAATATTGCTAACTTAGAAAAGGACAGCCCCTGCAGCTGTTTTGTTTTTGGGACATATGTGGACATAGTTATATTTGTGATATTAACTAGAGAGTGTGTAATGACTGCACCAAACATTTTTTAGAATTGGATTCCAGATTTATGTTAATTATTGAACAGCTCGACTTGCTGCGTTTTCATCAAAATGGCAATTTTGAACATCACACAAAAAATAATGATGTCTTGTGCAAGTTAAAATAAGATTTGCATAGTTTTTCATGTGTCTTTCTGTCTTCAAAACAGCAAACCTTTTTCAAATCGGATGTTTAGTTCAAGAGTTATGCTTGTTTACATATGGGTCCCGCAAGCTGTTTTCTGGGTGTCTTGTAACAGTTGCACAAATTGAATGAAAAGCCATTTTCATTTGCTTGTCTTTTTATTCAGCAGTCACTGGGAAGCCTGTCTTGTCTTTTTATTCAGCAGTCACTGGGAAGCCTGAAAAAAAATGGAGCTGTTGTATGTATATACAGCTTTATAAAATATTATTTAGAAAGCTGATCATCCCAGTGCTCTTGTATTGGTGTGACCCTGAAAATGGCACTTGTGAACGGCCAAAATTTACGGATTTTCAATAAAGTTTAAAAGCTTGTAAAATCCTTATTTTTCAAGCTAGACACTTACTTTTTTGTGTGTTTTGTTTGTTTTGTTATGTACTGTGACCCTATCATGTTTTCTAATGGCTGTGTGTTGATGCAAATTTTGGTTGCCGGTACCTACAAGTAAAGGCTAGAATGAACATAACGTGCGTTGTCAATTTCACACGTCCGAATCGCGCTGTGCACTGGAACACAAAAAAACGTACCGTGAGGCACCTAATTAACATATCCTAGACAACATTACTCTTCATTCTGATTACCGTAAACAAATTCGAAATCCTTTTGAGAATTGAAAGAAGGCTGCGTTTTAAACTTCTTCAACCCAAAAGTTGTAAATTTTGTGTTACGTTCAAACTCAGGCAAAAATCTCGCAATCATCAACGCGCGTGATTTTCTGAAATCGACGGCCATTTTGAGATTTGCATTCGGTCAGTCATACGTACCTGATACGTACAGGTGACATCGATGGAGCAGGGAAGTGACAAAGTTGAAGGTAAGTTTTGGTTGTAAACCGTTATGTTCATGCAAAATTGATGACTGAGCCCCATAAATGTTTAAAAAAAGCAATATAAGTGTACTGCTTTTCTAATTACTTCAAATGAATGTTGACGCAAACAAATGTAAAATCAATCGGCTCAATGACCACGTGTTTTGAACAAAGGAAGAAAACATTACTTGATGGAATTTGCCTCCATCCGACGATGACGGTTTAGTTTTGGTTGTAACAGTTATGTTCAAGTTTGAAGTTTCTGAATGCGATATTCAATATTTCAAAGGATAAAACAGAACAAGTAATGTATGTTTGGATTAGTTTTGTAGCGCAGCAACACTTTGAAACAATAATTATTACCTTTTACCATTACCTTGCCGTTGTGTCGGCTTGTACATAACTTTACACACGTTGAAGGTTGTCAGCTTTACGTTCAGGCAATTACAGCTTTATTTTCAAAGATTAAAAAGAACACTACGTATCACACATTTTCGTCGATTTAGTATTGTTGTCTTTAACGTTCCTGATATAAAAAATAGAGTAAATGTCTTTTGCTCCTGCTGTTTGATTGTTCATAACTTTACACAGTTTGGCCAGGTAAATCTTTATGTAAAGTTATGTTCAAACCATGAGTTTTGCATTTTGGGGGAAGGACAAGTCATACCTTTTTTGTACCAATTTTTGTTGGTAGGAAGGGATTTTGTGCTAATTTGATTTATACTTCGGGTCATAGATTATGAGTTGCTGAATTATAGCGTTTGTACATAACATGACGCAGTGCAAAAGGGAACAGACATAGCACCTTCAATCAAAACATGGTAGTTTTTCTTATTTTGAGCTGTGATAATGTTCCCATTGTCTTTATGTACTTTATATTATTGTTTCTTCATTATGTAAAATAAGATTAACCCTTTGAACCCGGCAAACCGCTGTAGGGGTTGGCGGCCTCGTATGCCGTTGAACCCGGCAAACCGCTACAGCGGTTTCAGGTGTTTCGAATCACGCGCGCGGTGACGCGCATCGTCACTCGCATGACCTCGGTGGCCGCGCGGTAACTGGGCCACATCCTGTTTACTTAACCGATATCCTGGCAGTGCCAGAGTGTGTTACTCTTGCAGTTTTTGAGTTACTAGTGTGTAATTTTGTGATAATGTCGAGTGATTTTGAGAGTGACGACGACTTGTGGTCGGACAATGAGTTTTGGGTTGCCGGACAGTTTGACTTGTTGGACAGCGATATCGGCTTTGACCCACCGGCACTAGACGCACGTTTTCACGGTCAGCTGGCCGTGAATGACACTGACACCGACAGTGACATTGAGCTACAATCTGACGACGAAGGCGATGATCTTGACGATATACCTCTTTTCTACCTGGCGCCCACCTTCACCTGGGCTGCTGATTTACCGCGGTATGGTGACGTAGGTGACAGTGTGGACACCAGTGACAAGAATCGGATGTATATAGTATGTATAGACAGGTAGTATTGTTAGCGACTCACAAACTAATGTGCATATAATTGTGACAACAACTGAAAACAGTAAGCATTGTGGAACATTTTCTCTTGTGTGCTGTGGATATACCGTATCAACGACAGGTGTAGAGAAGGACATCTAGAGACCAGGTAGGGGACAATACAGTGTATCAGCATGCTGGCAGTGCATGGGCAGTAATGTGGCACTGTGACTGACATCATAGTTAGTGTTGCATGGAGCTAGATAATTATTCTCAGTAGGAAGCATCCAACTTTTTCAGGTTTTTCTCTTACGTGTCACTATTTTCGTCACCAAACACCGTGACAGAGGGGACACAGTCTTGTAACATAAACAAAACAATAGTTCGTCCAATGACAAGTCTGTACATATATACTTTTATGGTGATATCTGCAATAGTTATTTTTTATTATTTTTTAATCTGAGGTACTCATATCGAGACTAAAAGCTCTCAAATAAAGTCAGGGTTGAAGGGAATACAGTCTTGTTATATACTCAGGGTTCAAAGGGTTAAGTAAGAATAACCCTGTTCTGGCAGTATTGGACTGAACATAACATGACGTAACACTTATGGTGTTTGGGTTGTAAAGTTCTGTTACACTGTACTTCATGCTATTTTTGTATGGTTTAGTGTTCTATGATAAGTATAGATAGTCTGTGCATTTTTTAAAAACTTTTCTGCACCCAAGAAATGACAATTTTTAAGAAATATGTCTTGAACATAACTTGACAACAATTATGTTGTCAAGTTATGTACAGTAGTTAAAACAGTGCTCAGCTAACATTTTCCTTCATAGTAACAGTCTCTTTTAAAGTGGAAGACTGGTTTGATTATGTTGTCTATTGTAACTAATATACAAACTATTATTCTAGCTAGATGACTGTGAACATAACTTGACAAACTAGACTGACATGTAAAGTTATGTTTATTACTGTAGCACAATTCCTAGTATACTGTCTTTTGGATGCCCACTTTGCTAGTTGTTATTCATCAAAATACAGCTTAGGTACTAAAATATTAATTGTTAAACCCAGAATATACATTTTTCTGTTTTAAATATTTTGTACATAACATGACAACATCATGTGTTGTCAAGTTATGTTCAACCACAGTTGTGTTTGGTTCACACATTGTCTTCTAAGTTACAGTCTGATCATGCCTTTTACTCTTTGTTGTGCTGGCCAAGGTTGATAGCTGCCATGATATATAATAATTTAATAATAACCAGCCATTTTAGTACAAAGCTGTTGAAAAATAACCAGAAATATTAGGTTGATGCTAGCTAAAAACAAGTCGCAAACATGGACACAAATTAAAATTATTTGACCCTCTCTGTTTCAGTTCTTCGGGATTTGTTCCTGAATCAAAAGTTTCCGAGGCTGAAGGGTCTTTCCCAGCCGTGAAAGCACCCAGAAAATGTATGCTAAACACATGTCGTAGTGCAGTATCCTGACAGGTTGTACCCTGGTGAGCAAGGTTATGTCAGCATACTTGTACTTACGAATGATAGCAGCCAAAAATCTTTTAAAGTATTTGAAACCAGAAAAATGTGGATTTGAAAATTGAACATGTTTTAGCTCCATTTATGTTTGAGATGGAGACATTGAAAAATTATAAAAGGTTGAAAGGTACGGCCGAAATAAGTGGGACTGGTTGTCACTGGCCAATAAAGAAAAGGAGTTTGAAGTTTCCTTAGGAAACTTGATCAGCAGGAAGCTTGTTAATTATGGGTTGCTTCAAGAAAGCGCTATGATCATTATGCAACATAAATAAAGCAGTCTCTTTTTTCTGTTTCAGGAGTGATTGTCGGAGTAGATCCTCTGAGGGTCAAATTCCTCAAGCCTCACCAGACAAAACAAGGACTATTTGTTTACCCTGAAATAGATGACATCCAAGAAGTAGGGGATGATTGTAGTGTCGGCTGTAGATTTCCTGCCACTCTCCAACAGTGCACGTGAGTGGAGAGTGGTTGGGTTTCACCGTTTGATCAATTTTAATTTGTTTCTGCCATGTTTAGCTCAAGTATGAAGCTAACTAAAGTGAGTACTTTCTGTGCCAGTGGTCTGCTGAAAATCATCGGTCGTGGTAAACTTAGGTCAATATGTGCTAGATTATATTTGTTGGAAAGTGGTACAGAAAAGCGTTTCTTTGCGGAGGTATTTGGGCAAAAGGTAGGCTCCGATGTCACACAGCCCATAGCAAGCATGAGCAATGGCTAACTAACGTCAGTTTTCAAGAGTGTTAAATGTATTGTTGGTGTTCTAAAATGTATTGAAAAGTTTAAACTTTTTACACTTGGTGCTTTCTCAGATTGTGGAACCACATTGTGCAGAGATTTAAACCCCATGTTGGAAAGTTATGTACAAACATGTACAGATTTGTTTTGCTACTTGCGTTAAACATTGTAGACACAATTATTAAAACTGGTAAATGCTGGGGTTTACTGACCACATAATTTGATGTAATTTTTCATTTTTATCGTTTATTTTGACTTCAGTGTTGATAATACCAACATGTTCGGTTGTAAAGTTATGTTCAAACTTGCCATTTTCACACATTATTCCCTTGTATTATCAATTTCAAACCTGATAATTACATCACTGCTGTTCTGTAGTGTAGTAGAAAGCTACAGGTACTTGTGATTTTTATTTTCTGGTTCTTGTCCATTTGTGGAGGTACTTTTTTGCTGAAATTTGAAGCTCGTGGTGTAAAGTTATGTACAAACAATTATAATATGTATTTGCTGCTTTCATTACTCGTTTAGACACAATTTTGGGATAAATAAAAGTGTATTTGTTATTTTTGGATTATGCATGTTAACGAGCCTCGAGTCAAGTTTGTTCGTCACGGTGTAAAGTTATGTTCAAGCATTGTGTGTTTCTTGTTTTTAGCCTTCAATTCATTCTATGTTGTGAATGGTATATTTTTCCTAAATTATTCAGTAATCTACAAGAGTTTAGTACACAATAAAGGGAAAACACACCATCTTAATTGACTTTCTTTGCTGTGTTGTCAAGGATTTCAAAATTTTTGTTCATAAGCAAGTTGTCTAATATTTTTTAAAGTTTATAGCTACTGTGTTCACACTTATCTCAATTAGGATAGTTTAGAATCTATCAATGTGCAATTGAAATTGTGTGTTTAATACCACACACAATTTTTTAAATATAATTTATGCATTTTTTTGCATAAATGTATAGCTGGGTGTAAAGTTATGTTCAAACAATTTCAGTGTTGCGCCATTGTGTATCTATTCACCCCATCAAACTTTCTTTGAAGTTTAAGCATAGCCTAGTAAGGAAAGAACAACATGATAATTTTATAAAGCATGAATCTACTTTGTGAAAGCTAGAAAATGTGTTTTATAAATGTGTGACGGTGTAAATGTTATGTACAAACAATAACGGTTTTTCGCCAATTACACCCAAACGACTGCTCATGAGGAAATTCTTTTTGGGGGGCATGTTACTTATGACTAAACACATCACAATCATGCAAAATGATGCTCATATGTTTAAGTTCAAATTCAGAGACCCATGTCACACTCTTTGGACACCCAGTCGCACTCTTGACCATATAAAACTGAGGCTTTCTGGTAAGTGGGTCCCCTATCACCTTCAAGCACCTAAGCGTCAGGGGATCTCTTTATTTGACCGCCATGAGGTGGCCTTAGCTGCCTGCTCGGCGTTAAACCCAATTAGCTAACTCTAATGGAATATTTGTCCAGCGCTGAGTAATTGCCCTTGATGTGCATATTGTATTTACTAGTGCTGGTACCATCTATTAGATCAGTGAGAATTTAGCAATACAACTTTGTGACAGAGAATACAGTGATTAGATCTGTATTTCTGCTACTCTTTTTTTTTTTAAACTTTGCAGGTACTGAATTCAGCAATCGTTTACGACAGGGACTACAGCTACAACTTCTTTGGGTTCAAGGTAAGATTCACTCCAGTTTCCAGCAGTGTTTCCCTTAATTCACAGCTGTCTGATGCACAGACATGGCAATCTGTGTCAGTATTCTCTCTATGAAACTTGTGCATTAGACACAATGCTTCTCTAGCCATTTTAACCCATTACATCCTGAGGCTGATTTTTTTCAAATTTGCTCATCCTGTGAAGGCTATATTACAGCTTAGGAAACAGGTCTCCATTTTAGTTTAAGGGTGGTGCCAGAATAGCTTGGTGCCTCAGGCACCAAGATATTTTTGCACCAACCTTTAACTATCATAGTCAAATTTATTTCAAGCAGTAGTGTATTGACCAGGATGAAAAGGGTTAAGTTAAAAATAATGGTTCTGCCGTGAAGATTTGCAATTAGTCTTCACACTTCTTGGGTACATGTTGCTTCACTTTTTGACACTCGACTCAGAAAAAAAATCATGAATAAATCTGCATTAACCCTTATCATTCAGAATATGTGTGTAAAATATGTTTGACTAAAATAGTTCAAGGGTAGTGCCAGAACTGCTTGGTGCCTCTTGAACTAAGCCATTGGTCTATATACTTATCCATTTGTACTATAATGTAGCTTGCGTGTGGCAGTGTACAAATTTGAAGCTTTTAGTCTCAATATATGTGTTAATAGACTATAGAGTATCGGTCAAACTCTAAATTTTGGGTAGTGTATGTTTTGGAGTTAATACATCTCTCTTCTGAAATATTTATGCACTTGTTATCCCAAGTTCACTTTTCGGTTGTCATTTGCAGACTTTGGAGAGATCCTACTTGCTGAAAATCAATGGAAAAGGTAAGGCTTCCATATCAGCCAAACTAGAGTTGGTCAGAAGACCTTTTGCCTTGGGTATCTGCTTGGTAGCCACAGACCTGACCTGACTGTTGCATCCAGTGTTGTGATGCTCATGAAACTGAGTCTGACCTTTATTGGATTTGTTTGGATTAGTTTGTCACTTTCATGCATTGGTTTGCTGTGTGCCTTGAACAAAGAACAATAGTCTATCCAGTGATTACATCTTCCATCAACAGTGGAGTCCAGTTAACACGAACTCGCTTTACACGAATTTCCGGTTAACACGAACCGTTTTTGCGTTCCTGGCCGACGGCCTTCTTATTCTGTATTAAAATTTCACTGATAACACGAAATGTTTAACATGAAATTTCGCTTTACATGAAGCTGGTTTTGGTTCCCAACCAGGGCAATTTCACTATTATTCACCTGTTTAACATGAACACAGATTCCATTCACCGAAAACCAATTCACGTGTCGCTCTCGTGCTGTAGTACATGACAGATCAGAGTGAACTCTAGTCTGTCATTGGCTGAATAGCCTTCGGCTGTTGTAGTCAGTCTTCTAATTGGCTAGCGTTTCTGAACTGTTTTCATGTTGTTTGCATCATTCGTGTACCAACACAATCTTTTTACCAATGTGGGATTGTACTTCAGCCTGTGTTGCTTTTACCTCGTGGATTGTAAGTTACTATGAATTTTACCTGATGGATTTTACATTAAATACGCGAGCTGAACACGTTTGCTTGTGTTTTTCTAGCGAGCTAAAGTATATACATATATGCATATAAAGTACGATAATGTGCACTTTTAACCTCGTACTCATTTTAAAAAATCATTACCGATGACATTACTAATTGAAACTCATAATTTTAGCCAAAAAACTTACTGTGTCCCTCATACTAGGGGAGGCAACCACTGAGGAGCCATAGCCTGGATACCCTGAGTGGTCTCCCGTACTACCTTTCCCCCACCCGGGTCTGCCCTGGGGGACTTGGGTGGGGTTGACTACTCTTTAGTTCCCAGGGTCACCCTGGTCAACCCCACAGGGTGGGTTTTCCCTTCTATTCTGGGGTATGTGTTTTCTGTCTACCCTTGGTCCATTCACCTGTATTTGCCTTTTTTAAACTCTCCCTACTGTCTGCGCTGCCTGTAGCTCTTGATATTGGATGTATGTTGCTAAATGGTCTTAGCTTTATTTAGGCCCCGTGTCGTAGGTTTATTTAACGTATTGGACCGGCTGGCGACATACATTCAATATTCTGGTTTTTTTTCACAAGCGGTGCAGGCACGTCCTGAGACTTGGGTGGGGTTAGGTATTTTTTAGTTCCCAGGGTCACCCTGGTCAGCCCCACAGGGTGGGTTTTTCTCTCTATTCTGGGGCATGTGTTTCTGTCTACCCTTGGTACATTCACCTGTATTTGCCTTTTTAAAACTCTCCCTACTGTCTGCACTGCCTGTAACTCTTGATATTGGATGTGTGTTGCTAAATGGTCTTAGCTTTATTTAGGCCCCATGTGTTAGGTTTATTTAATGTATTTGACCGGCTGGTGACATACATTCAATGTTCTGGGTTTTTTTTTTTTTTTTGTTTTTTCACAAGCAGTGCAGGCACGTCCTGAGAAAGCCTTGTTGCTGACGGGACGTTAAGCAATGTACAATCAATCAATCAACTGAGAAAGCCTTGTTGCTGACGGGACGTTAAGCAATGTACAAAAAATCAATCAACCGTACTACCTTATCCAGTGGCGCACTCACCCTTTCCCGCCAGTGACTTTGCTAGCTCAGTTAAAGCAGGTCGTGTGCACCTCATGCTCCGACCTTTCACTGTGTGAACTCTACTTGGGATCTCGACTTGTGTCATTCTTGGTCCTTTTAAGGAAGGAAAAAGATTATAAAAGAAAAGGAAGAAAGAAGGATTATTCCATACTTGTTTGGATTGTGTGATTCTGTATTCAAGATGGACAGGTAAAGCTTCGGTTACTGCCTCAGCTGGCGTTTTGACTGGGCGACGGCATTTCCCGAATTTCACAATTTTCGAATTTGTATGTACGCGATCGGTCGGGAACTCGGACTCTCCTTTAGGCTCCGAGCACTCGCAAGGCCTATGTCTGTCTTATGTTGCAGTGCTCAAGTGAGGACTTGCACCCTGTGTGGTGAATTTCTATGGCCTAGTGTCGTGCATGATGTATGTCTTCACTGTTCAGGCTGTTACTCCAGTAGAGGACTGTTGGTCACAACTTGGGCCTTTTACAGGAGAGAAAGGCCGGCGCGCAAAGGCGCTGCCGTACCTTTGAATGTGAGGCATAGAAATGCAATTTCAGACGTCGGTTGTGTGTCACACAAAATGGGTCCTGCTGCCCCCACCGGTGCCTCGTGCAGTGCTGCCTCATCCTGCACGGACGATTGAGCCTAGTAGCAGCCTTAGGGATTCGCCATCCAGCACGGCACCAAGAGCTCTATTATACCCTTCAATCCACAGAGGGGGAGACTGGCCAGGCAGGTGTTCGCCACCCTATGATTTAGTTAGACCCCAGAGAACCCAGGCAGCAGAAGTGGGGGATCCCCCCTCGGACTGGAGAGCACCCTTCTGCCGTAGGCCGGACCAGCACCTTGACAGGGTCACACCTTCGGGGACTCACTCCGAGGGGGACAGGATGTCGAAGCGCAATGTTGATAGGTCTCAGGGTAAGGTAAAGAGAAATTCGGGGTCCAGAGATAGAGAGTGGCGCAACTGGCGTTCCACTGGCGATGTTAACCTCCTTCGGGAGCGGACCAGTGTGGTCAGTTCTATCAGCCGTCGTAGAGAGAGTAATGAGAGGGGAAATGTGAATAGACGGCGGACCCCCGAAACACAAAAATACCAAAGAGTTCGATCTTCGCGTTCGGATGAACGGGCGCAGCGTATGAAGTCGACCCAGGACAGAGGCCGCATTCGAGTGGATGTCTCGCCTTCTCGATCTTCTTCATCGGATCGGAAGTCCAGTTCTTACGTCTCGCTCCAACGGACTTCGTCGCGACAACGGGAGGCGCAGTTTCCAGCCAGGTGCAGCAGATCCGTGGACCGGTTGGACAGCCATCGCGCGCCTCAGGAGGAACAGGTTCGTCGACAGCGGGGTGAACACTCTCAGACAACCGGTGGACGGAGACAACTTCTCGGCGGGATCGGAGCAGTCCTCATCAACCTTCCTCAGGCAAGGATTACAGACATCCGGCAGAGACTTCGTTCCGGTCGACACTTGGGCCTACCAATACTGCTTCTATTTCTCGGCGCGCGGCGGTGGGCAAGGAGGCACTTAGTCTTCATCCGGAGGATTCGGTGTCAATGCTGGGAATCGACGATGAAGACGCACCGACTTCACAGGGACAGCGTTCTCCTATCTCCAGCATCGCTGTGGACGCGACTTCGATGTCTTCTACTCGTCGGGATTTGCATGAAGCGGCTTGCCTTATCGCTGCGTTTCTTCCGCCGGAACACTGTCCACCTGTGAAGAGGAAGGCGGTGGCGATGGTCAACACACCTCGGCAGGCCAAGCGCATGAAGACTCTACCTCAACCGGCAGGTTTCAGGGACCTCTCTGAGGCGTTCTCAGCGCATCTTCTCACGGGCGGAGTTGGAGAGCAGGGATTCTTCTCCTACAGGCTTTGGCCAGTGGGAATCGTCATGGTTTTCCGTCAAGACTGGTATGCGGGACACTCCCAGGCATTTAGCTGTACTCTTCTTACGGTGGACAAGGAGGCCTTCGTCCAAGCAGGACTAACACAGCGTTCCCTGTCGGCAGGACTGGACAAGACAGCTGTACTGGTTCGGAATTCTCTGGCGTGCACCGGTTTCCTGGCGATGGCAACACAGGTCTGGGTCAGGAGGATGGAGAACACCTGGGATCTTGGGGCTTCAACTCCCTTACGGGAGATCCACGCGGTACTGATTGCAGCAAATAGAGCGGCCTTCCATGCTTCAGTCAACGCCATGGCGGCAGTTTCGAATTGCGATTGTTGTGATGGGACGAGCTTCTGAAACGATGCACTACACTTCAGCTTCATTGAAGGCGCAACTGCGACAGGCACCCTTGCGCGGCAACTTGCTGTTCGGACCGATGTGGCAGGAGGTACGGGAGTCCAACAAGGATCTTTGGCCTGCTCCAGCTAGAGTAGTCTCGGCACGCTTTCAGTCAGCCCGCAGAGCCGTGGGTCGTGCCCTGCGGTTCTTCAGACCCTCCTCTTCCCGACAGTCCCGAGGCCGAAGCGGAGCCTTCTCCCTGCCGGCACGTTCACGTGCCTTCCCCGCATCCTCCACTCTCTGGTCCAGAGGCTCTCAGCAACGGGGCCGCGGCCGGGCTCGCTGACCTGTCCCCAATACTCCCACCAATACCTGCTGGGTCTCCAGTCGGTGGGAGGTTAGCTCTTCAAAGCGGAGCATGGAAACAGCCATTTCGGACGACCCTTGGATCATCTCGACAGTGACGGAGGGCATGAGGATCTCCTTTCAGTCACCTCCCTCCCCCCCCCCCCCCTTTTGACGTGAGTACCATTAGAACGAGACAGGGCGACGGCGTTACAGAGCGAAGTGGAGGCACTTTTACAGAAGGAGGCCACGGAGATGGTCCTGCGTTGCGACTCTCCCGCATTCTACAGTCATCTCTTCTTCATACCAAAACCAGGGAGGAAATGGAGGCCGATCATCGATCTTTCGGCGCTAAACAAATTCATTGTGGCACCACACTTCAAGATGGAGATGGCCAGAGCGCTGCGAGCAGCGGTACGTCCTCAGGACTTTGAAGCAAGCCTCGACCTCGCGGATGCTTATCTACACGTTCCCATCCATCCAGTCTCGCGACGTTAGCTACGCTTCGCCTTTCAAGGGATTGTTTACCTGTTTCGGGCCCTACCTTCGGACTGAACCTCAGTCTTTGTGTTTTTACCAGAATTGTGGACGGAGTGATAGCAAGGTTCCGACAGACAGCTTCCAGTCCGAAATCCAACTAGGATGACTTGCTGTTATGGAACCAGGTGGCGTGCATTTTGGAGACAGAGATGGCCTGCTCGCACTACTTTGTCATCTGGGATTGCTAGTCAACGGAGGCAAGTCCGATTTGGTACCGTTTCGCCGTTTTGTCCACCTGGGCATGGAGTTTTCAACCAATCTAAATCGAGTTAGACTACCGGAGGGACGGATTCAGACTGTAATGGAAGCAGCGCTTGGAGCGATTCACGCGGAAGCCCTACCGGCCAGATCCTGGCTTCGTCTGTTAGGCCTGCTAAGCGCAGCAGCGGAGCTCCTTACTCTAGGCAGATTGTATGCACGACTGATTCATCTTCACCTACTCCTACATTGGCGCCCCTTCTCGGGAGATCTGGAGACTTTGGTCCCGACAACGGAGTTAGTACAGTCTCATCTGTGGCGTTGGATGGACAGTATTTGGCTAGCGTCAGGGATTCCCCTCTTCTCCCCGTCGCGTCACCTATCTATCTGTACGGATGCGAGCAGCTCAGGTTGGGGAGCCCACCTTTTACCGCAGTTTGCCACGACCTCGGGCCGTTGGACAGAAGTAGAGGCAGGCATGCATATGATATATATCAATTGGCTGGAGATGAAAGCGGTGTGGCTAGCACTCATTGCTTGGGAAGATCAGCTAACGCAAAACGAGGTGCTCTTGCTCTCCGACAACAGTCGCTGCATACATCCAAAACCAAGGGGGTACGCACGCACCCTCCCTCTGCATACTCGTTTATCAAGTCTTCCTGTGGTGCAGGGACCGGGGCATTACCCTTCGGGCGCGACACATTCCGGGACACCTGAACGTTCTGGCAGATGCTCTTTCTCGGCGGGGTCAGATGCTTCACACGGAGTGGTCTCTGGCCAGATATCTTCCAGCTAATCTGCGCGCGTTGGGAGACACTGATGATTGATCTTTTTGCCACGAAATGGAACAACAAGCTTCCCCTGTTTGTCTCCCCCGTTCCGGATCCACTAGCCTGGGGCGTGGACACGCTATCCATTTCTTGGGAAGGACTCCAGGCGTACGCGTTTCCTCCCACAGTGCTGGTTCCGAAGATCATTCAGAAACTCAGGGAAAGCAACACGATTAATATGATACTATGTGGCCCCTTTCAACTGGGCCAAGAGCTGGACCACCGATCTCTTGGCTCTGGTGACGGATCCGCCTATGATACTTCCCACTCCAAGTACTATGCTCAAACAACCAAAGCAGCATCTATTCCACCCGCACGCGGAACGGCTGATGCTACACGCGTGGAGATTGTCCGGCAAGCCCTCTCAGCTAGAGGCTTTTCGGTTCCTGCAGTGGAGGCTATCTCTACAGCCAGAAGGCTCTCGGCTCGTAATGTATACGAAGGGAAGTGGCGCGTGCTTCAGTCCTGGTGCGCCGCGAGCGACTTTCCCCCACGGATCTAACTACTCCCCATTTGGCCGAGTTCTTCCTGTGGCTTTTCATCAGACAGAAGTTGGCACCCATCACCATACGTGGTTACCTGGCAATGGTGGCAGACACATATAGACACTTGGGACGACCCGATCCGGGAGCTTGCAAAGACTTGGCAGATCTGATGTCCCATTTTGATCTGCAACGCCCGGCATCACGCTCGTTGGTTCCACGATGGGACCCTGTCTTGGGTGCTCACCTGGCTGAACTCTAAGAGATTCGAGCCACTACAGGTAGCAAGGTTGGGAGATCTTAATAGGAAGACCTGTTTCCTACTTGCGCTTGCCACAGCCTCACGGGTTAGTGAATACACGCCTTTTTGGTTCGTCCCACCTGTTTCCAACGTATGACTGATGGATCGGTTCAGCTGCTGACGGACCCTGCCTTTTTGGCAAAGAACTGAGTTCCTAATGTTGCCCCACAAGTCGTAACAGTTCGACCGCTCAGGGCAAGGGATCAGACACGGGACTCACGACTTTAGGACCCTGTTAGGGCTTTTAAAGTGTATCTGCGCAGAACTAAGCCACTAAGACAAGGGCACTCACGCCTTTTCCTGCCCTTGGTTCCGGGCAGACGAGACATTTCGGCGCAAACTATCTCATCCTGGATACGTTGGGTTATCCGTGAGGCGTATAAAGAGCTCGCTCCAGAACAAGCGAAAACGATGCGCATCCGGGCTCGTGAAGTCCAAGCAGTGGCGGCGAGTATCGCCTTTGACAGTAACTGTGCAGTGAGAGACATTGTGGCAGCCATGGGTTGGCGGGCTGAGTCTACCTTCACCCGCTTTTACCTAAGAGACTTATCCGGCCAGCGCACCAATCTCGACCGTGTGGGGGACATCTCGGCAGCGCAACACTCCCTCCTGGTGCTGCAGCGCCATAGGTTCGCCTAGCTAAAATTATCGGGAGTGGGCGCAATGGGAGGGGCCTTGATAGTTGGCTCGCTTCGCGGGTTTTGGGGGGTTCCCAAACTAGCGGCACCCACCTCTTTGTAATTTTCCAATTAGTAATGTCATCGGTAATGATTTTGAGAAAATAAATAAATTTTTCTGTATTTTTTCAAAAAATACTTACCAGTGACATTACTCAGAGGTCCCTCCCTCCTACCCCGCCTGCCGCAGTGGTGCTAGGCTCAGTCACTGGCGGGAAAGGGTGAGTGCGCCACTGGATAAGGTAGTACGGGAGACCACTCGGGGTATCCGGGCTATGGCTCCCCAGTGGTTGCCTCCCCTAGTATGAGGGACACAGTAATTTTTTTGGCTAAAATTATGAGTTGAGCAAAGGTTCCAATTAGGTTCCAATTATTAGTAATGTCATCGGTAAGTATTTTTAGAAAAAATACATTTTAAAGAAAAATTAATTTCACGCACACATCTCTTACACACTTTCTCCTTGAGGGCCGTGATCAATTTTTAAGCCATATTGGTTACCAGAAATTCGTGTTAAGCGGACTCCACTGAACTTTTGTTTTTGTGTGTGTTGGAGCTAATTTTTACAGTCAGTTTGAACATTAACCTTTTAGCCCTGAGTCCATGCAGCAGGAGATGGACCATGATAATTCAAGGGTAGTGCTAGATTAGCTTGGCTCCTGAAGGTGCCAAGCTAATCTGGCACTAACCTTGAATTATCATGGTCAATGCATCCCTTGCAACTGGTACATAGTCGTTCAGCAACACCTCCAAGATTTGAGATATGGGACCTTGGGGCTAAAACTAAAAGGGTTAATTAAACCTTTGGCTCTCGGTGCTTTTTGTTAGGGTGGTTCCTGCAGCAATCATCAAGACAAAAAGTGCTACTGACAGCTAAAGAGTTCACAGACAGACATGCACACACAAGTTGATATATTGTCTGACCATACCTTGTCACTAACTATTGTAATGTGCCTACAGAGCCTATTGATATTATATTGTCTGGTGTAACATTTTGCTCAGTGCCTATTGATATATTATCTTGTGTGATAACATTTCCTTTAGTATGTTCTGTGAAAAATAGACCTTCAACCAAAGATTTAAATTTGTGCCTTGTTATAAAATGTATTGAACCCATTCAGTCCTGGCACACTACAGCAGGAGATGGGTGGACGATGATAATTCAAGGGTAGTGCTAGATAGCTTGGCGCCTGTCAGCGCCAAGCTAATCTGGCACTACCTTTGAATTATCATGGTCGATACATCTCCTGCAACAGGTGCATAATCCTTAGATGACGCCTCCAAAATTTGGAAAATACGTGCGTCAGGCTGAGTGAGTTAATTACTTTTTTTGAAGTTGCTGAACGGCCACAGCACATGCTGATGAGGGTGTCGGTTGGCATCCATGGGGAGGACATAGATGCTGCTATTGAAGTAATTATTTTATTATTTTTTTGTGTATGACAATTTTCTATAAGAACAAAATGTGTGCCTGTGACTAGTGTGAAATTTAGTTATGCTGGTAGCGGTGGTGCGGAAAAGGTTCGCTCGTGGCGATAAACAAATAGCTCAGGCTAGCTAAGTTGGTCAGTCCTCCACCCATTTGGCGATCCAAGTGTTTCGACTGTACTATTACTTCAACCTCCAGCTGTCTCTGCTCAAGCATGTCATAATCCTGAATTTCCTGCCGACGAGTCTCAGGTATTGGTAACTAGTTCGTGTGTTGAAGTCACTAGAACTTGTCTGATCATAGCAGGGCTCAAAATTAGCGGGGGCCCGGGGCCAAAAACCCGCAAAGTTGATTTTGGGCTCGCAAAGTTGAAAAACGAAGGGCCCGCTTGGCCCGCAAAATAATTCGTCTGCTACAGCTAGCTCTACTCGGCAGTTTCGTATTTGGGCCAAGGGAAGCAACCCACACCGGTGCCCTCACTCACAGTAATAGTATTGTGTTCTTTTTTCTTTTTTTTTTGGTTATTGTATTTTTAGTTTACTTCTGTTAACTCAAGTGCACATAAGTGTAATATGAATAGATGATTGAAAAAAAAAAAAAAAGGCAAAATCTGTTTGTTTCACTTTAGTTTATCAGGAAGAGTACTGTTAAGTTTAGTTCCCTTTCATGGTTTTGTTTTGAACTTTTGTGCATTGAGGTCAGATTTTTTGTTAGGTTACTCATATTAAAAATTTAATGATGTGTATTGTGCAATACTCAGTCACAAAACTGAAAAGTATTATACAAGAGACTCACTTGATTTTTTTCTATTTTGTTTAATGGCCATTTCAGGCTCACTAGTCACTGGAATATGTGTGTCACTGAATGTGTGTGTGTGTGTTTTTTTCCCCTTTTTTGTTGGTAATGTTTGAAAGTGAAAGAAAAGGCAAATAAAAATGACATCACTCAGCAAAATTGGAAATTCAATTGTTTTTATTTTAGATTATCAGACAAATTGTACTTTCTACTTATTATATTGTCAATAATTCTTTTGTTTTTTGTTTGCATTATTTTTCAAAGTTGGGCCCCGAAAGTTGCTTGTGGGCCCTCAAATTTTTCAATCAAGGGGCCCGGTGGCCCCCAAAGAAAAAAGTTAATTTCTAGCCCTGATAGTCTATCTTTTTGTCATGTCCAAGATTCAGCATGGTTACTTGCAGCATGGAACACAGAAAGTACATCTTTGCAGCAATGTCTTTTTGTTACAAATATGCTAGACCACACTGACTTTTGGTTTTTGTTGCAGAACCGATAGTGAGAAATGCATAAATAAAACCTTTTAGTTTCTTGTTTTGTTTTAAAGACAGATACCACACACATAATTATTTTCTGTCATGCTTTTTGGTATCTGTATGAATGTAATTCATTTGCAAAAAATTCAAGGGACACAATATAGTAATTACTTTTTTAATGTTCTCTTCTGTAGTTTGGAGGTACAGTAAAAAATATGATGGACTGTCAAAATGTGTGTTGGGCTTGTAAAGTTCTGGTGTTAATAGCCGAACCGGCTAGTTAGAATTTTACCTTTTCCTCACCCCTGTGACAAGGCTGACTGCTGAACATGAATTCCCAAGTTGATGGCTGGAAATGAGGCATTCCTGAAAAAAAAAGCACCTATTTCAGAATTTTATAAATTTAACCTCAATGTTGCATTTCCCAAATTTTAGATGTGTCACTTAACAAATGCGTGCCAGTTGCATGAGATGGATCGACCATGATAATTCAAAAGTAGTGCCAGATCAGCTTGGTGCCTGATGGTGCAAAGCTGATCTGACGCTACCCTTGAATTAAAATGGTTGATCCATCTCTTGTTGTAGTGCACTGGGGCGAAGTGGATTAAAACAATTTCTCTGCAAAAGTGGCAGAAATTTGGTACAGTTTTTGCAAGTCTTTCTGATGGTTTCGATCGACCCCTCAGTCCTACGAGGCGACTAATGCATGGCCTTGGATCCAAAGCACAGCTTTTCTGAAATTTGAAATATCCAAATTTGATGCACACTCGTTTCAGTTCATAACTTTATTTTGCTTGTTACTGCTGTCTGAAACTCGTTTGATTGTTGAGCGTTTACTTCTTTTTTTAGACATACAACCTGATGTCAGGGAAGTGGTTCACACATGCATCCCCCACTCTATTCAACTCTGGAACTTGCCGTCCGCAGCTTTCAAGGTCAATGGAAACATTTTAATTTAACCCTTTTAGCCCCGAGGTTTGGAGATGTTGCCTAACGACTATGTACCTTCTGTAGGAGATGGATTGATCATAATAATTCAAGGATAGTGCCAGATGTGCTTGGCGCCTTCAGGCACCAAGCTCACCTGGCACTACCCTGAATTATCATGATCAATCCATCTGCTGCCAGGGTCCCGGGGCTAAAAGGGTTAAAGTATAATCTACATTTGTGTTTTCACTTTTCTGTTATAGCACTGACATTTATCTCATGATAAAATACTAGATGATGAAACGCATGTATCCTTGCAGTCAAACTGCCTGACGAGATGATTTATGGTGGCTTGAATACATTTCAGGATGCAGACTGACCATGATAGTTCAAGGGTGATGTCAGTACAGCTTTGCTCCTATAGATACAAAGGTGTTCTGACACCACCCATGAACTGTAATTTATCATGCGATGTCGGCAAGTTGTACACAATGTGTTGAATTTTCCCCATGTATCAGAACAAACGTTTAGCTTCTCTCAAGAGGAATTAAATTAATATTGTATTCTTATCTTCATTGCATTTTTTTTGCAGCTGTTTCCTACTGACAATGGCCTCCGACAGTATCGAGGGAATCTTCGATACACTGAAACAGTGCGCCCTTGTCTCCAAAAGTGCTGGTGGCATTGGTCTGAACGTGCATTGCATCCGCTCCACTGGCAGCCACATTGCTGGCGTAAGTGGCCAGATCCATTTTCCCGCTAGTACATGTTGGCTTTAGTATACTGCGACGGCTGTCACGTCAGACTGCAGTCGTTTTGTTGTAATGCAAAATTTACACAGAACTTTGAAGAAAAACCACTCTTTAGCCCATTCAGCCCTGACGCACTACAGCAAGAAATGGGTCGACCATGATACTGGCACTGCCCTTGAATTATCATGGTCGATCCATCTCCTGCAACTGGTACATAGTCAGATGACGCCTCCAAAATTTGGGAAATATGGCCATCAGGCTGAATGAGTTAACCTTTAAGCTACCAACTTGTTTTTCTACAAATTGCCCTGTGTCCCTAACTTTTTTTCATTCAATCCAAGTAAAAAAGGGGTACATAATTCAAACTGTAAGTATGATGTTAATTCTGCTTCAAAATGTACCAAATTTTGACATGATGTTGGAAAATACATACAGTATATCATACATTTGTCATTTTAAGTGTCTGTGTGCCACAGTCTTTGTTTACCTGTCATATATCTCAGTAAAAGGTGCTAAACCATACCTCAGTCAGAAATTCAATCCAGAAAACAACAAAACTGGTTAGAAACATACCAGTGGCAGTCAGGAAGTCACCACAGGAACCACTCATTCCATGATACTGATCACGTACATATATCTCGTGACATACCCACAGGTGACAAACAAGTCAGGTAGGTTTCAGAACTGTATTCAGTTTTAAAGTTTTTGACGTAATTCCATCTGAAGAAAATATGAGAAAAATATTTTTGAATGTCAAAGAAACTCAACATAGGTCTAACACGTCACGTGGCCAGTACTACACAGGTCAGAGTCATCTTCCGCATTACACAGGTATGTATAGGAAGCGCTTCGTCATCGTTGATATCGGACTAAGAATTGGTAAGATCTTCAATGTGCACTGAACTGAAGGTGAAGTCCGATTCAGAGTCATCTTCTCTGACAGAATTTGAACAAATATCATCCAGTAATGCTGTAAATTCAGGGTCGCATTTACTCTCCATGCTCAAGTCACGTTGTAAGCGAAACGGTCTCGAAAAACACCTAACTTTTGATTCAAAACAAACTCGAAAAGCACCCCACATGTAGCGAAAACGGAAGTAGGCATATCCCACAATGCATTGATTCTGTTAAAAGTTGGAATGGGTGCGAAATGAACCGGAACTGACTGGAAACTGAAAGTAGGTATGTACGGGCGGAACGGGGCGGTACGATCGTACATGGAGTGATATGTCACGGGTGGAACCGGGCGGTATGGTAGTTAAAAGGTTAAGGAAAAGGTCCTGTGGTCAGTTGAATGAGTGAGTTTAGTCCTGCGTCAGCCACTAAGCAAGGTGCTTTGCTGCATCTCCTTTCAGGACAAAGTTTGCTCATGGAACTGAGGCTGACTGCAGCCATGGCTGGCCTGCCCTCGTGCAGCTGTGTGGAACAGCTAAGGCTGCAGTTGGCCCCAGGACCCCGCTGTCATTTGACCTTTGTAGCCAACGCTAAATGACAATGACTTGTGGAATTTTGTCTTTGGAAAACCATTTTGGCTCATGTGTGAAGCAAAAGTATGTTCAGAGCCAGCAGTCATCCGTGGTAAACTTTAACACTGGCATTTTCTCGGAGACTGTTTAAGCCACAGTATTCGAACTTGGCCCAAGGATACTTTGTGGCAAGACCTTTCTAAACATACCAGTTTCATGAACTTGTCGCAAATGTCAAGGTCACAAGGGATCAGGAAATGGGTAAAATAAAGAGCCATATTTTGTCAAATTTAGGTGTTTTTTTTCAAACTCAAACGTGGTACAGAGATACCTGATGGTAAGACCTTTCTATGCATACTAAATCTGATGATCCCTGGGAAAGGTCAAGGGTCACAAGAAACTAGGAAATGGGTCAAAAATAGACATTTTTACGAAAGATGTTTTTTTTTTTCTCTCTCTGAAATACTATTCATAACTTCAGACCCAAACTTGGTACAGAGATGTCTGATGGTAAGACCTTACAATGCATACTAATTTGGATGACCCCTCAGAAAGTTCGAGGGTCACAAGAGTTCAGGAAATTGGTCACATATAGCTATTTCTTGACCACCAAAATTTGTTCCAATACTTTTTACAACATTAAACGCAGACTTGGTCCAGAGATACCGTATGGTAAGAAATTTGCGTGCATGCTAATTTGGATGACCCCTCGGAAAGGCCGAGGATCACAAGAGTTCAGGAAATTGGTCACATATAGCTATTTCTTGACCACCAAAATTTGTTCCAATACTTTTTATAACATTAAACGCAGACTTGGTCCAGAGATACCGTATGGTAAGAAATTTATATGCATGCTAATTTGGATGACCCCACGGAAAGGCCGAGGATCACAAGAGATCAGCAAATGGTGTGGAAAAAGTAGAATTTTAGCTGTCTTTCGGCACTTATGCAAACTTTTCAACCAAATTTGGTAGAAAGGTAACTGATAGGATAGGATCTGTCTATACATACTGTTTTGGTTCACTACTCGCTAAGGTCAGAGGTCATGGGTGATTGACAAAAGTGAAAAATGCATACATTTTGAGAAAACATCGCAGGTACAAAAGCAAACCCTTGCGTTATTATTGGATTGTTCGTGCACTTGAGCCTTAAAGGCTTTTCTTTTCTCTCTTTTTTTTTTTTATGTTTAAAAAGTCTCATGGAATTGGAATGTAGTTTTTATGATCCCTCAAATTTTCACATACTATTGATTTTACAGACAAACGGCACTTCGAATGGATTGATCCCAATGCTGCGAGTGTACAACAATACGGCACGCTATGTTGACCAGGGTGGAAACAAGGTAAATGTGGTTGGGTTTTCTACCTTTTGGGGACAAAAGTATCAGAACTTTGCAAGGATGCACTTAACCCTTACCTTGCCAATAAAAACAAAATACAATCCTTTTTTTAAGGGGCTGATGCTGACACCACTTCATACAGTGTTCCCCAAACACACAGCTCTGCATCTATTATGCACATAAATCTGAAAAGAAGGCATAGATTTTCAGTCTGTACGTCCAAAGGGTATATGCAAATCATAGTGCACAAGATGCTATCAAAAGTGCTCGCATGTCTGCGAAGCTAGGCTTTCTGCACAAACGCTTCTCAGACGAACTTGTTTAGCGAACCGGTTTGGAGTTCTGAAATCTGATTGGCCATTAGCAGTGAGCTGACGTATTCTTTTCAGTGACTGGCTGAAAGTTAACCCTGACGGAGAGTAAAGTGAGTACTCTCCCATGAACTTTTCAGGCAACAGCGATTTTGCAGAGCTGCAAAACGGAGAAAGTAGCTGACTGAGAATGAGGTGAAAATTAAAGACAATTTCATGCCAGCAAAATTTTGTAAAAACTTTCATTGATGGGACCCTCACTTTTGACAAAAGGACCCTTGAATTTTTTGGCAGTGTCCCAGGGACCCTTTAGTTTAGAAACAAATGGGGAACGCTGTCATATCAATATTCCTTAGACAGCTCTTTGGTGTTGAATTGACGAAGACTTCCAAAACTCAGTCTGCAACCACTGGCGGTGAAGTGGTTAAGGTGCTGTTATGTGAGGCATTATAGTACTGGTTTCAGCTTTCATTTGTTTCATTCGCATACATGACGTAGACGATCAGAATTATATATTTATATTAACCCTTATCATTCAGGAATAAACCAATGTGTGAAATAAGTCTGACTAAAATAGTTCAAGGGTAGTGCCAGAATATTTTGGCGCCAAGCTATTCTGGCACCACCCTTGAACTAAAGTCATTGGTCTATATCCTTATCTGTAAGTACTATAAAGTAGCTTGCATATGGCAGTATGCAAATTTGAAGCTTTTAGCCTCCGTATGATATGGGTTAATGTTGTAGCTAACCCTTGGGTTGTCTACAGCAGTTTTAGTCGTGATGATTTCTGCAGGCATTATGACTAAAACCGCTACCAACACCCAAAGGGTTAATTCAAATCCTGCTCACCAGATGACCTTAACAACTTTGGTAGGTGTTGATAGATAATCAGGCATGGGAATTGTCTGCGAAATCCGCAAAATTCCGCGGGAAAAAGAAATCGTCTGCAAAAATAAAAAAGGCGTTTCCGCGAAAAACCATTGTGGGTAGCAAAACAAGCAAAGCACCGGTTTTATTCCGCGACAGAATATGATGCGGCAGGCTGTGTCCGTGGCCTGCCTGAGTGCGTGGTGCGCAGTAAACTCAAACTTAAGCGGGCAGACCCAAGTTCCCCCCCCCCCCCCCCCCCCCCCCCCCCCACACACACACACACACACACACCTACTGTTTGATTTTTCGGCCCTCGCAGAAACAAGATCTAGCGTGGTGGAGGCCTTTTGTATCAGGTTCAAGGTCCCAAAGAAAAAGTTGCCCCCCCTCCCCCCTCCCCTGCAGCCAAGTGATCCGGCCTTGTTTTGTATCAGGCTGAAGGTCCCGTTTGAGATGATATTTGCTTGGGCAATTCCCATGCCTGATAATTTGTACCAGCTGTGGGAGATCATATGTAACAGCTTATTATGGCTTGTCAATAATAGGTCAAGCAGAGATGTTTACCCTTACGATTTTGGAGTAATTGCTTACGATTTTTGGCATAGATTACGCCACTACGATTTTGTTCACACTATTACGATTATTTAAAACAAAAACTATGATTTTTGAAATCCACTTGTTTTCTTAGAAAGTGATCAAACAAAATCCTACTTCAAAACATAACCGGGTCCATGACCAGATCCAACATTAGTACATAAAATAATAATTTATATGATTTCCTAATTTATCATTAATATTAGTTGCCTTTTAAATCTAGAAATAAAGTAAATATTGGAGTTAGTCAAATTAAAACAATAACAAGGGGAGTAAGCACACTAGGACAATTTGCTCGATTACGTCCCTTTATTTAACCAACCTGTCAGTGTCTGCTTTCCCTTGGTTGGACCTAAGTGCAATGATCAGAAAATTTCGCAATGTGCAAGTTTTAAAAAAAAATTAAGTGAAGGAGGGGGGTGGGGGGCGCCCAACCATTATTTAACCCATTACAGAGATGTACAAACTATACGTGTCCTGGTCAGTGATGTGTGTGTGTGTCATTTTTATTTTTGCGCTCGTGCTAATATAAAAGGCACAATATAAAAAACAGCGCAGAAATAATAGGTAACAATAGTAACAGTATTATTGAAATTTTAATAGTATTACTGAAATTTCAAATAGCTAATACTGAAACTTCAAATTGAGGGTAGGCATGCCTGAATTAACAGTGATTTTTTTTTTTCTTTTCACTTGTATCTCATTTCGAGTGCAAATAAAAACTGGAAGGCTTTGTAAGAACTTGTTGAGTGAGATTGCGTTTGAGAACGATCAAAATCAAATGTGCTGACAGAAAGCATTACTCTTTTTACCCAAGATTACTCTTTCTGGCATAGCCCATTACTCCATTTTTTTTGGGGGGTAAACATCTCTGGGTCAAGCCCAGGTTAATCTGGCACAACCCTTGAACTTATTGTGGCCTTTCCATCTGGCAGTGTGGCTAATACAGACCTGTTTACCTTACGCTTTGAGCGTAATCAATTCCCCTTTTGATGGTCTCATTACGCTGTTACGCGTTGTCACTTCAAATTACGAGTTTTGCATCGCTAAGATTCCGCTTTCAGCGTCAACATCGTTTTCAATCTGTAAATCGTACTTTTGGTTCTTCGCCGGTAACTTCCGCCTAACTTTCTTCTTACGTGTTTTGATTGGTTGGATTGCCCTTTGCTTTCGAAGAATGGCCAATCAGATATAAACAAACTTACAATTCCATCTTCCGGTTCGAATTTTCTAGTCGACTGACATCATGACGAGCGAAAAACGTGCACACGAAACGGAGCAATCTGCCAGCGATTCGGATTGTAAAGTCTTACACAGCAACCACAAGAAGAAAAAGAGAGCTTTGTAGAAATATAAGGCGATGTATCATGAGAAATACCCGGGCCTCGTATTGTCAAGAAAGGGAATTGGCTATGCGCACTGCACATTTTCAAAGCGGATTTCAGCATCAAGCACAGCGGTATGTTTGACTGTACTCGACGTGGGAATAACTTCACATAAGCAATTTGAGTGCGCTGCCAGCGATGCTTGTTTTGAAGTCAAAGCCAGGCGACTACATGGACCACAACAACAAAATTCCTGATGACCAGCTTTCTTGGCTGAAGAGCTGCAGTTACAATCTCTGAAGAAGTAAAGCTGTGGCAATTTCTGTCATCAGAGATTTGTCTGCATGATGTGCTCTAGCAGATAATGACATTGAAGTTGTACTTTCTGTGAGCATTTTGAGCTGTTCCTGTCATCGGATCTGTGTGTGTGATGAGTTCTAGCAGATAATGACACTGAGATTCTATTTTCTATGAGCATCTAGAGCTTTTTCAATGCCTATCGTCAGAGATCTGTGTGTGAGTTCATAATAACATTGAAGTTCTACTTTCTATGAGCAATTTGAACTGTGTCAAGTCTGTCCACTGGAACTTTAGTTTTATTGCTTTAGGTCCAGCTGACTACTTTGAGCCATAGCATGACTTCTCCGCTGGAACTTTAGTTTCATTGCTTTAGGTCCAGCTGACTACTTTGAGCCATAGCATGACTTCTCTGCTGGAACTTTAGTTTCATTGCTTTAGGTCCAGCTGACTACTTTGAGCCATAGCATGACTTCTCCGCTGAAACTTTAGTTTCATTGCTTTAGGTCCAGCTGACTACTTTGAGCCATAGCATGACCTCTCCGCTGGAACTCCATTTGGCAGGAGTAAATTAACACGTGTGCTTTGCAGCGGTACAGTCTTTGTAAAGGTTTAAAGTCTGTTATAAATTGTGTGTATTGTTTTGTTGTGGTTTTGTTTATTATTAGTTTACTTTTTTAGTGTGCATTTAGTTTATGTAGTTGGTAAATATGTTCTTAATTAAGTGTCATGGGTTTGTTCTCGAGTGTGCGCGTATGCCGTTTACTCAGATTCCTTGTTTGACCCTCAGATTACTCTTTTCAACAGCCTGGATTACACTTTGATTTTTGGGGGGTAAACAGGTCTGCTAATATACCAATGTTTTTGTCTTTCATAGAGGCCAGGTGCATTTGCCATCTACCTGGAGCCGTGGCACGCAGACGTCTTCGAGTTCCTTGACCTTCGCAAGAACACCGGGAAGGAGGAGAGTCGTGCTCGCGACCTGTTTTATGCCCTTTGGGTGCCTGACCTCTTCATGAAGCGGGTAGAGGAAAATGGTGACTGGACCCTGATGTGTCCATGTGAATGTCCTGGCCTGGCTGATGTCTGGGGAGACGAGTTTGAAAAGCTGTACACAAAGTAAGTCACATGTATTTTTGTTGCATTTTCCTTCACTAAAAGGCTGGGCTTGCACTACCACAAACACCTATTGCCGGGCTCAATTGTGTGGCGGCAATGTTGCTGCCGCATTGCGGGGCACCAGCAATATTGCTGCCACAAATTGCCAACCGATACAATCCGAGTCTATTTTTTTGTGGTAGCCCACAAGGCTAGAGCAATGTTGGCTCCTCAGCCAACCAGCGGTGTCCTTGCGTCACTTCCTGTTTCTTCATCTTCTGAGCCAGAAAAAAATGGTGGAGAAGCTGAATGATGGCTTTGAGACTGTTAACTCCTTGGAGACGCGCCGCATGCAAAAATGCTACGAATAGCTGAGTATCCATATGCGGCACCTCTCCAGTGAGTAAATTGATCAACCTTGTCCGAGAGTTCCCATGCATATAGGACTCAAGCAGCTCCAAATATTTCCGCAACGCGCATGAGAGCTGTTCCATATATGGTAGTGGCAGGTCAGTCAGTATAAACACATTGCGTTCACATTGAAACATGTGCCACGAAGCCGATGTGGCAGGTGGCAAATTTTTGCTTACCACACATTGCCAGAAGCAAATTCTGGTAGCGTGTGCCCAGCCTTTAAGCACCTAAAATGTTTGTTGTGCAGTTATAAGGACCTAAGTCTTTGAATGTTTTCTGGCACTTCTGCTGGTCTGGTAGATTTTTTTTCAGGATTTGAATTACCATGATCTCTCTCGGTCCTGAAATGTTGCATGGTCCTGAGTCAGGCTTTCTTTTAGCAGAAAATTCTCCGCATTTGGAGGGTAAATGTTCATAGTCTTCAGTCCTGGAGGCTGATTCAGCGTTTCCAAAATCCATGATAGCTGAATTTCAGCTTTTTGTTTCAAACAGAACATCCCTTCAGCCAGCCTGTCCCATCCGCAAGAGACATAAATTCCCATGAGCCCCTGCAGATGCAGGGGCCCATGGGAATTTATGTCTCTTGCTAGCCAACAACAGTAGTTTCAATTTTGCGCATTGTCACCCATGTAAATGTGACTGTGTTAATGACTGATGCTAATAACTTGTATCATATTGTTTGTTTTTTCAAAATACATTACCGATGGCATTACTATCTGGGAATACACTCTATTGCCTATAGATTTCAGCAAAATTGTGTGTAGCACACAACTGGGGAGGAGACACCGGGGATCCAAGCACTATGACCCCGGGTGGCCTCCCCTTACTACCCTATCCCGGCGAGCACAGGGCGACCTCGTCAGTTTCACTCATAGCTCGACCGGGGACGGTCGAGTTTTTGCCTTTCTCCGTTCTACGGGTTTCAGTGGTTTTTGACTGTGGGCTTGAATTGGAGTCTTCGATTCAGCCCTGGACTCACTACATTCGTGGTTTTTCCTTGACAATTGGACTCATTGTGACCTGTGCGCCGACCGGTTTTACCGGCTCTGACTTTGTGAGTTCACCCTTGGCTTGGCCTTGGGGTTCGACGACGCACGTGACTTGTGCCCGGCTGTTTTGTGCACGGTTGACTTTCTTCGCCGGCGTAGTTGGTTTAGGGCCTTTTGGCTTCTTCTGTGTCGAAGACTTGCCGCCGTGCGGGGACTTCCAGTGGCCGGATGATGCACGACTCTTGCTTGCCGTGTTCGGGCTGTGCTTCGGACGGAACGTGTGACGGTGGCGCCGCTTGGACGGAAGACCGGTGTTCGCGCAGGTGGGACTTCTTCTGGCGGAAAATGACCGGTCCCCTCGCCCGCTTCGGCCTCCACGGGATCCTCCACGGGTGTACGTACTTCCCTCGGCGCATCGGGCTTTCCGGCCCACAGGTAAGTCCCCTTCTGGTACCGTTACCTCGCAGGTTCTCCCTCCCCTCTCCGAGTCTTCGGAGCAGGGTAGGCGAGTTTCGGAGTCACGCTCCCCACGCTCTGCTTCGTTAGCGCGTGGCTTGAGCCCATTTTGGTTCCCACCCCCCGCTCTGCTTCGGGCGAGCGGTCTGGGAGAGATGAGCGTTCGTCGGCCACCCCCGGCTCTACGTCTCCGGAGCGGGGATGGGTGACGGAACGCAAGCATAAGAAAGAGAGTAAACGTGATAAGAAATGCTCTCGCTCACGCACCGAGGCTTCGGAACGTGACGAGACCGTTAGTAATGCTGCCTCCCCGCTCTGTATTTTCCGAACGGGCACGGCATGCTTCGCTTTCTTCCCCCCCCCCCGCCCGCCCCGTCTCGCCTGGGCGGGCCCGGGGTGTGGTTGACTCTCGCCCCCCACGCTCCGAGGAGTCGGAGCGGGGGTCGCGTGCACATAATGGTCCCCTCCCCGCTTCGCTTCGCCTGAGCGGGCTTGGCGTGACCGTAGACTGTCCCCCCCCCCCCCCCGTCTCGTATCGACCGGACGGGCCCGGTGTGACTTGGACCCTCGCCCCCCCCCCCCCCCCCCCCCCCTCGCTCCGAGGCTTCGGAGCTGGGGCAGCGGGCTCATAAATCGTCCCCTCCCCGCTCCGCCTTTCCTGAGCGGGCTTGGCGCGACCCTAGACTGTCCCCCCCCCCCCCCCCCCGCCTCGTATCGACCAGGCGGGCCCGGTGTGACATCGCGCGTCCTCCACGGTCCGAGACATCGGACGGGGGGCCGCGTGCCCGTTATTTGTCCCCTCCCCGCTCCGCCTGTCCTGAGCGGGCTAGGGGAGACTATTGGCGGTCCCCCCCCCCCCCCCCCCCTCGCACCGGTTCTCCCGGGCGGGCCAGGGGTGACCAGGCCACTTCCTCGGTATTCCGATCGCGGTTGTCGCTTACGTCGGCTGCCGCGTGCGGATCCCGACTTCGAGGTGGACCGTCGCTTTGCCACGGTCCCTCCGTCGCCGCGGCGCGCCTCTTTGCGTGCGTCGCGGGCGGCTGCGTCTACCTCGCGCGCAGCGGTGCGGCGCTCTCGTAGCCGCTCGCCCTTTCGTCTTTGCCGCGAGAAGATCAGTTTTGGAACGGACGGACGTCCTCAGCCTTCATCCGTCGGACTCGGCCTCGGCGATCTTCTTGCAGGACTCGGCGGCTGGTTCTCCTTCCCGCCTTTTCCGCTGTCGCGTCGGCCTCCGCCTCGTCAGACGTTGCCGGCCCTTCGCTCGGATCACAGACGGTCCACGCTCTGGGTGAGGCTTCAAGGCTTATCGCCAAGTCCCTACCGCCCGACGTCTGTCCGCCTGCGCCTCCTCCGAAGAGACAGGCTTCGGCCATGGTCGACGCGCAGAAGCAAGTCCAGCGCCGCAAGTCCCTCCCGCAAGCCGGCTTCCGGGACCTCACCGATGCTTCTCCGCCCAGCTGCGTAACGACGCTTTCGGCGACACGGGATACTTTACCGCCGCTCGATCGCCGGTGGGAATCAACTTAAGCTTCCGCCAGGCCTGGTACGCTGGACACTCCCAAGCCTTCGCCATACCTTTTCCAGCGGTGGATGCGGCGGCCTTACTACAGGCGGGCGGCCGCAGGCTCGTCCAGAACTCGTGGCCTCGGCCTCTCGACAGGATCGCCTCCTTAGCGCGGAACTCGCTGGCGTGCTCGGGTTTGGAACTGGCTACCCAGGCAGCACTGCAGTGCCTACAGGCTACGTGGGACCTGGAGGCTCAGTCCCCGCTTCGTGACGTGCAGTCCATCCTGATAGCGGCCAACCGGTCCGCCTACCATTCTTCCGCCACCGCCAGGGCAGCAGCTGCCAAATGCGACCTCTGGAGCAGGGATACCCTTTGCGCCTCTGCTCGGACCTTCCCTTGTCAGTGACGACCCAGCTCCGTCAAGCCCCCTTAGGTGGTCCTCAGCTGTTCGGCGACACTTGGCACACCATTAAGGAATCTTCCAAGGACTTGTGGCCCAAGCCTGCATCTAACCCAGCCTCGACCCGCTTTCGCGCCCCCCGCACAGCGGGGGTCGTGCCCAGCGGTCCTTCAGGCCCTCCTTCCTACAGTCGGATCTTCACGAGGTCGGGCCCGTCCATTCCAGGCTACTCAGGCCGGCCCCGCCCCTCGCCCTGCTTGGCCCCGCAGTGCCCGTAGATCGGGCCGCGGTCGGGTTCATTGACTCGCCCCCGCCTCCGCCCCCGCCTCAGTAATCGAGCCTCCCGTCGGCGGGCGGCTGTCGCTCTTCAGCGATCTTGGAGATCGCTGTTCCCGGACGACCCCTGGATTCTTTCCACCGTTACCGCAGGCCTGCAACTTCGTTCCTGTCGCCTCCGCCTCTTCGCAGAGCACCCATGTGGACCCAGTAACCGCTCGACGGCACACAGGCGGACGCTCTGCGCGGGGAAGTGGCGACCCTCCTCACCAAAGCGGCGACAGAGGTGGTTTCGCGGCAGGACTCTCCGGCGTTCTACAGCCGACTCTTCTAGTTCCCAAACCAGGCGGCAAGTGGCGTCCAGTTATCGACTTGTCAGCTTGGCCCCTCGCTTCAGGATGGAGACGGCCAGGAGACTCCGTGCGGCCCTCCGGCCGATGGACTTGCGATCAGCCTCGGTCTGTCAGACGCCTATCTGCACGTCCCGATTCATCCGTCGTTTCGCCGGTACCGTCGGTTTGACTTGGGGGGATCGTCTACCAGTTCTACGCCCTTCCTTTCGGCCTCAACATCAGTCCGTGGGTGTTTACAAGACTGCTCGACGCCGTGATAGCCTTTTTCCGTCAGCGCTCCTTGAGCCCGGCCTCCAATTACTTGGACGACCTTCTACTGCGCAACTTGGTTTCCGCAGCCCTCCAGACGGACAGGGATGCCCTGCTTTCCCTTCTGCGTCGTCTAGGTTTCCTACTCAATTGGGGAAATCCGATCTTCTCCCTCTCGACGTTTCTACATCGGGAGATGGAATTCCTGACCGGCCTCAACCTTGCCCGCCTGCCTCTGGCCAGGCGACAGAAGATCGTCGACTTAGCGACTGCGATGGGGATGGAATCCTCCTTCACCGCCAGGGTCTGGCTTCAACTCCTGGGCCTCCTCAGTGCGGCTGCGGACCTGCTTCCCTTGGGCAGGCTTTATGCTCGGCCTCTCCAGCTACGTCTCCTTCTTCACTGGCGACCCTCGGGCGCTCTGTTGGATCTAGTACCCGTCACGCCTCTGGCTCGTCCTCACCTCGAGAGGTGGGCGGACCTCGCTTGGCTGGCTTCGGGGGTGCCCTACACTCCCCGCCACCTCGGTGGTCTCTCTGTACAGAGGCGAGCCAGGCCAGCTGGGGCGCGCACCTGTTACCGGATTTCTCTCGGCCTCGGGCGTTGGCTTCGGGAGCTGTTAGGGAATCACGTCAACTGGCTGGAGTTGAAGGCAGTTGGGTTGGCATTCGACGTTTGGCAGGAGACCTTGGCCAATCAGGAAGTCCTCGTGCTCTCCGACAACTCGACGGTGGTGGCTTACATACAGAATCAGGGTGGCACTCACTCGCCCTCCCTTTGCATTCTTCGGTACCACCTTCTCCTCTGGTGCAGGGATCGAGGCATTGCCCTACGAGCCCGCCACATCCCTGGCCACCTCAACGTGATGGCGGACGCCCTGTCTCGTCGCGGACAGTTGCTCCACACGGAGCGGTCCCTACGCCCGGATATTTTTCGCCTGCTCTGCTCTCACTGGGAAACGCCGCTAGTGGATCGGTTTGCCACCAGATGAAACAGCCAGCTCCCGGTCTACGTCTCGCCAGTCCTGGATCCACTCGCTTGGGCAGTGGACGCGCTCCCATTCCTTGGGTCGGCCTGATTGCTTACGCCTACCCCCCGTCAGTCCTCGTTCCGAAGGTACTGCGGAAGCTTCTGGGATGCTCGGCGGTCCTCCTGCTGGTGGCCCCCCTTCAACTGGACCAAGAGCTGGACCACGGACCTCCTCGCGCTTGCGACGGACCCTCCTCTGGAGCTTCCTACCCCTTCCACGATGCTCAAGCAGCCCCGTCAGCGGCTTTTCCATCCGTGCCACGTACGCCTCCGCCTACACGCTTGGAGGTTGTCCGGCACGCCCGCGCCGCTAGAGGTTCTCGGATGCAGCAGTGGCGGCAATTGCAGCAGCCCGCAGACTCTCTACAAGGAAGGTGTACGAAGGCACGTGGAGGGTCTTTCAGACCTGGTGCACCTCCCATGGGCACCCTCCCACTAACCTAGCCTCCCACCAACTGGCGGAGTTCTTCCTGTGGCTCTTCGACGACCGGGGCTTAGCCCCGGTCGCCATCAAGGGCTACCGCGCTACGATCGCGGACATCTACCGTCACCGGTGTCTTCCGGACCCAGGCGCCTGCAAGGATCTGTCGAATTTCTGGCTCACTTTGTACTCCGACGTCCGGTTTCACGTTCCCTAGTACCCCGGTGGGATCTTGCCTGGGTACTGACGTGGTTGAATACGGACCGGTTGAGCCCCTCCCCTTGGCTCGGTTCTCAGACTTGACCCGGAAAACCTGTTTCCTTCTGGCTCTCGTTACGGCGTCCCGAGTCAGCGAGCTTCACGCGCTCTCGATGCTCCCAGCCTGTTTGCGGTTCGTTCCGACGGCTCTGTGCAGCGGCTCTCCGATCCGTCCTTCCTGGCCAAGAACCGCCGCCCCGCGGCGGCCCCTCAGATGCTGACTATACGGCCCCTCCATGGAGCGGACCTCTCCCCTGGATCGGGGCAACAGGACCCAGTGCGGGCGCTAACGATTTACCTGCGCCGCTCTCAGCCGCAGCGCCGGGGGCGCGCGCGCCTCTTCTTACCTTGTCCGCGGGCAGACGCCACATCTCGGCCCAGATCGTGTCATCCTGGCTGCGGTGGGTGATTAGGTCAGACTACCTAGACCTCTCCCCACGTGGCGCTGAGCCTTTACAAATCCGGGCGCATGAAGTGAGAGCAGTAGCCGCCAGTCTAGCCCTGGACCGCAACTGCTCGGTCAAAGATATTGTGGCAGCGGGTGGCTGGCGCTCCGACTCCACTTTCGCACGCTTCTACCTTAAGAGACCTATCCGGCTGACGTGACTCCCTGGCACGGGTGGGCGACATCTCCGCGGCCCAGCACTCCCTCCGAGCGTTGCTGGCGTCTTAGGCACATCATAGCTGAAATCGTCGGGAGTTCTCTCTCGAGGGGGCCGGCGGAGTGGTTGGGTTATGGTTAGATACGGCACCCTCCGCCTGTTCGCCATTCTCCCAGATAGTAATGCCATCGGTAATGTATTTTGAAAAAACAAATGAATTTTTTTTCTAAAATGTATTTTTTTGAAAAATACTTACCGATGGCATTACTCGAATGGCCCTCCCGCCTGCCCCGCTTGCCTCTTGTGGCTATGTGTGAAACTGACGAGGTCGCCCTGTGCTCGCCGGGATAGGGTAGTAAGGGGAGGCCACCCGGGGTCATAGTGCTTGGATCCCCGGTGTCTCCTCCCCAGTTGTGTGCTACACACAATTTTGCTGAAATCTATAGGCAATAGAGTGTATTCCCAGATAGTAATGCCATCGGTAAGTATTTTTCAAAAAAATACATTTTAGAAAAAAAATTCATTTTTATGTTGTAAATTGTTTGCTGGAAGTAGTAAGAAATAACTGTGTACTTACAGGTACGAGAAAGAGGGGAAGGGAAAGAAGACTGTGAAAGCGCAGACCTTGTGGTACGCCATCATCGAGGCTCAGACGGAGACTGGCACACCCTACATGCTGTACAAGGACCACTGTAACCGCAAGTCCAATCAGCAGAATGTTGGCACAATCAAGTGCAGCAACCTCTGTACGGAAATCGTTGAATACAGCAGTCCTGATGAGGTATGAATTTGCTCACAACTTAATGCATGTCAAATTGGCAGACGCATTAGCAAGAACTAGTATACCATTTTTGTTTAGATTTGCAGCCCCTTTTGTTCCATATTTCAAGTTGATACAGTTGCTTTTTCAAAAAAAAAAATTACAAATTGTTGTTTAAAACTTTCTTTTTATAATTATGAATTAAAATCTGTAATTTTATTAGCATGATTTTTTTTTATCATGCACCAGACAAGGTGATCAAACATTTTTTATATTTGCAAATGTATGATTTGAGTAAGTGTGTGTACCAAATCTGTTGTAGTGTTGAACAGTAAACACAGAATGCTGATTATTATGACTGCTACTATGTATTAGTTTCTTTAACCTGTTCAATGATGAGAAAAATCGAACTTGACCCAGCCGCACGAGGAATAGATCCTCATGAGCCCCTACATTTGCAAGGGCTCATGAGGACCTATGCCTCTTGCTGAAACCGTTTTGTATCCACGTTTCTTTGATGGCTGGTGATCTTTGCAGAAGTTACAATGATTTCCAAATCACAGTTTGCGTCCACTGGAAGTGAGGACGTTGAGGCAGCGTGCATTTTTTTAGACCTATTCTGCAGTCAGCCCGCAAGGTGTTTCATTGTCTGATGAGAAAAATGATGACCTGTGCAGGTGGCCGTGTGCAACCTAGCCTCCATTGCATTGAACATGTACGTGCGACCTGATCGGACCTACGACTTTGTCAAACTGCGAGAGGTCATCAAGGTCATGGTGCACAATCTCAACAGGATCATTGAGATCAACTACTACCCTGTGGAAGAGGTACAAATATTTACCTTGTCTTGTTTATGCTTCTCTAACATGCTTGATATGGTGTGATATAATCTCCATTTGATCCAGCCACAAGTAGTGATTTCTGGAAATCAGAAGCAAGTCAAAATTGCACATTTCAATGAAAACAGTGAATTAAAAGGCTGGATACATGTGATCGCAGGTTTATCCTGGCCTTTAATCTGCTGTGTTCATCTTGAGGCTGATTTATAAAGGCGCCAAGCTATTCTGGCACCACTCTTGAACTAAAATAGTTAAATTTATTTCAAGCAATGGGTGTATCAAGATGAAAGGGGTTAAACCACGCAATTTTGCCTTCTGATTTCCAGAAATCATCTGTTGTAGTTTATCATATAGGACTTTAACATATAAAAGCTTGTAAGCAAACCTGTCCACCAAACTACTTTTTGTTGTCTGTTTCTCAACCCTATAGTATAGTACTTAATAATTTATGTACACACAGAATTCTACATAGGTGTTTTAAGATTTTTTTAATTGCAGAAATTTGATGTCTTTGCCAGCTAACATGATTGTCCTGTGGTTGTCTACTAACATATCACCAACCATCCAAAAAATTGTACGTGCTTAATCATTCTTCCTTCTGCAAAAATTGGTGACAAAAAAACGTTTTGGAAGTTTGACCTTGGAGCTCATTGTGATTTAATTTCTTCAAAATGCCTTTGTAGAAGAACCTTTTGACTATGAGAGGTCATTTCGCGCAGGCGAAAACGATACCACGTAACCCCTATGCTGAAAGACCTTCACTGGCTTCCAATCCAATCCCGCTTCCAATCCAATCCCGCATACAGTTTAAGATTGCGACTCTTGCATACCGCCACTTTGATGGCAGTCTTCCGTCGTACCTTTCCTCCAGTCTGATCACTTGCCAGCCCTCTCGCTCACTGCGTTCATCGGGAGAGAAACTTCTCAAAGTTCCAAAGTACCATCTCAAATCTGCCGGTGAACGCTCTTTCAGATGTACTGCTCCTTTAATTTGGAATTCCTTACCGACTGAGCTGAGAAATGCTTCCCCCCTTACGCAGTTAAAAACGTACCTTTTCTCGCAGACTTTCGTGTGATCTTTACGGTTTTCTGTACACACATACATACACACACACCCAACTCCCCCCCCCCCCCCCCCCCCCCCCCCCCCCTGCAGACTGTGTGTGTATTATAAATATGAGAAATGTGCCATATAAATACTATGTATTATTATTTATCACTAACCCTTTTTATCCTGATGCACTACTGCATGAAATTAATTTGACTATAATAGATTTTGTTCATCCTTGAAAAAAAATCGTTGATCTGTCTCCTGATCTATAATGTGGCCTTCATAGGACAATTAAGAACATTTAAAAAAAAAGGTGCCACTTTTTTCCCTTTGATATTTCTTTTGGGAGAGCACCTTTGTTATGAGGACAACTTTATTCTTTCAAAAAGGGTTCTTTATATAACAAGTTGAAATTCCCAATTTTAGTATTGAAAAAAAAAAAATCATAGATGAGTATTCCTTTTTAATTCATGATTACCTTCGTCTTTTCAGGCCAGACGGTCCAACTTCCGCCACCGCCCCATCGGACTGGGAGTTCAGGGCCTTGCTGACGCGTTCCTGCTGATGCGCTACCCGTTCGACAGCCTTGAGGCACAGCAACTGAACAAAGAGATCTTTGAGCACATGTACTATGCTGCTCTTGAGGCCAGTTGTGAGCTGGCGGAGCGCGATGGGCCGTACGAGACGTACCCAGGCTCCCCCGTCAGCAAAGGGGTATATTCAAATTTATTGGCTTAACCGTTATCATTTGGAATACACCAGTGTGTGAAATAAGTTTGACTAAAATAGTTCAAGGGTAGTGCCAGAATAGCTTGGCGCCTCTAGGCGCCAAGCTATTCTGGCACCACCCTTGAACTAAAACCATTGGTCTATATCCTTATCTGTAAGTACTATAATGTAGCTTTCAATGTTCACCACAGATGAAAAATTAACCTGAAATTGAGGGGGGAAGGGTGCTTGTTTTATATCTATGGATGCATAAATTAAAAAAAAATAAATATCAATTTTATTTCCTCAAAAACATTACCGATGACATGACTGATAGGGAAGTGTCTACTTACTCTCAATTTTAGCCTAGGAACCCGTTGTGCCCCTGCACCAACCGGGAGGCACTCGGGGAACCCACAGAGGGGCCGAGAGTGATCTCCCGTGACTGCCCATCCGGTTCCGAGTCATGTGATGCTTACTCAGTTTAGTCTACTTAGCTCGTCTAGTGCAGACGTGTTTTGCTAGCCTCCGGCCTCGCTTACTTTCGACCGGTTTGGAACCCGTCTTTGTCCTGTGTTGGGACTTGCTTCGCTTGCGGACTCTTGCCGTGTGCTGCTACCTTCAGCTGCTTCTTCTTCTGCCTCTGCTGCCTTCTCGCCTCTTCGGTTGGCCTCCTTTCCCACCTTCGGCGCTGTTGTGGTATGGAGGTGTCGTCCCCCGCCCCTGTTGCTGCGGAGAGGTAAGGTAGTTGATTGGCCTTCGGCCGGCCTCCAAGCGGGTCGCCGGTCGTGAGCTCTTCTCAGCCTTTGTTTGTTTGACCTGGCGCCGTGCTTTGTTTCTCAGCTTGGCCCTTGCGGCCTACGCCGTGTCGCTTAATACTTAGCGCGGGCGCATAAACTGTCTTTGTTTTTCATGCAGAGATTGACCAATGAAACATGTGTTGTGCAAGACGGCTTTCCGTCTTTTGTTGCGGTTACGTTGGGTAGCCGGGTGCTGGCGGAGCGTTGCTGCGCTCCGGACTCTTAGCTTGCCGGCCTCGTGCCTCGGCGCTCGCACCTTGGTGGGGGGGGGTGAATTGTGTGTTCACTTTGGGTGTTGACTTTGTCACCTTAGTTTCCCCTTTCCCCTTGTTGGGCGCCGCCACGTGCTCTCGCTTGTACGCTTGTTTGTTTGTGTGTTGCAGTTGCCAAGTGCGAACCTGCACCCTCTGCGGCGACTTCCAGTGGCCAACGGACAGCCACGCTGTATGCCTCCCTTGCTCTGGCTGTGCCTCGGGCCGCTCTTGTGACCTCTGCTCCACGTGGCCAGAACTGAAGTGGTCGCAGCTTTGGAGATTTTACAGGCGGGACCGGCCGTTACCTGTGAGTAACCCTCCCGTCCGAGCGTCCCCCAGTGTGTCAGGAGCAGGGACCAAGCTTGTCCGTTCGGACCCCATGGATAGGACGCCGCTTAGAACGCGTACACCCAGCACTGTTCGGATAACTGACCCTACCTTGCAGACCCCAAGTGCCGTCCTCCCTGAGCTCGGCCCAAGGGGACGCGACCCTCGCCGCCCCTTGTCTGCGGTCAGTTCTCGCTCGTCTCTCACGCCCGCGCACTCCTACGAGGAGTCAAGTTACCGGCAGGGAGCCCGCCTTTTAGCGCCCGGCTCTCAGAGACGAAGTGCTACGCGACCAAGGACTCACGACTCTAGGGCTTCTCCCTATTCGCCGCGATCTCGCTCGCCGTGGGACTCTCGTCGTCGGCATCGTCATTCTCGTCGGACGCCCTCCAGCCCCCCTCGCCTGGTCGCGGCTTTGCCGCGGTCTTCTTCGCGCTACCGGCGGTCTTCGCCCCATCGCTCTTCGCGTCGGCCGTCTTTTTCCCCTAGGCGTCGCTCCGCGCAGAGCCCTCGCCGGGAGGGTCCCCCTCATTCCCGTCCTCGTAGTCGCTCTCCCTTCTCCTCCCGGCTGGACGCCTCTCGGGGACCTCTCCGTTCTCGCCGCGGCAGTCCGCTTGCCGCTCCCCCTCCTCCCCGGGACGAGGACGCCTTGAGTTTGCTGGCTGAGGATTCTGCTTCTGCCCTGCTAGGCCCAGGTAGCCTTTCCCCCGCCTCCCGCTCGTCCCTTTCGGACATCTCGGACTCTTCTCCGCTGCCTTCTTCTTCTCGCGCGGCTACGTTGCTCGCCTTGGATGAGGCCGCCCGCATCGTTTCCGCCTCCCTCCCAGTCGACGCTTGCCCTCCGTCTCCCCCCCTCAAGCGCAAGGTATCGGCCTTCGTCGATGCTGGTCGGCAGACGAAGAAGTTTAAGTCTCTTCCTCAGCCTCCTGGTTTCAGCGACATGCGGGACGCCTTCTCCGCGCACCTCCTCGCTGCCCCTAGGGAACACCAGTTTTTCGGCGACCGCAGATGGCCCCCCGGCCTCGACATCGCCTTCCGGCAGGAGTGGTACTCTGGACATTCCCAGTCCTTTGTCTGCGCTCTTCCTCCAGTGGATCCGGCGGCTGTTCTTCAGGCTGGCGGCTCTTCGCTTCTGAAACGCGCCATTCCTCGAGGTTTGGATGCTACAGCGGCCCTGGTTCGTAACACCCTTGCTTGTTCGGGCTTCCTCGAGCTTGTCACCCGAGCGGCGGTACAGCGGATAGAGGAAGCTTGGCATCCTTCCATCACTCCCCTGTTAGGAGATCTTCTCGCCCTCGCGGAGGTAGCTAATCGTGCGGCGTATCACTCATCTGTCAACGCCATGGCGGCTTCCTCCAATTGTGACCTCATGCGTCGAGATGCTGTCCTGCGGGCTTGCCGGGGTTTGCCTTCGGACCTGCAGAACCAGTTGCGTCGTGCCCCCCTAGGTGGATCACTTCTGTTTGGCGATACCTGGTCTTCGGTTAAGATCGCGAACTCGGATCGGTGGCCTTCCAAATCTGCGCCTTCTCGCTTTCGCTCCTCCCGCAAGGCCGCGGGTCGCGCCCTGCGGGGCTCCGGACTTCCTGCGTCCTCAGACCCCCTCCCTTCTCGTAACCCCCGCCGCCGCCCTGCCTTTGGTCGACCCGGTCAGGTTAGCTCCTTTGCCCCCGCCCGGTCCCGACCTGCCCGTCGCCCTGGGCGCGGGCGGGCTCACTGACTCCCTAGCTCCGCCCCCGCCGACCGTCTTGGGTCCTCCAGTCGGCGGGAGGCTTGCCCGGTTCAGCGAAGAGTGGCTTTCGCTGTTCCCAGACGACCCCTGGATCAGGACCACCGTCTCCGACGGCCTTCGGATTTCGTTTCGCTCTCCTCCTCCGCTGCGACGGGCCCCTCTGTGGACCGCCATGCCCTCCGACCCGTTAAAGTCCAGCGCTCTGCGTTCCGAGGTCTCCGCTCTTCTGCAGAAGTGTGCCACGGAGGTGGTTGTGCGTCACGGCTCCCCGGCCTTCTACAGTCGCCTCTTCCTGGTGCCCAAGCCGGGCGGCAGGTGGCGCCCGATCATCGATCTTTCCAAGCTGAACTCCATTTCGGCTCCTCACTTCCGCATGGAAACCGCTCGGTCCCTCAGGGCCTCGGTGCAGCCAAGGGACTTCGCCGTGAGCTTGGATCTGTCAGATGCGTATTTACATGTTCCCATTCACCCTGCCTCCAGGAAGTACCTGCGCTTCGCCTTCGACGAAGCAGTCTACCAGTTCCGGGCCCTTCCGTTTGGTCTCAGCCTCAGCCCTTGGGTATTCTCTCGCCTGATGGACGCGGTAGTGGCCAAGGCTCGTCAGTCATCGTCCAGCCCTACTTCCAATTACCTCGACGACCTCCTCCTACGCAACCAATCGGCGACCGTTCTTTCAGCGGACAGAGACGCCTTGATCCGGCTGTTAGCGCGACTTGGTTTTCTCCTCAACAGAGGGAAATCGGATCTCTTGCCCAGTCGCCGATTCGTCCACCTAGGCATGGACTTCGCTACCGATCTGAACTTGGTTCGTCTTTCGGAACAGCGGATTCAGAGGTTAGCCTCCTTGACCGCCGATCTTTGCCGGCTAGACGCAGCACCTGCCAGGACTTGGCTAGAAGCTGTAGCCAAGGAACGATGAACGATGAACGCCGCTGCAGATCTCCTGCCCCTGGGGCGTCTCTACTATCGGCCCATACAGCTGCACCTCCTCCTTCACTGGCGCCCGTCCTCCGCCGACTTGGCAGCCTTGGTACCGGTCACTGCGCTTCTTCGTCCCCATCTGCTGCGCTGGATGGATCCGGCGTGGCTGGCTTCGGGAGTTCCCCTCGCGTCTCCCCCTCCTCGCCTATCCCTGTGTGTCGACGCGAGCCTCTCAGGGTGGGGTGCCCACCTGTTTCCGGACTTCCGAACGACGTCGGGAGCCTGGCCGCCAGAGATGTCTGCCCGTCACATCAACTGGTTGGAGCTTCAGGCGGTTTGGCAAGCCCTCATCACTTGGGAATCGAGTCTGCTGCACCAGGAGCTCTTGGTCCTTTCCGACAACGCGACGGTGGTGGCGTACCTTCAGAAGCAAGGCGGCACACACTCTCCCGACTTGTGCATGCTCACCTACCGGCTGATGCTTTGGTGCCAGACCCGCGGCATCTTCCTTCGAGCGAGACACATTCCGGGCCACCTGAACGTCCTCGCCGACTCGCTCTCGCGTCGTGGTCAGATGTTACACACGGAATGGACTCTTCGCCAGGACATTTTCCAGATGATCTGCGCCCACTGGGAGACTCCTCAGATCGATCTGTTTGCCACGAGGTGGAACCGTCAGCTTCCCCTCTTTGTCTCCCCGGTCCCGGATCCCCTGGCCTGGGCGGTCGACGCTCTCTCCATCCCCTGGGACGGTTTGATCGCCTACGCCTTTCCCCCGACGGTCCTTGTCCCCAAAGTCCTCCTCAAACTCCGGGGATCCAACGCCGTTGTTCTCCTGGTCGCCCCGTTTTCCTGGAACCGCTCTTGGACCACAGACCTCCTCAGCCTCGCCACGGGCCCTCCTTTGCGCTTACCGACGCCCCGGACGATGCTCAAACAGCCTCGACAGGCCCTTTTCCACCCGTGCCCGGAGCGTCTCCTCCTTCACGCCTGGAGGTTGTGCGGCGTGCCCTCACCGCTAGAGGCTTCTCGAGTGCAGCAGTGGAGGCGATCTCTTCGGCCCGCAGACCCTCAACGCGACGCGTCTACGAGGGAAAGTGGCGAGTGCTGTGCGCCTGGTGTGAGGACCTCCGTCTCGACCCCACTGGTTTGACTCACCCCCAGCTCGCGGACTTCTTCCTCTGGCTCTTTGGAGACCAGGGTCTCGCCCCTATCACCATCAGAGGATACCTTTCCATGATTGCCGACACTTATCGACACCTTGGACGTCCGGACCCCGGCGCCTGTAAGGACATCGCCGACCTTATGTCGCACTTCGGCTTGCGACGTCCGGTACTCCGCTCTCTCGTCCCGCGCTGGGACCTTCCCTGGGTCCTGACGTGGCTGAACTCATCCAAATTCGAACCACTGCCCTTGGCCCGCCTTCAGGACGTGACTCGTAAGACCTGCTTCCTTTTGGCCCTTGCCACAGCGGCCCGAGTCAGCGAGCTGCACGCGCTCTCGGCGCGCCCTACCTGCCTGCAATTTCGTGCGGATGGCTCCGTGCACCTTCTCCCAGATCCCTCCTTCCTTGCCAAGACCAGGTCTCCACTGACGGCGCCACAAATGATCACACTGCGACCGCTGCGGGGAATGGACTTCCCTCGAGAGACCAGGCAACAAGACCCTGTGCGCGCCTTACGCGTCTATCTACGCAGAACCAAAGCCGTCCGTCGAGGACGCTCACGCCTCTTCCTGCCTCTTAGGCCCGGCAGACATGACATTTCGGCCCAGACGATCTCTTCCTGGCTACGCTGGGTCATTCGGTCCGCCTACCAGGACCTCTCCCCACAGGGAGCAAAGAGGCTTAAGATACGCGCGCACGAGGTACGTGCCATGGCCACGAGTCTTGCCTTTGACCGGAACTGTGCTGTTAAAGACATTGTGGCGGCAGTCGGCTGGCGAGCGGAATCTACCTTCGCCCGCTTCTACCTCCGGGATCTGGCAGGCCAGCGAGACAACCTCGCTCTGGTGGGGGACATCACGGCAGCGCAACACTCCCTCCCGGCGCCTCAGGCGCCGTAGGTACGCTACTTAGCTAAAATTGTCGGGAGTTTGCGACTGGGAGGATGGCTCTGCAGGCCCCCTGTTTATTTTGCGGACAGCGGCACCCTCCTCCTGCTCGTAATTCTCCCTATCAGTCATGTCATCGGTAATGTTTTTGAGGAAATAAATGCATTTTTCTCTAAAAGGTATTTTTTCGAAAAATACTTACCGATGACATGACTCGGAGGACCCTCCCTCCTGCCCCGCTTGCCGCTGGGAAGCTAAGTAGCCTAAACTGAGTAAGCATCACATGACTCGGAACCGGATGGGCAGTCACGGGAGATCACTCTCGGCCCCTCTGTGGGTTCCCCGAGTGCCTCCCGGTTGGTGCAGGGGCACAACGGGTTCCTAGGCTAAAATTGAGAGTAAGTAGACACTTCCCTATCAGTCATGTCATCGGTAAGTATTTTTCGAAAAAATACCTTTTAGAGAAAAATGCATTTTTCCTCCCAACAGCCTACATTTTTTAAAGTCCCTTCTATTTATAGAAGGGATTTTTTTAGGATGGGTCTCAGTGGGGCGAATTTAATAGCATGTCCATGATGTCAAAAGCGGGCAGGTTAAACCTCTAACAATCAGAGCATGGAATTTTCCTCTTTTTGGCGGATTTCCGCTTAAATGAAGCTGCCAATCCACCGAAGAAGAAAAATTCGGCCGAAATAAAAATTGTAAAGTCGCTATTCCAATACCGTATTTCACGATCTTTACGTGGCGGATATCCCCAAACTGCATATTCAAAATTGAGTGAGGCGTTAGCTTTAGCTTGCACAGGTCGCTTCCGGTCTTTAGTGGTAGTCGTAGTCTGGTCCAAATATGGCAGAGAGAAAAATACTTAAACACGGAGACAGAATAGACGATTCTGGAGCCAAGAATGTTTGGAGATGGGCTTGGCTCGAGAAAAAAAGCTGGTTAAACTGCTCGGTTCTCTAAAATGCACCAGATTGCACAAATTTTAATGTAAATTTTCCAGGGGAGCATGTCCCTGGACCCCCCTAGTGAAAAGGGGCTTTCCTCTTTTTTTTTTTGGTACGGGTAACTCCATGCTCTGAACAATTGAAGTAACAAGATAAAAATTACATCATGTCTAGTTACGCTAACCTTGCTGCTGAACGTACATTTGGCGGGAAGCGCCGTAGACATGTGCGTATGTATGTAAACAAGAGAATCTCCGATATTTCTGTACACACAAGCTTGAAAGCTGGCCAAAAGACTTGGTATGGACAAAAGGTACATGCAAAATGCGGCTGTCAGCAGAGGATCTGAGTTGTCTTGAGGGAGTGTACAGCTGCAGGATAGAGGACAGGTACGGGGGGGTTGATGTGGAAATGCAGCTGAAGCAGACAGAAGAAAGTTTATACTGAGTTCTCGCAGCCACAGGGAGCCAGTGGAGGGAATTACCCCTTTCATTACTGACGCCTGCTATAGTGGCAAGGGAAGCGCTTCCTCTGCTTACGGCCTCCCGGTATAGCGGGGCTGCAGCTTTTGCTCCCCGCATACAGCTACCTGCTAAAGCAGTTTGCGCTAGCTATGTTCGAAATCCGCACTACCTGCTAAGAGTGGCTACCGGATTAGCGGCGACCTTCACAGCGCTGGAATGGTACCGCGAGGCGCGCAGTGTTTATGTTTTAGCCGGCTTGGGTCCTGGGATACAGGATGCGGAGTTTATATAAAAAATTCCTTCCAGAACTTTGGTTGTGCTTGCAAAAATAATCATCGGCTTTTCTACCAACAGCCTCCTACAACTGACTGAGAGAGGCTAGGAAAGCACATGCAGTCATGAGTGACCCAAACCACCCACTTCACTCGCATTTTGAACTCCTTCCCTCCAAAAGACTCTAATGTAACTGGAACAAATTCAAATTCTCTTTCATTCCGCAGGCAATACAGTTGTTCAACAAGTCTAAACTGTAACCCCCAGCCCTCAGGATTGCACGTGACTTTCCAGCTGAGCAGACTCACACCTACTGACCTACATTTCCCTTTGGGGACAAACAGGGTAGCTCTAACATACTTGCTGTGTTTTGCCTTCAGAGGGCTGTACTGCCATAAACTAAGTTTGTGAGTCTGTGCGCATGTCTGGGCGTGCGTATGATGTTAGTGTCAAAACTTCGTACTATTTTATATTTTTGTCTGGTCAGAGATTTAGCCATGTTGTTCGTTTGATTTGTAATTGAGATATTATGTTTTTAACCTTGACCTACGCTCGGCAGGCAAAGACAAATATCCTTTAATGACAATAAATTTCTTGAATCTTGAAAATGGCGGAGAGAGAAGAAAGTGACAGCGACGAATTTAGATTTGGAGAGATGGATTTAGTTTAGTTGACAGAGGAGGAAAGGGCCGATAGTGTGCGTGTTGTGCGACAAGACACTAATGACAACAATGATAATGGTTGCGATGCCGCCGCCGAAAGTGGCAATGAACTTGACGATGACAATGTGCCACTGTGGTTCCGAAATCCACAATTTGTGTGGCCAGTAGGACCATATGTTGCATCTGAGCGGGTGACATTCATTCGAAGGCCAGGTCCAACACTGACGTGTAATTGACACATCTATCAGTGCATCCGGATACTTGGCCTCTTCTACTCTGAGAGTGTGTTCGAAACGATCACAACGTACACAAACGCGAATGCAGCAAAGAATGCTCTGCCGCCAGCAACGAAACTCACCTTGACCTTTGTTGGTACTTCCACTTGAAGGGTTGGATGCTCAACAAATACTAAAGATATTAGTGGATGAAAAACATGCGTGCACATCTATTTTTCTCACGGGCTGATATTGATTTCCCCACGGCGGCAACAGGTGTGTGGCATATATGTATGAGGTGAGCGTGTATCCCACTGAGAAATGTAGGTGAACACATCATAGCCGTCGTGGGAAGTCTAGTCATAAAGTTTGAAATCAAGTCTAGTCATACCTCTGTGTGCTCATGTACAATTGAGTGTTTTGCAGCTGTTTAGTTTTGTTTGTTTATTTGTGTTAGTACTTATTTGTATATTCATTATGTACAGTGTGTATTCATTGTAAAGCGTCTGGAGCTCCTAGGTGCTTTGATAAGTCTAATGATAATGAAATTAAGCAATACAACACATTGATTTATTAGATAAAACTAAACAGGTTATTTCCCTTACACTGCTAGAAGCTGAAAGCATTGGCCTTTCCCTTAGGTAACATCTATTTTCAGTTGCCATAAGTATGTGTGTGTTGTGAGAAAACTTTCTGCATAACCGAGTGGTTTTATACATAAATTATAGCCTTCTAATTTACATATGGGGGTACCATCACAGTCTTATTTTATCCCCCAAAAATGACATTCACTTTTTATAAGGGAAAAGAGTTAATAAACAACATGTAGGCGGTTGGTAGAAAAAAAGCGATTTTAAAAAATATGTTTAACTAGTTTAAGTTATGCATCCATAGATATAAAAGTAAAAACAAGAACCCTCTTATTTTTTATTATTTTTTTTTTTTCATTTTTCTCTCATTTAAGACCTTTTCATGTGTGGTGAGCATCAAAATGTTTTGGATTTAAACCAGGAAAAGTCTCATGAAAAAATGTAGATTGTGGAGGCGGTTGAGGGAGAAAAAGTAATGTTTTAAAAAAATTTTAATAAAAGTTATGGACTCGTGGATCCATGTCCAACACCACCACCACCCACCCCCCCCCCCTCCCCCCCAATTCTTCTTCTTTTTTTTTTCATTTCTTTCTCTCATTTAGGGTTAATTTTTCTGTGTGAAGAGCATCAACATTTTTTTTTGGTTTTTGTTGCTTTAAACCAGCACATTGACTATATATGTGCCAAGCTAATCTGGCACTACCCTTGAATTATCATGGTCAATACATCTCCTGCTGTAGGGAGGGGGCCAAATGGCTGACACCTTGTCTTCTGAGAAAAAAAAAACCCACTGACCACCACCCATCCGCTGGTGGTAAAAATGGATTAGGTGTAGGTGTGTGATTTTTTTTTTTTTTTTGTCTGGTGGTTAGGTCCACTTCTGAAATAAAAAACCTGACCTAGGGGGGCTTAGTCTTGACAGGACTTTTTTGTGATTCTGCATTCCTTGTTCTTCTTATTATAATGTAGGCCATTTATCAACAAAAAGTAAGTGTTTCTTGTTTTATTGCAACCCCTCCCGCCCCCCCCCCCCCCCCCCAAAAAAAAAAAAAAAAGAAAAGAAAAGAAAAAAGGGTGCTGGTAGCTAGGGTGTTCAGCAACCTAATCAAATAGACTGATGAGCAAGACAAATGTGATATTTTCACAATCATCGGAAACGCCAAGTGTTTCCGATTATTCCCAAAATGTCTTTCTTTTGCTTGCGTCATTTTTGCAATCATGAGAAACACTTCAGTGTTTCCGATTATTCCAAAAATGTCGCATTGCTTTTGCTTGTCAGTCAAAATTATGACTGAAGCTGAGGAATGTCTTCAACCCTTTTGGTTTACGAAGCGCTTTTTTGTGATTCCTACAGGAATCATGAAAACACGCTGTGGAAGCCAATGGGTTAATCGTGTGAGTTATTATGACCTGGTTGCATTTGTTTTGTTATTTCTTGTCCACAGATTCTTCAGTTTGACATGTGGGGTGTGCAAACAACCACTGATCTGGACTGGGCAGCACTGAGAGCCAAGATTGCTCAGTAAGTATAGCAGGTTTCACACACACACACACACACACGTCATGGCCGATGGCCTTCAGTCCGAGAGACTGATGGAGCTTCTTCAAAATTCCGAAACGCTAAATTTCAGCATGTTGGTTCAGACAAGAGCCCTTCAGTCAGCCGTGTTCCATCTGCAAGAGGCTTACATGCTCATGAGCCCCTGAAGATGCAGGATGTAATTGTGACTGCAGATGCAGGATGTAATCGTGACTGACTAGATGCAGGATGTAATTGTGACTGCAGATGCAGGATGTAATCGTGACTGACTAGATGCAGGATGTAATTGTGACTTGACTCGATGCAGGATGTAATTGTGACTGCAGATGCAGGATGTAATCGTGACTGACTAGATGCAGGATGTAATTGTGACTGACTAGATGCAGGATGTAATTGTGACTGCAGATGCAGGATGTAATCGTGACTGACTAGATGCAGGATGTAATTGTGACTGACTAGATGCAGGATGTAATTGTGACTGCAGATGCAGGATGTAATCGTGACTGACTAGATGCTGGATGTAATTGTGACTTGACTAGATGCAGGATGTAATTGTGACTGCAGATGCAGGATGTAATCGTGACTGACTAGATGCAGGATGTAATTGTGACTGACTAGATGCAGGATGTAATTGTAACTGCAGATGCAGGATGTAATCGTGACTGACTAGATGCAGGATGTAATTGTGACTGACTAGACGCAGGATGTAATTGTGACTGCAGATGCAGGATGTAATCGTGACTGACTAGACGCAGGATGTAATTGTGACTGACTAGATGCAGGATGTAATTGTGACTGCAGATGCAGGATGTAATCGTGACTGACTAGACGCAGGATGTAATTGTGACTGACTAGATGCAGGATGTAATTGTGACTGCAGATGCAGGATGTAATCGTGACTGACTAGATGCAGGATGTAATTGTGACTGACTAGACGCAGGATGTAATTGTGACTGCAGATGCAGGATGTAATCGTGACTGACTAGATGCAGGATGTAATTGTGACTGACTAGATGCAGGATGTAATTGTGACTGCAGATGCAGGATGTAATCGTGACTGACTAGACGCAGGATGTAATTGTGACTGACTAGATGCAGGATGTAATTGTGACTGCAGATGCAGGATGTAATCGTGACTGACTAGACGCAGGATGTAATTGTGACTGACTAGACGCAGGATGTAATTGTGACTGCAGATGCAGGATGTAATCGTGACTGACTAGATGCAGGATGTAATTGTGACTGACTCGATGCAGGATGTAATTGTGACTGACTCGATGCAGGATGTAATCGTGACTGACTAGATGCAGGATGTAATTGTGACTGACTAGATGCAGGATGTAACTGTGACCGACTCGA
>BTPG01000005.1:44845820-44890693 GCA_036245525.1 Semisulcospira habei | reverse complement strand
TGTGCAGTCTCCATCTGTGGTAACCTTGCTGCCCAGGTACGTGAACTCGTCCACCTCTTGCAGAGGTTGGTCATTGATGGTGATTGGGTCGCCCACTATGGTGTTCTTCCTCATGCCTTGAGTCTTCCTAATGTTGACCCCGAGACCTATGGAGCTTGCTGACTGTGTCAACTGTTGTGTCTTCTGTTGCATGTCCTGGTTTCTGCTTGCCAGCAGCCCGATATCATCGGCGTAGTCAAGGTCATCTAGCATTGAGGTCAGCGTCCACTGAATTCCCTGCCTCCTTCCCTCTGTGGTGCGGCGCATGATCCAATCAATTGCCATTGAGAAGAGGATCGGCGAAAGAATACATCCTTGTTTCACTCCGGTTTCCACCTTAAACGGTTCGGTGAGCTGGTTGTTGTGGACGACTCTGCACTCAAAATTCTTGTACAGGGACCTGATGACGTTGACAAGTTTCTGGGGGATTCCATAGTATCGCAGGATTTTCCAAAGGGAGTCTCGATGCAGACTGCCGAAGGCCTTCTCAAAGTCCACAAAGACCACATAGAGGGATCCATTCCATTCATTAGACTGTTCAAGGATCTGTCTCAGGACGAAAATATGGTCAATGCAGGACTTGCCTTTCCTAAAGCCTGCCTGCTCCTAGCGAAGGATGCCATCCACTGCTGTCGTAATGCGTTCAAGGAGAATGCGGCTGAAGATCTTGCTGGTGAGGGATAGTAAGGTGATGCCTCGCCAGTTGTTACAGTTCCCCAGGTCTCCTTTCTTCGGAAGTTTGACGATGGTGCCGGTCTTCCAATCGCTCGGCGCTTCTTCAGTGTCCCAGATCTTATGAAAAATCTGACAAAGAAGCTGCGGCGTTACCGTATCTTCTACTTTCAGCATCTCGGGGCACACTCCGTCATCGCCAGGTGCCTTCCCGTTCTTCAGCTTTTGAATGGCCTGCTTGACTTCCGCAATAGTAATGTTGCCGAGGTTAATGTCCAGGTCCTCCTCCGCTTCAGGAATGTCAGTGAGGGTTGGTGGGTCCGAGCGGTTCAGGATGGACTCGAAGTGTTGCTTCCATCTCTTCAGCTTCTCTTCCTCTACTGTGACATGAGTTCCATCTTCAGCTCTCACTGGAAGGTCGTGGTACTGCCCGTAATCGCCCTTCAGCTTCTTGGTGTTCTGGTATACTGTCTTCATGTCTCTCTGTTTTGCAGCTGCCTCCGCTTCTTCTGCCAGCCTTTCTGTGTGCATTCTCTTGTCTCTTCTCGCTGATGTCTTCACCGCTTGATCTTTCTCACTGTATTCTCTTGATATTCTTTCCTTCAGTCTTGGTGTCCAAAAGTTTCTTCTTGATCTGTCTTCTCTCTTCTATGCGAGCCCACGTGTCTTCTGAGATCCACTCTGTCTTCCTGCACTTTCTGTATCCTAAAACTTCCCCTCCTGTTTCCTTCATGGCTCTGTTGAAATCTTCAATAGTCAGCGCTGTCTCATCTTCCAAAACACTAAATCTGTTCCTGAGGGCCAACCTAAACTCTTCTTTCACTTTTGGGTCTTTCAACTTGGCCACGTCGTAGCGCTGATTTCTGGTGTCTCCTATCTTTACTTTCCTAAGCTTCAATGTCACCTACCCCACCAGAAGACTATGGTCGCTGCCAATGTCAGCATGTCGCATCACTCGCACATCCTGCAGAGAGTGCCTCCAGCGACCGTTAATGATGATGTGGTCGATCTGGTTCTGGGTCTTGCCGTCTGGGGATTTCCATGTGAGTTTGTGGATCTCCCTATGCGCAAACAGGGTCCCTCCTATGACTAAGTCATTTTCCTCGCAGAAATTGACCAGCCTCTCCCCGTTGTCGTTGATCACACCCGCTCCATGTCGTCCCATGGTCCTCTCTCTGTCTTCATTGTCGCAGCCGACCTTAGCGTTGAAGTCACCGATCAGCATCAGCACGTCATGTCGAGGGATGTCTTCCAAAACAGCTTGGAGGGCGTCGTAGAATGCATCCTTATCCTCTTCTTCCGCGTCGTCTATCGGTGCGTAGCCCACAACAATAGACAGCTTTGCGTATTTGGAATTCATCCTGACGTACAGCAGGCGCTCGTTCACAGGTTTCCACTGTAGAACGGTGTTGGCCTTGCTCTTATTGATGATGACAGCAACTCCTTCTCGGTGTACGTTGTCTGTTCTTCCAGACCAGATGATGACTTCTCCGGAGCTCAACCTCTGTTTGCCAGCACCAGTCCATCTTGCTTCTGTTACTCCCATGAGGGTTAGTTTGTGGCGGTTCAGTTCACTTACTGCTTGCGCCAGCTTTCCAGTCTGGTAGAGCGTTCGCACATTCCAGCATCCAATTCTGATCCATCGTTTTGGCGTCAGGAGTTCCGCTATCGGGGTGGAGACGTCCTTGCGGCTTTGGTCCCCATCCGTCATAAGTCCAGTTTCCTGGTCTGCTTCGCTCCCAGCGCCGGTTGTTGCTTTTTCCCTTGTTGTCGTTTCCGTAGCAAGTTTTTTTTTACAGGGTGGAGTCGCTAACCCCGCGCCTAACCCTCCTCCTTTATCCTGACTTGGGACAGGCAGTTAAGCCCCCAAAGGGGCCTCCCTGGTGGAGTTAAGTGGTAAGTAAAGTGATTCTATGATCATCTTCATTTTATTGGCCCGCGTGCGAAGCAAAAGTGAGTTTATGTTCTGGGCCACTGGTCGTCCGTCCGTCGTCCATGGTAAACTTTAACTCATTCTACCCCAACACCAAAATCCTTTAATTTTGCCACTGTCCTCTCAAGACTGCATTGCAGCGCAGGACACAGATCGACCATGATAGTTCAAGGGTGATGCCAGAATAGCTTGGCGCCCGTAGGCGCCAAGCTATTCTGGCATCACCCTTGAACTATCATGGTGGATCCTCATCACCCTTGAACTATCATGGTGGATCCTAAGCCTGATGTGGTGTGTCTGGGGTAGAATGAGTTAACGGTGGCATTTTCTCGGAGACTATTCAAGCCACATTCTTCAAGCTTGGCCCAAGGATACTTTGTGGCAAGACCTTTTTAAACATGCCAATTTGAGTGACCCCTCTCAAAGGGTCACGCGGGGTTGACAGATGTGTGAAAACTACTTACATTTTCAGAAAACGTGGATTTTGCTGCTGCAGAAGCCAGCCCTCGTCACCGAGGTCACACATATGTAAATCGGTCATACACGGGATTACTCTTTTTATTCTTGTGCAAGGCCCCTTAAACCAAAATTGGCTGTTTCTGTCCTAATACAGCTTTTGTTTCATTCTTTCTTTCTTTCTCCAGTTGGCAAATGGAGCCTGGGATGGACCTGAGACTGAGAGTGCAAGCGCATCGCAATACAAGGACAGTGATGACGAGGAGTTTGTTCCTTGCTCGAGCTCACCGGATTCAGATGGTGTGTCGCCATCAATTGCTGGGATCTCTGACACAAACAGTATTGTATCGACTATGTTAGATTTCATCAAAGTGGCAGGTTCAGGGTGGGCAGGTGTCGGTGTAGCTAGTACCAGCAAGGTGCAGTGTGCTTTAGGGGGTGAATTAGGGGGTGGCAATGAGAATGTGGATAGGCAGAAGGAACATGATGTTGGGGGTGGGGAAAGAGCACTTGCAGAAGAAACAGGTGTGCACGTGTCGCAGAGAGGGAAAGGAAAGTACAAATGGGACAAGAAACATGCATGCAAATTGTGTGGCAAGCTTGTCTTGAAAATGAGCACAAGATGTCCATGCAGATGAGGCAGACGTTGCTAACATTTTGTTGATGAAAAAAGGGACAAAGCAGAGACGTGAAGCATGGATCAGACTACAAGATGAGGGTGATTACATGCATAACGTTGCTGTTCTTGAAAACAAATCAGGATGTTTGATTTTTAAGTATAGCACCAAATATAGTAAGGTAGACGACCTTCTCGCCTGTAGCCATTGCAAAGGGTTCTATCAAAAAAAGCTGATCTCTGTACACTCAAAACGTTGCTGTCAGAAACCAGGAGGGTTTCAGATCGCTAAGAGAGATGAGGCAGCACGCCGTGGTCGGCTAATGCTTCCAATACCCTTAGACGTTGAATTTTCCTTCTATCATAAGGTATTAGCCAGGCAGAGAGATGATGAGATAAGCCGTCTCATCAGAACTGACCCCTTGCTTCTTGAGTATGGAAAGAGATTATTTGACCACATGGACATTGAAGGACACACGGCTGGACAAATCAGCTCCAGGATCCGGGAGTTAGGGAGACTATTAAAGATTATCAGAGTGAGGTCAGAAATGAAATTGCAAGTTTAAATTCTGTGATCAATTCAGCTAGCTTTGATCATGTTGTCCTGGCTGTAAAAGAGCTAGCAGATTTTGATGAGGACACACATCAGTTCAAAAAAGGCAATTTCGCAATGCGCATAGGCCATGCTTTGAAAACATGTTCACAGATCAAACAGTCACAGGCATCCAAACAACTTGGGCAGGGTTCAGACGACAGGTGGCGACAGGAGCTCTCTGAGGTGCAGCAGTTTGACTCTGTCTTCAACGGGGACTGGTATGATTGTGTGTCCGCTACAGCAGGCCAGTCAGTCGGGAAAATGACTATGAACAAACCCAAGCTGATCCCATCATGTGAAGATGTGAGGAAGGTCCAACAGCTTCTTGAGACAAGGATGGTTTCGGAAGATTATCCGACAGTGGTTAAAGCAACTCTTTGTGCTGTATCACTTTTCAACCAAAAACGAGGAGGAGAAGTTCAGAGAATGAAGGTGTCAGACTTCCAGAATGCTAAGATTGATCGATCACCAATCAAGATATCTTGAAAGGTCTCACAGAGGTTGAGAAGAAAATGGTGAATCATTTTCAGCGAGTGGAAATCAGAGGCAAGTTTAATAGGAGTGTTCCCGTTTTGCTGACGAAGAAGATGATGACAACTGTGGACAGAATTCTTCAAATGAGGCAATCAGTGCCAGCTCTCGCTGGTTCCCAGAACATCTTTGCCACCCCTTCTGGTCAGAGGCCTTACAGAGGCCATGATGTTCTGAAGGCCCATGCCCTAGAAGCACGGTTTGCATACCCAGCCATGTTCACATTTACTCAGTTGTGGAAGCAGGTTGCAACTTTGGCTCAGTCAATGGCCATCTCAGAGTTAGACCAGGATCAGCTGGCAGATTTCCTTGGTCATGATATTCGGATACATCGCCATATCTACCGCCAACCACAAGACGTCCTTCAAAAGGCAAAAGTGGCAAAGATTCATCTGTCAGTTAACAATGGGATGACAGATTTTGAGAGTTGAGTTAGAGCTGTGATGGGCGATGATGAAGACATTGACTTTGACAATGAAGACACATCAGAAACTGGCAGAGAGGTCTCGGGGGGGAACAGCACCTGTGAATGAAGCAAGTAGCAAGTCAACAACAAAGGAATCAATGAGCATGACAGAGAAAAGACGTCCAGAGCCTGATGACAATCTAGATAGTTTTGATGATGACAGTACTGCGTCAGCTCCTGTTCGAAAGAAAGCTACATTTACAAGGAAACCATGGGGGGAAGCTGAAGAGAAAGCTGTTCAAATTCGTTTCAAGACACACCTCGTCATGAACAAACTTCCTGGAAAGGAAGACACATCAGAAACTGGCAGAGAGGTCTCGGGGGGGGGGGGGGGGGGGGGGAACAGCACCTGTGAATGAAGCAAGTAGCAAGTCAACAACAAAGGAATCAATGAGCATGACAGAGAAAAGACGTCCAGAGCCTGATGACAATCTAGATAGTTTTGATGATGACAGTACTGCATCAGCTCCTGTTCGAAAGAAAGCTACATTTACAAGATACTCACAAACCAGATAGGTGAGGCTAGCGCTGGCAGAATTGTCAGTACTAAAACCAAGGGGAATCACAGCGCTGGACAGACAACAGTTAGATCCCCTGCCCCCGCCTATCAGGCACCCAATCGCCAGCCCACAGAGAAATACGCAGGTATAGAATAAGACAATCATTTCCATTCCTAAATAAGAATGGATCAGGTCTCTTATATAACCCATCCGGAGAAAGACATGGGTTATATAAGAGACCTGATCCATTCTTATTTAGGAATGGAAATGATTGTCTTATTCTATACCTGCGTATTTCTCTGTGGGCTGGCGATTGGGTGCCTGATAGGCGGGGGCAGGGGATCTAACTGTTGTCTGTCCAGCGCTGTGATTCCCCTTGGTTTGAGTACTGACAATTCTGCCAGCGCTAGCCTCACCTATCTGGTTTGTGAGTATCATGTATAACTCGAGGCAAATATTTGTATCGTTACATTGTTGTGTAATGTTCTGTGCATCTACTGTGGGAAATCAGGGTATTTACCCGACCACATATAGTAGCGCACCTTCATGTTTGTGTATGTATGTTTCTCCTGCCTACTTCCTAAGTTCCGGAGAAAGACATGGGTTATATAAGAGACCTGATCCATTCTTATTTAGGAATGGAAATGATTGTCTTATTCTATACCTGCGTATTTCTCTGTGGGCTGGCGATTGGGTGCCTGATAGGCGGGGGCAGGGGATCTAACTGTTGTCTGTCCAGCGCTGTGATTCCCCTTGGTTTGAGTACTGACAATTCTGCCAGCGCTAGCCTCACCTATCTGGTTTGTGAGTATCATGTATAACTCGAGGCAAAAATTTGTATCGTTACATTGTTGTGTAATGTTCTGTGCATCTACTGTGGGAAATCAGGGTATTTACCCGACCACATATAGTAGCGCACCTTCATGTTTGTGTATGTATGTTTCTCCTGCCTACTTCCTAAGTTCCGGAGAAAGACATGGGTTATATAAGAGACCTGATCCATTCTTATTTAGGAATGGAAATGATTGTCTTATTCTATACCTGCGTATTTCTCTGTGGGCTGGCGATTGGGTGCCTGATAGGCGGGGACAGGGGATCTAACTGTTGTCTGTCCAGCGCTGTGATTCCCCTTGGTTTGAGTACATTTACAAGGAAACCATGGGGGGAAGCTGAAGAGAAAGCTGTTCAAACTCGTTTCAAGACACACCTCGTCATGAACAAACTTCCTGGAAAGGCCGAGATACAGCAGGCAATCGCAGAAGAGCCTGCACTTAGACATAGGCGCTGGACAAACATTAAGGATTACGTCTGCAACAGACTGAAAAAGTTACAAAAGTTACAAAAGAAATGAATTGAGATTCCCCGCCACTCACAGCATTTTCGTTTTCATACAGATTTATTACAAGAGTGTTATTATTGGGGTGGTTTCAGCATGTATAGCCTGCTTTTTTTATCTGATGGACGCCTGGATCATTTTGTATACTGTATAACCTTTGAATTTGCAAAACAAAACAGCCGGCTTGGGACAAAAGACAATAATAAGATAAGAAAACCATTGACAACGTAAAGATTTTTTTACAAGAGTGTTATTATGGGGATTGGTCTGCCTGGATCATTTTGTATACTGCATAACATTTAAAACTCTGCAAACGGAAGAATGGTTGGGGACGAAAGACAATAACAAGGTGTATTGTCAACATAAAGATTTATTACAAGAGCATTATTATTCGGTTGTTTTTAGCGTGTATATATCTGTTTTTATCTGATGTACACCTGAATCATTTTGCATACTGTGTAACATTAACCTTACTTTGCAACTAAACAGTGGCCCCCACCCAGGTCTGCCCTTGGGGACTTGGGTGGGGTTAACTTCTTTTTAGTTCCTAGGGTCACCCTGGTCAGCCCCACAGGGTGGGTTTTCCTCTCAATTCTGGGGCATGTGTTTCTGTCTACCTTTGGCCCATTAACTTGTATTTTTCTTTTTTAAGCTCTCCCTACTGTCTGCGCTGCCTGTATCTCTTGAAAAGAAGTGCCCAAAGGAGAAATAAACACGCTTAGAAAAGATGTGGCACATTCCTTCTGCGAATGAAGATAAGTAGCGACTGATCTCCCTGTTTGTTTGTCTGCTTTGACAAAGCGGATTTACTTGAAATATTAATAAATTGTGTTGTAACCGTCTTTTCTAAGCGTGTTTATTTCTCCGTTGGGTACTTCTTTGCATTTTTTACACGATTGGCAGTCACCTTTTGGGTCTGAATATTTTTTTTTTTATCTCTCTTGATTTTGGTTGTGTGTTGCTAAATGGTCTTAGGTTTATTTAGCGTATTAGACCGGCTGGCGACATACATTCAATATTCTGTTCCTTTTTTCTTTTCTTTTCTTTTTTTTCACAAGCAGTTCTGGCACATCCTGAAAAAGTTGGGACGTTCAGCAATGTACAACCACTCAGGGCGAAAGACAATAATAAGATAAGAAAACCATTGTCAAACTAAAAATTTATTACAAGAGTGTTATTATTTCAGTGTGTATAGCTTGCTTTTATCTGATGTACGCCTGGATCATTTTGGAAATGTCTCTAACTTTTTTGTTACTATAAAGTACACTTTGCCTGCTGTGCATTGTTTCAAAAGTCACAGGAAGCGTAAACCTTAGCTGAGTTGGTATACCTCGCCCTCTACCTAGGTTAAACGCACCAGCGGCGCCATTATTGCTATTTTCGCACCAGACCGGTCGCTCGGACCTTTCATGTGCACCAGAACTGCGTGCGCAGGTTGGCTTCTGCACTTGTAGTGTGGTCTCGTACGTTCACGCGGAAGATTGTGATGGCAGTCGAAAAAAAGGTTCGTTTGTGGTTTTAACTTTTAGCCGCGCCTTTTACCTCCCATAACACGCCAGTTTTGTGTTGAGATAACGGAGGCTTGTGTCATGCCCCACACCACCGAATCAAGACCATTGTACATGCAGTGCGCTCATTTCTCGAACTTCAATTATGACGGTGCTTTCTGCCGCAAACGACGCAGATGTCGCAAAATCACCTCCATTGAGGATTTAAAAAAGCTCTTTTTCAAATCTGCCAAATCGCGTTATGTTTTGTGGTGCTAGCATAAGGATGGATGCATTATTGCCGGATTGCATATATGGGAAAGGGTTTATTCTTTATTTATGTTATTTTGCAGCAATCAAACGACGGTCACGTGATTCTTTCTCCGAGATTGCTCATTACAGGTGCAGAAAGCACACGCTCTAAACCGATCGGGTGCACCAGACTGGTCCGAGCGACCGGTCTGGTGCCAAAATAGCAACATTGGCACCATTGGTGCGTTTAACCTAGGCCACTGGACGAGGTATACCAACTCAGCTAAACTTTATTGTCGCACTTGCTAGTAGAACTCGGTATTATATTTCTCTCTTCATTTTATCAATAGAGGCACATAAGTCGCGGAAACCCTTTACGTGCCGATGGCAAGAACTAGTTTTCCTCATCACAAAGTTGCCAGAAAAAGGTTTGACTGCTCTTGATTGTTTGATTTGAAGTGTTTACAAACAATTACTGTGTTTTTAAATGCATGCATCTTTGATGTGATTAATAAAGGCTGAAGTTTCAAGTGATTTCTTATGTTGTCAGTTAATTAATTAATGTCAGTGTTCTGTTCTGTCATTTTAACTCACCCTACCCCAAAACCGGAATCCCCAAATGTTGAAGTCGTCTTCTGAAGACTGCGTTGCAGTGCAGGACACAGATCCACCATGATAGTTCAAGGGTGATGCCAGAATAGCTTGGCGCCCATAGACGCCAAGATATTCTGGCATCACCCTTGAACTATCATGGTGGATCTTTATTTTGCTGTGGTGTGTCTGGGGTAGAATAAGTTAAGTGTTAGTTTCTTCATCTGGGTCTTTTTCTATCTTTCATATTTTTCCACACTTTTTGACCCGCATCATACTGAGGCTAAAAGCTTCAAATTTGTTCACTGCCATAATTATATGAAAGCTACATTACAGTACTTACAGATGAGGACATAGACCAATGGCTTTAGTTCAAGGGTGGTGCCACAATAGCTTGGCGCCTAGAGGCACCAAGCTATTCTGGCACTACCCTTGAACTATTTCAGTCACACTTGTTGCACACACTGGTGTATTCCAAATGATAAGGGTTAATATTCAAAATGCTCTGTTGCTGTTTGTCTGAAACTCCAGAGTACAAAAAAGTCCTTTAATTTCCAGAATACATTATGTTGATTCTCACATAAATGCCATGATAAACTGTTTTGCTTCAGAAGGACAAAACGCAGAAATGTGTAAAAGATTTCCTCTGTAAAAATCATAATCGAAAGGTTACGGGCCAGTGTTTATTGAATTTTGCACCATACAATGTTAAAAATGTTAAAGCATACATACACATTAAGTTGAAAAAAAAAATTAATATGAAAAAGAAGTATTCCATGAACTTGACCTTATTACAGAGCCTAATGTTGTGAAGACGCCCATTTTGACTGTAATGCCAGTTTTTTGTGTGAGAGGCACCCACTTTATTGGTAGAAACCCATTTTTTCCATCTAGTGGCTCTGTTTCTAGAAAATGTCTATTTTATTTTAAGTTATAGAGCTTAGTTATAAGGTGAGTTCTAAACATTCGCATCAATTCCAGAGCCCTAGAATAAATAGAAATATGGAAACCCATTTTCACATAAAATGGTAGGTAACCCACTCTGAGGCTTTTGTCTCCGCGTGTGTGTGTGTGTGTGTGTGTGTGTGTGTGTGTGTGTGTGTGTGTGTGTGTGTGTGTGTGTGTGTGTGTGTGTGTGTGTGTGTGTGTGTGTGTGTGTGTGTGTGTGTGTGTGTGTGTGTGTGTGTGTGTGTGTGTGTGTGTGTGTGTGTGTGTGTGTGTGTGTGTGTGTGTGTGTGTGTGTGTGTGTGTGTGTGTGTGTGTGTGTGTGTGTGTGGTGTGTGTGTGTGTGTGTGTGTGTGTGTGTGTGTGTGTGTGTGTGTGTGTGTGTGTGTGTGTGTGTGTGTGTGTGTGTGTGTGTGTGTGTGTGTGTGTGTGTGTGTGTGTGTGTGTGTGTGTGTGTGTGTGTGTGTGTGTGTGTGTGTGTGTGTGTGTGTGTGTGTGTGTGTGTGTGTGTGTGTGTGTGTGTGTGTGTGTGTGTGTGTGTGTGTGTGTGTGTGTGTGTGTGTGTGTGTGTGTGTGTGTGTGTGTGTGTGTGTGTGTGGTGTGTGTGTGTGTGTGTGTGTGTGTGTGTGTGTGTGTGTGTGTGTGTGTGTGTGTGTGTGTGTGTGTGTGTGTGTGTGTGTGTGTGTGTGTGTGTGTGTGGTGTGTGTGTGTGTGTGTGTGTGTGTGTGTGTGTGTGTGTGTGTGTGTGTGTGTGTGTGTGTGTGTGTGTGTGTGTGTGTGTGTGTGTGTGTGTGTGTGTGTGTGTGTGTGTGTGTGTGTGTGTGTGTGTGTGTGTGTGTGTGTGTGTGTGTGTGTGTGGTGTGTGTGTGTGTGTGTGTGTGTGTGTGTGTGTGTGTGTGTGTGTGTGTGTGTGTGTGTGTGTGTGTGTGTGTGTGTGTGTGTGTGTGTGTGTGTGTGTGGTGTGTGTGTGTGTGTGTGTGTGTGTGTGTGTGTGTGTGTGTGTGTGTGTGTGTGTGTGTGTGTGTGTGTGTGTGTGTGTGTGTGTGTGTGTGTGTGTGTGTGTGTGTGTGTGTGTGTGTGTGTGTGTGTGTGTGTGTGTGTGTGTGTGTGTGTGTGTGTGTGTGTGTGTGTGTGTGTGTGTGTGTGTGTGTGTGTGTGTGTGTGTGTGTGTGTGTGTGTGTGTGTGTGTGTGTGTGGTGTGTGTGTGTGTGTGTGTGTGTGTGTGTGTGTGTGTGTGTGTGTGTGTGTGTGTGTGTGTGTGTGTGTGTGTGTGACAGTGACTAGAGCCCGCGTTTGAGGACGGAGAAGCTTGAAATTTTAGGATATTGTTCCTAAAATAATTATCTCAGGAACTTTTTTTCAAATTTTTTTTTATTAAGATGCGCATTGGCGAGAAAATTGCCGTTTCACAAAAACCGGTTGATCCACACTGGAGTCCGTAATTTTTTTATTTTTACTAGATAGTTTGCGTATAGCTAGATAAAAGGGAGATATTAAATGAGTTTGTTAACCAGTATTGTACCACTAGAACATTTTGAGTAATAATTAAATAGTTTTTCAAAAAAAAGTTTTTTTACGTTTTTGGGATTAATTTCACGAATTATATGGGATAATCTTAAAACAATTGAATCTTTTTTATTAAAAAAAACCAATCTTCTCATTAATAATCGCATGATTTTTCGTATACGGTATTTACATAAGTCTATAGTTTGTCTCGGTTGTCGGGTACAATTAGGTCAATTGTGACCTGTATGCCCTAGGTGTGAAAATAAGACAATATTCTGCACCACTTTTTAGGAGTCATTTGTAAAACAGCAAACATAACTTTAATTTTATTTTTCTCTTATTTTATCTTCTCATTAATACCCGCATGATTTTTCATAAACAGTGTTTGCATAAACCTGCTGTTTGTCTTTGCCCTGGGGTAGGATTAGATCAAATTGTGACCTGTAAGCAATAGACGTGAAAATCAGCAAGAAAATTGCAAAGTTGATGCTCTGATACGTCAAATGTTAGTACTGCGATGAGTGACGTATAACATAGAGTCGTCACTATGAACACAGCATCGTGGGACTAATGATGCCATGACGTGAAGCTTGAAATGACGTCATTTCGCTGCTCGTGCTATTATTCTTCTTCAGAATAGCTACGCTACGCCAGACCACATTGCTTACGAATGGCGGGAATCGCCGAGTGTCCATCTTTATTTCTGTGTGCCAGTGTGTGTGGATCAGAGGGTGGGTTACATTAGAAGGAGATGGATTCCTGTCGCTACACGAGCCCACAGAGCGTACTAATGGCGGGAAGCGCCGTGTGTCCGTCTTTATTTGTGTGCGCCGACGTGTGTGTTGATCAGAGGTTGGCTTAGAGAGGAGGGAAATGGATCAGCATAATAATCCTAAAATTATGAACAATTCTGAATGTTCCTAAAAGATGAACGCATGTGAGCTTCAAACAACACGGTAGACTTTGGGATGAAATTCTCATCTTGTTGAAGTTTTAGGGCTAGAATGCTGCAGGTCTTCAGCGGAGTGGTGTTGGTAGGCACGGCCCTGCACTAAAGGTTTTATACAGGGTAACATGTCTGCTAGTGTCTCTCTAAACCTGGAACTCAGCAAGAAGTAGGCGAAGAAATTCACTGAAGAATTTAGAGCAGAGGCCGCTTGATACAAAAGAAAAACAAGATTAAATGTGTTGTGATACTTCTTGTAAAAAGAAAACTCTGGCACCAGCACCTGCATAAGACAACCTGCAGTTTCAGGCAAAACCAACACCAAATAAATGGCAGAGAGGAAAATTAGCATTTTTGCGATCCTGGTTTCTGATAGGCTGAGTTGTGATCGATCATCACCCGTCATCTGATGACGTCTTTTCATCGCCTGTTTCAGCTTGACGACAGTGATGATGGTGCAGATGACGACGAGACCGAATGATGCGGGTTTGATGATCAAAGTGAAATTCAGAGCGATGTGTAATGGTATATGCCAGTCGATGGCATAATGATCAACGGTTGTGATGCCGGCCATGGATCGGTTTGTCGTGGGGTCCAACGTCCATTGCACAGTGTAGACAAACATAGTAGGGGCGTAGCTTGTGAAGGTAATTAAATACACCGTCACTAGGGCTGCCAGCATTCGTCTGAAAACAAATTTGGGATAAAAACAGCATGTCACTGTTTCTAGATTGCATATTGTGTTGGTCTGTGTTTTTGACCCTCAAGACTGGAAGCCTTTATGTACAAAATCACAGACCAACACATATAATGGCGTAAAAGGAGGTATAGCTGTATCTAAGTCGTGCGGATTGGCGATATCTCCCTGGCCCCCTAGCGCCGACGTCGCAAAATTCATTCACAGTGACCTTTACCGTGTTAATAAAACTGAATACATATAGTTACAACTCTCCTGGCAAGATTATAATGAGGTTTGTACACGTACCTGTAGGTCAATATCCGGCTTGCCTTCAGCGGGAACACGACCGAGATGCACCGGTCCACGGCCATAATGACCATGAGAAAGCCTGATACAAAGTTGGCCCACCCGATCAGGGTGATAACATGCAGCGTGGCGATTACAGCCCAGTTGGCGGCGTCAATCGGGTCGAAGAGCTTTATGAAACACGTGCTTCTCACGATCAGAAGCGTGGTGATGTTGATCAAGTTGGCCACGTCAAGGGAGAAGAGCAGAATATTCACGCGGTCACCAAGACCTTGCTGTAAAAGTATAGACAGATGTATCAGTTTCTATCTCTTCCATGCAAGAGCAGTGTCAACAACACCCAAAGACAAGACACGTGGGTGCTCATGAGGATCTACGCCTCCTGCTCATTCATATTCATATACCTCGGGAAAACCGGGTGAAAGTTTTCACTGCGGGGAAAAATGCAATACAACCAGACTGCAGGAGGTGCACATCGTTGACATCTGAGATACTGATGTTTAAGTTCAGATTTCAAAAACACAATATGCGGCGTCCAATGGCAGTGAAGGGGTTACGCGGCAGTGAATCTTCGGCGGTTTCTCAAACATATTTCTATCCTGTTAAAACCACGCCGTATGAACACAGTAGCGAATGTACGTATATGAAACGAAACTAGTCAAGCGTTGTGATGAAGCTCTATGCTCGTGCATAGTGCTCACACATTAGGGTTAATACGGTACGGTTTTTGTTAACGGTTTGTTTTGTGCCGATAGTCCGTGTAGCACTAGACGCACGTGGAATTTCTAAGGAACGTTTAACACGGGGAGTTATTAGTGAGTTCTAGGCGGAAGCTCAGTCTGGCAGAGCAGTAAATGCATTAGTACGGGGCTTTATCGTCAGCTTGGACGGATGTGTTTGAGATACCTAGCCCGTATTCCAAGACTCTGAAGCCTAGAATTCAGGTATGTTTCTATATATGTAGCATTGATAGTTGCTTAGTTAAAGACAGTATGCGTTGCTAAGAGTAATTTGCTTGTATAGTGTTGACCGGTTTGGTTTAGTTATGTTGGTTTAGAATTCAGTGAAGTAACCGGTGTTTTTGTATACAGTTTACCGCGATAGATAACTAAAGGAATGTGAGGTGTGTATGTCTAAGCCGCTATGAAGATAGTACGCGGTTGGTTAAGCATAGTCTTTTCCAGTGTATAGAGTAGTGTATAGCGAGAGTGTTAGGCTATAGTCTGTGTCAAGATAGTGACAGAGATATGGGGGGTGTTACGGAAGTAGACAGTTTATGAAGCACGTGTGTGTGTGTGTGAATGAACGTGTGAGTTATTTGTATCGGCCAGGTTACGTGACGTTTCTCATTGATCCAATATGTTGTGTGTTTAGCAAGGGTTACGTTGGGACTTTTGTTGTCATATTCAGAGTGCTTGTAAAGAGGGAGCGACGGACGCCGAGACGTCGAGTCACCAGACCTAACGTGAGGTCATCACCCCTCCAGCTCGTCACTCAGGGAGTGACGCGACCGGGACCGAGACACCCGAGTCAAAGCGAGAACTGCGCTACAGTGCGAGTAAGAGGACGTCCGTGCCAAAGAGACAGGACGACAGGAAGAAGCGTACGACGGACTTTCACGCCTAGACGTGAGAAGGACCAACGTAACTAGGCAATAACATCAAACAGTTTGGAGACAGTGTGAAACTAAAGCCTAGCCTGGCCGAGATAGTGTGTGATGTGTATGTGATGTGGATGCTGGGTGTGGGGAAAGGAGTGATGTATATAGCTTGATAGTTGTGAGCGTTTTTTCGTATATTTATCTTGTATAAAAGTCACTTTAGAAAGGGAGCCCGTGTGTTGAGTTTTACCGCATGAATGCGCCCGTCTGAGTCAGTGGCGGTGTATGCGTCTGTTGCGTGAGAGTCTGTGCGTACGACTATGGGCAAGTCTGCGTGCGTTACAGTGGTGACCCTGTTTTAGTGGTATTTTAGAGTAGTGCGGGCGATAGTTGGATAGTGGACTTAAAGTTTCTGTATTGCTAGGTGCGTGTTAGGTTGTTGATATTTTTGCCATTTATTTGAATTTTTACGTTTTCAAGTTTTGGGAAGTTGTGGTAGCAAATATGGAGGTAGACCCGGTAGAGGCTTATTATTAAGCAAGGCGAAAGGCTAGGTCTTAAGGACGAGAAACGTTTTGATTATGTCGAGAAATGTAGGGATAGGGAGGATAGGGCGAGAGAGAGAGAAGTTCAGAGAGAAGAGAAAGAAAGAATCTTAAAGGAGAAAGAGTTAGAAGCTCAGAGAGCGAGAAGACAAAGAAATAGTCTTAAAGGAGAAAGAGTTAGAAGTACAGAGAGAGAGAGAGAAGAGAAAGAAAGGGTCTTAAAGGAGAAGGAATTAGAAAGTAGGGAGGGAGGGAGGGAGGGAGGGAGGGAGGGAGGGAGGGGGAGAGAAAGTCTCTAGCGTTTCAGAGAGAGAGAGAGAGAGAGAGAAAGTCTCAAAGTCTCTAGCGTTTTAGAGAGAGAGAGAGAGAGAGAGAGAGAGAGAGAGAGAGAAAGTCTCTAGCGTTTCAGAGAGAGAGAGAGAGAGAGAAGAAGTCTCTAGCGTTTCAGAGAGAGAGAGAGAAGAAGTTTCTAGCGTTTCAGAGAGAGAGAGAGAGAGAAGAAGTCTCTAGCGTTTCAGAGAGAGAGAGAGAAGAAGTCTCTAGCGTTTCAGAGAGAGAGAGAGATAGAAGAAGTCTCTAGCGTTTCAGAGAGAGAGAGAGATAGAAGAAGTCTCTAGCGTTTCAGAGAGAGAGAGAGAGAGAAGAAGTCTCTAGCGTTTCAGAGAGAGAGAGAGAGAGAAGAAGTCTCTAGCGTTTCAGAGAGAGAGAGAGAGAGAAGAAGTCTCTAGCGTTTCAGAGAGAGAGAGAGAGAGAGAAGAAGTCTCTAGCGTTTCAGAGAGAGAGAGAGAGAAGAAGAAGTCTCTAGCGTTTCAGAGAGAGAGAGAGAGAGAGAGAGAGAAGAAGTCTCTAGCGTTTCAGAGAGAGAGAGAGAGAGAGAGAGAGAGAGAGAGAGAGAGAGAGAGAGAGAGAAGAAGTCTCTAGCGTTTCAGAGAGAGAGAGAGAGAGAGAGAGAAGAAGTCTCTAGCGTTTCAGAGAGAGAGAGAGAGAGAGAAGAAGTCTCTAGCGTTTCAGAGAGAGAGAGAGAGAGAGAGAAGAAGTCTCTAGCGTTTCAGAGAGAGAGAGAGAGAGAGAAGAAGTCTCTAGCGTTTCAGAGAGAGAGAGAGAGAGAAGAAGTCTCTAGCGTTTCAGAGAGAGAGAGAGAGAAGAAGTCTCTAGCGTTTCAGAGAGAGAGAGAGAGAGAGAAGAAGTCTCTAGCGTTTCAGAGAGAGAGAGAGAGAGAAGAAGTCTCTAGCGTTTCAGAGAGAGAGAGAGAGAGAGAGAAGAAGTCTCTAGCGTTTCAGAGAGAGAGAGAGAGAGAGAGAGAGAGAAGAAGTCTCTAGCGTTTGAGAGAGAGAGAGAGAGAAGAAGAAGAAGTCTCTAGCGTTTGAGAGAGAGAGAGAGAGAGAGAGAGAGAGAGAGAGAGAGAGAGAGAGAGAGAGAAGAAGAAGTCTCTAGCGTTTGAGAGAGAGAGAGAGAGAAGAAGAAGTCTCTAGCGTTTGAGAGAGAGAGAGAGAGAGAAGAAGAAGTCTCTAGCGTTTGAGAGAGAGAGAGAGAGAAGAAGAAGTCTCTAGCGTTTCAGAGAGAGAGAGAGAGAAGAAGAAGTCTCTAGCGTTTCAGAGAGAGAGAGAGAGAGAGAAGAAGTCTCTAGCGTTTCAGAGAGAGAGAGAGAGAGAAGAAGAAGTCTCTAGCGTTTCAGAGAGAGAGAGAGAGAAGAAGAAGTCTCTAGCGTTTCAGAGAGAGAGAGAGAGAAGAAGAAGTCTCTAGCGTTTCAGAGAGAGAGAGAGAGAAGAAGAAGTCTCTAGCGTTTCAGAGAGAGAGAGAGAGAGAGAGAGAGAGAGAGAGAAGAAGTCTCTAGCGTTTCAGAGAGAGAGAGAGAGAGAGAAGAAGTCTCTAGCGTTTCAGAGAGAGAGAGAGAGAGAGAAGAAGTCTCTAGCGTTTCAGAGAGAGAGAGAGAGAGAGAGAGAGAGAGAGAGAGAGAGAAGAAGTCTCTAGCGTTTCAGAGAGAGAGAGAGAGAGAAGAAGTCTCTAGCGTTTCAGAGAGAGAGAGAGAGAGAAGAAGTCTCTAGCGTTTCAGAGAGAGAGAGAGAGAGAAGAAGTCTCTAGCGTTTCAGAGAGAGAGAGAGAGAGAAGAAGTCTCTAGCGTTTCAGAGAGAGAGAGAGAGAGAAGAAGTCTCTAGCGTTTCAGAGAGAGAGAGAGAGAGAGAAGAAGTCTCTAGCGTTTCAGAGAGAGAGAGAGAGAGAGAAGAAGTCTCTAGCGTTTCAGAGAGAGAGAGAGAGAGAGAAGAAGTCTCTAGCGTTTCAGAGAGAGAGAGAGAGAGAGAAGTCTCTAGCGTTTCAGAGAGAGAGAGAGAGAGAGAGAGAGAGAGAGAGAGAGAGAGAGAGAGAGAGAAGAAGTCTCTAGCGTTTCAGAGAGAGAGAGAGAGAGAGAGAGAGAGAGAGAGAGAGAAGAAGTCTCTAGCGTTTCAGAGAGAGAGAGAGAGAGAGAGAGAAGAAGTCTCTAGCGTTTCAGAGAGAGAGAGAGAGAGAGAAGAAGTCTCTAGCGTTTCAGAGAGAGAGAGAGAGAGAGAGAGAGAGAGAGAAGAAGTCTCTAGCGTTTCAGAGAGAGAGAGAGAGAGAGAGAGAGAAGAAGTCTCTAGCGTTTGAGAGAGAGAGAGAGAGAGAGAGAGAGAGAGAGAGAGAAGAAGAAGAAGTCTCTAGCGTTTCAGTGAGAGAGAGAGAGAGAGAGAGAGAGAAGAAGTCTCTAGCGTTTCAGAGAGAGAGAGAGAGAGAGAGAGAAGAAGTCTCTAGCGTTTCAGAGAGAGAGAGAGAGAAGAAGTCTCTAGCGTTTCAGAGAGAGAGAGAGAGAGAGAGAGAGAGAAGAAGAAGTCTCTAGCGTTTCAGAGAGAGAGAGAGAGAGAGAGAGAGAAGAAGTCTCTAGCGTTTCAGAGAGAGAGAGAGAGAGAGAGAGAAGAAGTCTCTAGCGTTTCAGAGAGAGAGAGAGAGAGAGAGAGAGAAGAAGAAGTCTCTAGCGTTTCAGAGAGAGAGAGAGAGAGAAGAAGTCTCTAGCGTTTCAGAGAGAGAGAGAGAGAAGAAGTCTCTAGCGTTTCAGAGAGAGAGAGAGAGAGAGAGAGAGAGAGAGAGAGAGAGAGAGAAGAAGTCTCTAGCGTTTCAGAGAGAGAGAGAGAGAGAAGAAGTCTCTAGCGTTTCAGAGAGAGAGAGAGAGAGAGAGAGAGAGAGAGAGAGAGAGAGAGAAGAAGTCTCTAGCGTTTCAGAGAGAGAGAGAGAGAGAGAAGAAGTCTCTAGCGTTTCAGAGAGAGAGAGAGAGAGAAGAAGTTTCTAGCGTTTCAGAGAGAGAGAGAGAGAGAGAGAGAGAGAGAGAGAGAGAGAGAGAGAGAGAGAGAGAGAAGAAGTCTCTAGCGTTTCAGAGAGAGAGAGAGAGAGAGAAGAAGTCTCTAGCGTTTCAGAGAGAGAGAGAGAGAGAGAGAAGAAGTCTCTAGCGTTTCAGAGAGAGAGAGAGAGAGAGAGAGAAGAAGTCTCTAGCGTTTCAGAGAGAGAGAGAGAGAGAGAGAAGAAGTCTCTAGCGTTTCAGAGAGAGAGAGAGAGAAGAAGTCTCTAGCGTTTCAGAGAGAGAGAGAGAGAGAGAGAGAGAGAGAAGAAGTCTCTAGCGTTTCAGAGAGAGAGAGAGAGAGAGAGAAGAAGTCTCTAGCGTTTCAGAGAGAGAGAGAGAGAGAGAGAGAGAGAGAGAGAGAGAAGAAGTCTCTAGCGTTTCAGAGAGAGAGAGAGAGAGAGAGAGAGAGAAGAAGTCTCTAGCGTTTCAGAGAGAGAGAGAGAGAGAGAGAGAAGTCTCTAGCGTTTCAGAGAGAGAGAGAGAGAGAGAGAGAGAGAAGAAGAAGTCTCTAGCGTTTCAGAGAGAGAGAGAGAGAGAGAGAAGAAGTCTCTAGCGTTTCAGAGAGAGAGAGAGAGAGAGAGAGAGAGAAGAAGTCTCTAGCGTTTCAGAGAGAGAGAGAGAGAGAGAAGAAGTCTCTAGCGTTTCAGAGAGAGAGAGAGAAGAAGTCTCTAGCGTTTCAGAGAGAGAGAGAGAGAGAGAAGAAGAAGAAGTCTCTAGCGTTTCAGAGAGAGAGAGAGAGAGAGAGAGAGAGAGAGAGAGAAGAAGTCTCTAGCGTTTCAGAGAGAGAGAGAGAGAGAGAGAGAGAGAGAGAAGAAGTCTCTAGCGTTTCAGAGAGAGAGAGAGAGAGAGAGAGAAGAAGTCTCTAGCGTTTCAGAGAGAGAGAGAGAGAAGAAGAAGTCTCTAGCGTTTCAGAGAGAGAGAGAGAGAGAGAGAAGAAGTCTCTAGCGTTTCAGAGAGAGAGAGAGAGAGAGAGAGAGAAGAAGTCTCTAGCGTTTCAGAGAGAGAGAGAGAGAAGAAGTCTCTAGCGTTTCAGAGAGAGAAGGACGAGAGGAAACATGCGTTAAGAGAGAAGGAACTAGACTATCAGAGACAAGAAAAAGAGAGGGATAGAGAGGTGCAACTACAGTTAGCTCGGGATGCGGGGTCTAGAGCAGACAGTGATTCAGTAGGCCGGGGCATACGGAATTTTCCTAGATTGCCGATGTTTAAAGAGTCCGTGGACTCTATTGACGCTTTTTTGTGTCGTTTCGAGTCTCATACGCAGGCGTTGAGTTGGCCTTCTGCCAACTGGCCCGTTTTGCTTTCGTCTGTGCTAGAGGGTCAGGCCTTGAGTCTTTACCATATCTTGAACGTTTCGGGGAACATAGATTACGAGACTTTGAAGGAGTGTCTCTTACAGCAGTTCCAGTGTAATGCGGAGGGTTTTAGAGAACGCTTGAGAGCTTGTCGGCCAGAGACAGGGGAATCGTTTGTGTCTTTTGGCAAACGGTTGTCCCATTTGCTCGTACGTTGGGTCGAATTGTCAAAGATTGACCACACGTACGAAGCATTGTTCGATCTCATGTTGGCTGAACAGTTCTTTGGTAGCGTTTCCAAGGATCTAGCGGTATTCTTGAGGGAGCGTAACCTCAAGACTACGGACGAGTTAGTACAGAACGCGGAGGCTTTTCGGATGGCGCATCCTACGAAAAACCTCGCGCGTAGGACCGAGACACCGCCAGTCGGGTTGGTCGCTGCTAACACGACTGAGGGTTACCGGGGCGTCAATACCTTACGTGGAGCCCAGCTGGTTAACGGGAGAGGTACTTTGCGTTTCCGACGCGGTGATCGAGGTATCAGCAATGGCGGTCGCGATCCGTACGCACGAGGAGAAACATCTGGTCGTGGGTATGGTCGTGGTCGTATTGCGAATTCGGACACTCAGTGTTTTGCGTGTCATGCATACGGTCATTTTAGTCGTGAGTGTCCTAGCAGTAGTTCAGGGGCTCAGTGTTTCACCTGTCAGGGGTACGGCCATCTAGCTCATCAATGTCCTAACAGTCTTGGTATGGTGGAGGGGTCGGAGCAGCCCACTCACATGGCCAGTTTTGCAGTCCCAGTCGGGGAGGAACCACAGATGGGCGGAGTGTGTTCAGCTGAGGGAGGTGGTTGCCTACCGCTGGTGGACGGTGTTGTAAATGGATGTCTCGCTTCTGTTCTCCGTGACTCAGGTACAACGACCGCGGGGGTCAGACGTAGCCTTGTTAGACAAGATCAGTTCACGGGCGAGACGCAGAAAGTAGTTTCGTTCGGAGGGAAAGTAGAAGTTTTTCCGTTGGCAAAGATAGAGATTGACACGGAGTTTTTCACAGGTGATCTGGTTTCGTGTGTCATCGACGAGCCATTAGTAGATTTAGTCCTGGGTAACATGAAGGGTGTGCAGCCAGTTATCGGTAGAGTCGGAGCGATGAAGCGAGCTCACGATCCTCACGGTGTAGTCTCATCAGTCGCAACGACAGCTCGGAGCAATCGTGCTCGTGAGCAGAGAAATCGTATTATTTCCGTCCAGAATCAGGGGATCGGTCAGCGGGTGTGGCCCAGTAGTCGGGTTGGTCTGAGACGGCATACTTCTGTTGCGGACAGAAATGCCGCTCAGCACCCATTGTGTAGGTAGGTCGGTCGGAGATTGGAGTCTCGCGATTGTGTGTATTGTGTGTGGGCAGTCGTTGGATCGTTTTCATTTCTGGAGGTTTTTAGCACGTTAGTTCTGTTTCGCGTGCGATCTGAGGGTGTGCGTTGAGGCGTAAGGCTGTAATATTTTTGCTTTCTTGTATTCTGGATAGTAAAAGTCAGTCCTTTCCTGTTTTAGGATAGTGTAGTACGTCGAGTAGTCTTAAAAAGAAACTCGGTCGTTTCTTTTTTTCCCGAGGAAGGGGGAATTGTGATGAAGCTCTATGCTCGTGCATAGTGCTCACACATTAGGGTTAATACGGTACGGTTTTTGTTAACGGTTTGTTTTGTGCCGATAGTCCGTGTGGCACTAGACGCACGTGGAATTTCTAAGGAACGTTTAACAAGGGGAGTTATTAGTGAGTTCTAGGCGGAAGCTCAGTCTGGCAGAGCAGTAAATGCATTAGTACGGGGCTTTATCGTCAGCTTGGACGGATGTGTTTGAGATACCTAGCCCGTATTCCAAGACTCTGAAGCCTAGAATTCAGGTATGTTTCTATATATGTAGTATTGATAGTTGCTTAGTTAAAGACAGTATGCGTTGCTAAGAGTAATTTGCTTGTATAGTGTTGACCCGTTTGGTTTAGTTATGTTGGTTTAGAATTCAGTGAAGTAACCGGTGTTTTTGTATACAGTTTACCGCGATAGATAACTAAAGGAATGTGAGGTGTGTATGTCTAAGCCGCTATGAAGATAGTACGCGGTTGGTTAAGCATAGTCTTTTCCAGTGTATAGAGTAGTGTATAGCGAGAGTGTTAGGCTATAGTCTGTGTCAAGATAGTGACAGAGATATGGGGGTGTTACGGAAGTAGACAGTTTATGAAGCACGTGTGTGTGTGTGAATGAACGTGTGAGTTATTTGTATCGGCCAGGTTACGTGACGTTTCTCATTGATCCAATATGTTGTGTGTTTAGCAAGGGTTACGTTGGGACTTTTGTTGTCATATTCAGAGTGCTTGTAAAGAGGGAGCGACGGACGCCGAGACGTCGAGTCACCAGACCTAACGTGAGGTCATCACCCCTCCAGCTCGTCACTCAGGGAGTGAAGCGACCGGGACCGAGACACCCGAGTCAAAGCGAGAACTGCGCTACAGTACGAGTAAGAGGACGTCCGTGCCAAAGAGACAGGACGACAGGAAGAAGCGTACGACGAAGGACTTTCACGCCTAGACGTGAGAAGGACCAACGTAACCAGGCAATAACATCAAACAGGTTGGAGACAGTGTGAAACTAAAGCCTAGCCTGGCCGAGATAGTGTGTGATGTGTATGTGATGTGGATGCTGGGTGTGGGGAAAGGAGTGATGTATATAGCTTGATAGTTGTGAGCGTTTTTTCGTATATTTATCTTGTATAAAAGTCACTTTAGAAAGGGAGCCCGTGTGTTGAGTTTTACCGCATGAATGCGCCCGTCTGAGTCAGTGGCGGTGTATGCGTCTGTTGCGTGAGAGTCTGTGCGTACGACTGTGGGCAAGTCTGCGTGCGTTACACACAATAACTGACGTCTATTTTATATTTAGACTAAATCCGCACCTTTCTTTTTATGACGACACCTAATGATAGTCTAGAACTAAAGAATCATAAAGAGTTCAGTAACCATTCTCCAATCCATTGAATTCTAAATAATATCACGTACTGTGAATACTAACGAAATATTGATGTATCTTTTCTAGTAGTTGGGAATGGAGTTTACTGTCCCTGAGTATGTTGGTCATTATAGAATCGACAGTGTTAGGAAATCAGAATTACAAATTTCCACCTGTTTCGACGGAAACAGAGGATTGTTAGGTTTGTGGTTGTGTTATTCTTCGAGAGCATGTGTTTGTTAATCATAGGAAAGATCCGATATTCATTTGAGTTATTTTGGATAAGAATTACGTACCTTTTAGGACTCATTTTCTTTTGCACGAAGAATTGCGATCAATTTGTGTTGTGACGCGTAGTTTCGCCTACATTAGACTGGAGTTTTGGTTTCGTTTTCTTTTCTGATTGATCGTGTGTGGAGAATTTGCTGGATTGTTCTGGAAATCTGTAATAGTATAAAGACGGTGTTAGGAAGTATGTGTGTACATTGTATGAGAGACGCAGTATGTCAAAAGTGTTGATGCATTGTAATACAAACATTGTATAGTGTTGATGCATTTATGAATACATTGTGTGGAGATCGCATCGCTGCAATAAATAATTGTTGGGACCACTCTTGAGGGGTCTACAACCTTGTGCCACGTGTGACGAGTTGCAGCTGAGTGAAGTTTCTTTAAAAAAAAAACCTTACGTGTGTGCGTCTCGTGTGATATCATACTACGACTACGACCACCACGTAACACTTGGCACCCCGACGAGACTTCTTGAGTTGGCTCAGTGGAAAGGGTAGCCGGAGACAACAGGCAATAGTGAAACGCAGAAATGGCTACATCGGAAATGGAGACATTCCTGAGAATTGGAAAGAAATGTGGACTCGATGGAGCTCCGTGTGCGCCATCAGCGCACAGTCAACGGCAAACAGCGCCTCAAGGATCAGTCTCTCGATGGTGTTGGTCCTGGCGTTCAGTCGACTGAGGTCGAAGAGAGAGCCGTCTAGTCTGTACTTCAGGTACACTCCCTTCTCAATGTCGCGTACTGCATGGGTCAGAACACACGTGAAGAACATGTTAAACATCACGGGGGCAAAAACACAACCTTGTTTCACACCGTTGGAAATGTCGAAGGGTGCGGATGTGTCGCCATTTGACTGGACAACTCCTACCATTCCATCATGGAAGAGGCGGCTGATGTTGGTGAACTTCCTGGGGGCAGCCGAGCTTTGCGAGGATGACCCAAAGCGCTTCTCTGTTTACGGTGCCGAATGCTTTGGTCAGATCTATGAAGTCAGCGTAGAGGTCCATGTGCTGCTCAATGCATTTCTCCTGGACCTGTCTCACAGAGAAGACCATGTCGACTGTGCTGCGGCCGGTCTGAAGCCGCATTGAGCTACTGGGAGTGCTTCCTCAGATACAGAGCTGATCAGGCGGTTGAGGATGACTCTCGCAAGGATCTTGCCAGCAATGGACAAGAGTGAGATCCCTCGGTAATTGGCACAGTCTGCTTTGCTGCCCTTGTTCTTGAACAGGGAGACGATTGTAGCATCTCTAAATTCCTGTGGCATGTTCTCTTCTGCCCAGATGCATGTCAGAATGTTGAGGAAGGCATCAAGGGTCTCAGATACAGCTGCCTTGAAGAGCTCTGCGGGGATGCCGTCCATGCCTGCAGCCTTGCCGGAGCTAGTCTGGTTGATCGCTTTCTTGACCTCGTCCGGGAGGTCAATATCATCCAGTGTCGGCTTCTGGGGAATCATGTCCAGGGCCGCGGGATCGACAGTGGAAGGCAGGTTCAGCAGATTTGAGAAGTGTTCTCTCCAGCGCTCAGTGATGCTGCCTTTGTCCTTTAGCAAAGAGAAGCCGTCGGCGGAAAAGAGAGGGGTTGTGCTGGGTCTGGCAGGGCCGTAGACAGCTTTCATAGCACTGAAAAACTCTTTGGAGTTGCTGGATCAGCGAAGTGTTCAAGTTCTTTTGCTTTGCCGTCCCACCAGGTGTCCTGCATGTTGCGGAGCTCTCTCTGGGCTTTTCTCTGGAGGTGTTTGAAGCGGTCTTTCTTGGACAAGGAGTTGATGTCCTTCTGCCTCTCAATAAAGGCACTGCGCTTTTGCTCCAGTAGCTTGTTGATCTCTTCATTGTTCTCATCAATCCAATCTTGGTGTACTCTCTGCTTGGGTCCAAGCATGTCTTTGGCAGACTCCGTCACCATCCCCTTGAACTGGTTCCACATTTCAGTTGGGTTGCCAGTCAAGGGTCCATGGGCAGTTAGCAGGTCATCAAGGTGGGACTGGAAGTTTTCCTTGACGTCCGGGTACTTCAGCTTGGCCAGGTTGAAGGAAGGTCGGGTGAGCTTCGGCCTCTTCCTGTGTGCTGGTGCAATGTGCAGGTTGAGGACAGACCGCACCAGCCGATGGTCGGTCCAGCACTCGGCTCCTCTCATGGCTCTGGTGATTCTGACATCATACATACATACATACACACACACATACACACACACACACACACACATACACACACACACACATACACACATACATATACACACACATACATATACACACACATACACACATACACACACACACACATATACACACACACATACACACACATAAACACACACACATACACACACATAAATACACACACATAAACACACACACATACACATACATAAACACACACACATACACACACATAAACACACACACATACACACACATAAACACATACACACACACACATACATACATCATGGCTTGACTTCGCGAACGAAGATTCTATAGGGCTTGCCCACGTCGTCTGCAGGCATTTTCGTGACTGCGGAGGCCAATCCGGGACAAGCAGGTTCGACCGCAGTGGCTGCAGGGGAAGGTCTGGTCAGGGTTCTGAGTTACGACAACTCTGTTTTTTCTCCTGAGCCGCTTGTCCTTGAGGTTAGCTCTGCGAGAGTCCTCAAAGGAGACGGCTGCCTTGTGAATGGTGGAGCGCCAGGTGTCGCGGTCCGCAGCAAGCGAAGACCACTGGCGGTGGTCGATTTGGCAGGCACTAAGTGACTTCTTGAGACCGTCTTTGTATCTCTTCTTTGGTGCCCCTCTGTCTCGGTGTCCAGTGGCGAGCTCGCCGAACAAAGTGATCTTGGGTAGGCGATGATCCTCCATCCTGGAGACGTGCCCCGCCCAGCGAAGCTGTGTCCGCAGCAGCAAAGCCTCGATGCTCAAAGTTTCCGCCTGTTCAAGGACCTCGACGTTGGTGACATAGTCACTCCAGTGAATGCTGAGGATGGTACGCAGGCAGCGCTGGTGAAAGCGTTCGAGGAGTCGTAGTTGGCTGCGGTAGAGGGCCCAGGACTCGGAACCGTACAGCAGGGTGGTGAGGACGACAGCTCTGTACATGCTGATCTTGGTGCCTTTTTTCAGCTGTTGATTGTGCCACACCCGCTTGAATAGTCGCCCGAAAGCACTGTTCGCTTTTGCCAGCCTGTTGTCCAGCTCCTTGTCCAGCTTGGCGTCTGACGTGATGATGCAGCCGAGGTAGGTAAACTGGTGTACAGACTTCAGTTCGGACTCGCCGATGGTGATGTGGGGAGGGCGATGCTCTTCCTTGGGGGCTGGCTGATGAAGGACCTCTGTCTTTTTCAGACTGACCTCAAGTCCAAAGAGCTGGGCGGCATCTGCGAAGCAGGACGTAATGCGCTGCAAGGCTCTCTCTGTGTGTGCAACGAGGGCAGCGTCATCAGCAAAGAGCAGCTCACGAATCAGTTGGTCTAGGGTTTTCGTGTGGGCCTGCAGTCGTCTGAGGTTGAACAGGCTGCCATCGAGACGATACCTGATGTACACTGCGTCGTCATCGTCGAGGTCCACTGTGGCCTGCTTCAACATCATGCTGAAGAAGATGGTGAAGAGGGTCGGTGCCAGCACGCAGCCTTGCTTCACGCCGTTGCGAATGGGGAATGGTTCTGAGAGGTCACTGTTTAGTCTGACCTGGCCTTGCTGGTCCTCGTGGAGCTGGACGATCATGTTGAGGAACTTTGGGAGACAGCCTAGTCGCTCCAGGATCTGCCACATACCTTGCCTGCTCACAGTGTCAAACGCTTTTGTTAGGTCGACAAACGTTACGTACAGCCCTTTGTTCTGCTCGCGGCACTTCTCCTGAAGCTGTCTCAGCACAAAGACCATGTCGGTGGTACTCCTGTTGGCTCTGAAGCCACACTGGCCCTCTGGGAGGTGGTCTTCGGCGATGGCAGGTACCAGCCGATTCAGGAGTAACCTTGCGAGAATTTTCCCGGCAATGGACAGCAGGGTAATTCCACGATAATTTGAGCGGGCAGACTTCTCTCCTTTGTTCTTGTACAGGGTGATGATGACTGCATCACGGAGATCCTTCGGTAGTGTTCCTTTTTCCCAGCAGCAGAGAAAGAGGTCGTGGAGCTTGTTGTGCAGTGCTGGGCCTCCATATTTCCATATCTCTGGCGGGATTCCGTCAATGCCTGCTGCTTTGCCACTCTAGAGTTGGTGGATGGCTGTGATGGTCTCTTCGGCGGTGGGCGGTTCGTCCAATTCAACCTTTAGTGGAATGTGTGGGATTTGGAGGATGACTGTTTCTTGAACAGTGCGCTCAGCGCCGAAGAGGTCCTGAAAGTATTCCGACCAGCGGTTCAAGATGGAGGTATTATCTGTGAGGAGTGCCTGTCCATCAGCGCTTCGCAGGGGACTTTGTACCAGGTGCCTAGGGCCATACACTGCTTTCAGTGCTTCGTAGAAGCCCCTAGTCACCGTTGTCAGCGCAGAGGTGGGTCCTCTGTGCGAGTCTGGACCACCACTCGTTCTGGAGTTCTCTAAGCTTGAGCTGGAGACTGCTGCAGATGAGGCGGAAGGCAGACTTCTTCACAGGGCAGGAAGGCTGGGCTAGGTGGGCCTGGTGGGCGGCTCTTTTCTTTTTTTTTTTTTTTTGCTAGAAGTTCCTGGATCTCTACGTCGTTTTCATCAAACCAGTCTTTGTTCCTCTTTCTAGCAAAGCCCAAGACTTCCACAGAAGATTTTACAATAGCAGTTTTCAGTTGTTCCCAGTGTTTCAGGGGAGGAGTCTGCTGGATCAACTGTGTCTTTGAGCATGCGCTGTAAATCGGCCTGAAGGGCAGCTTTTCTTGTCGTCACGCTGAAGGCTGGCAACATCAAGCTTTTTCTTGGGGGGGGGGGGGGGGGGCCTTTCTTGGGTTTCAGCTTGAGGCGGAGCCTGAGTTTGCAGCGAACAAGGCGGTGGTCAGTGTGGCACTCTGCGCTGGGCATCACTCTGATGAGGAGGACGTCACTGCGGTCCCTCTAACGCACTAGGACATAGTCGATAAGGTGCCAGTGCTTGGAGCGAGGATGCATCCAGGTGGTCTTTCGACTGTCCTTTTGCTGGAAAGTAGTGTTGGTGATGACAAGTTGCTGCTCTGCACAGAGCTCTAACAGTAGGCGACCATTGTCATTGCAGTTCCCAACGCCATGCTTGCCGAGGACTCCTTTCCAGGCTTCAGAGTCTTGGCCCACTCTGGCGTTGAAGTCGCCAAGGATGATGACTTTGTCGTCTGCAGGGGTGCTCTGCAGGAGGCTGCGCAGGTCAGAGTAGAACTTGTCTTTTTCTGCAGGCTCTGCCAGGAGGGTTGGGGAGTACACACTGAGAAGGGTGACGTATTGCTGGTGTCTCAGTGGGAGGCGCATGGACATGATGCGGTCGGAGTGACCCGTTGGTAGGTTTTCCAACTTAGTCGCAATGGAGGTCTTCACCATGAAGCCCACGCCTGAGAGCCGTCTTTCTGATGCAGGCCTGCCTGACCAGTAGAGGGTGTAGCCAGCGCCAAGTTCTTGGAGGCTGCCTTCCTCCGGGAGGCGCACTTCGCTGAGCCGATGTCGATGTTTAACCTCCGCAATTCATGGGCAATGAGGGCGGAGCGACGCTCAGGGCGTCCGCTGTCTGCTGTGTCGAGCATGGTTCGGATGTTCCAGCATGCTACGTTGAGTCCGGTCGTGGTCGTCATGAGAGTGGATCCGTTGTTTTTTCTTGTTTTCTGACCGCATGAGAAGATGCCCGTTGACCGCGGCTAGCCAACTGGGGTTACGAGGGGATGAGCTTTGGTTAGGCCACCTTTTCTAGGCCCCTCTTCGTGTGGAGCAAGCAGTGCTGTCCCTAGAGAAGGCTGCTTGGTCGTTCAGGGTGTGCCGAGTGACGTTGTCATCCCCAGGTCAACATCAGGCGACCAATATCCTGAACCGCCTGCATGCAGGTTTGAGACTGCGGCTTCCAGTGACATCTTTCACCTGCCGTTTTGCCCCTCGCCCGTCGCTACAGGACTTGGAAAGTTCAGTGTCATAGTCCGTGGGCGTTTCCTAAAGCCTGCGCGGTGGAGCTTTTTGGTGGAGTGCAGTGTGTGCAGTACTGGCCCCACCCTTTAAACCCTTGGTTCGTTTGCCATGGCCTAGCAAGCTGGGACGGTGGCATCGAGGTCCTCAGGTCGTAGGTTTTATATCAGACTGTCCTTGTCTTAGTCTCTGGCTCAAAAGCCTTCCCCGGAGACACGGGGGCTTTGATGTCAGGGGTTTCCTCCCTTAGCCTTTCCGCAGCCAAGCGGCCAGGCCTGCAAGGCAGCAGGGGACTCGTGGGGGCCGGGGTCGTCTATGTCCCGTGCAGATGTGAACATCTGCCCACTGCCCAGACGGTGACACTTACCAGAGGAGAAAAATCCAACGCCGGAACCCGGTATCGAACCTCGCACCTTTTGGCATTGGAGGCAGACGCCTTAACCACTGCGCCACTTCCCCGTCTATTTTATTTTAAGTTCCTTCTATTTATTCTACAATACTACATACATACATACATACATACGCACACACGGCGCTTCGCGCCAAATGTACGTTCAGCAGCGAGGTTAGTGTAACTAGACATGACGCAATTTTTATCTTGTTACTTCATTTGTCAGAGGTTTACATCATGGACATGCTATTAAATTCGCTACACCGCGACCCATCCTAAAAAGTCCCTGCTATAAATAGAATAAATAGAAGGAACTTAAAATAAAACAAACAACTACAACTGAACTAACCAAACGAGAGAGGGAGAGAGGGAGGGAGAGAGGGAGAGAGGGAGGGAGGGAGAGAGAGAGAGAGAGAGAGGGAGAGAGGGAGAGAGGGAGAGAGAGGAGAGAGAGGAGAGAGGGGAGAGAGAGGAGAGAGAGGAGGAGAGAGAGGAGGAGAGAGAGGAGGAGAGAGAGGAGGAGAGAGAAGAGGAGAGAGAAGAGGAGAGAGAAGAGGAGAGAGAAGAGGAGAGAGAAGAGGAGAGAGAAGAGGAGAGAGAAGAGGAGAGAGAAGAGGAGAGAGAAGAGGGGAGAGAAGAGGAGAGAGAAGAGAAGAGGAGAGAGAAGAGGAGAGGATGATGCTGATAATGAAACTTTATTTATCAACAGTAAAAAGTTATGACAAACAAATCGTCATTTTACAAACTTGCCGTTGCTAACATCTACAACATAAAATAGATTAATAATAATAATAAATTATATTTACACATATTATTTCATGCAACATTAAAATTTTTTAAAAATTACACAAAATAACTACATTCATCTTATACCATACACACACACAAACACACACACACACACACACACACACACACACACACACACACACACACACAAGCAAACAAACAATATAGATAAATGCATATATTACATGAAAGCATGTAAGAGAGAGAGAGAGAGAGAGCGAGAGAGAGAGAGAGAGAGAAGATGAAACTTTATTACATAACGGTAGAAGTTTTGACAGATACAAATACGTCATTTTTCAAACTTGCCGTTGCTAACATACTACAACATGAAATATACTGAATACAAGCAAAAAAATATTTAACGCAAACAAAGATCATAACTAAATAAGTACAGACACACGCAGTACAGAACAGAAAATTATACTAAGGTAACAATAAACAAATACAAAAAAGGAAATAACACTCAGCACAAATTACGTAGGGGAAAAAAAAACATATCATAGCACAGCAAAAACAAGCACAAAGTACCAAGAATCAAACATACATACACACACGTTTACAGCCGTGTAAATGCACGTACTAACATATATACATTTACATACCTTTCATCAAAATGACAGGATAAAAAATAATATATCTAAGCAGTTTCCATCAGGTATATGTGTAGTTTTGCTTTAAAGGAGACAAGGTGGGTTAGAGTTTTTAAATTTTGAGGAAGTGAATTCCATAAAAGTGGTCCCGAAAAGGCTAGGCTTGATTTGAATAAGTCAATGCGAGGTAGTGGTAATGGAAGAGTACTGTTCCTCGAGGACCTTTCACACTGTCGTTGTGGAGTAAATTTAGCTGTTAGATACTGTGGAGCTTTCTTGTGGAGAATTTTAAACATAAGTATGCACTTGTTGTAAACGAGTTGTTGACGAAGGCCAAGAAGTTTGAGACTTTGCAGTTTTTCAGCGGTAGGAATGGGTCTTATATCTACATTTTTAATGGCTCTTTTGTATAGTGAATTTAGTTTTTTGATATGCACATCACCGCTACCATCGCAAACAGTGGAGATGTAATCAACATGGGATCTAATGTGCGCATGAAAAAAACATTTTTCGTGTATTTATGTCAGTCACACTTCTCAACTATATATTTTTGATATCTTCTTACAGATGTTAGTCACATGTTTCTCCCAACTTAGCTGCTCATCTATACGTATTCCAAGGAAGGTGAGTTCATGAACTTGTTCAATAGGTTGGCAGTTAAGACTGAGCGTTAGTGGAGGGGGGTGAAGTTGATGTTTTTGTCGTGAGGTGATTAACATGCTCTACGTCTTATCAGGATGTAGTACCATGTGGTTTTTACAGCACCAATCAGAAACTTCGTCAAGACTGGATTGTAAACGACGACTAATATCATGAATGTTCTTACCCGGAAAGTGAAGGCTTGTGTCGTCCGCAAAGAGATTACAATTAACGTTAGGTCGGAAATATGTAAAGGAAGGTCATTTATGAAAAGTACAAATAGGAGGGGTCCTAGAATTTATCCTTGAGGAACTCCAAATTTAATATGGCCTTGCATAGAGTCCTGACCATGGACATATACTTTTTGCTTTCGGTCTTCCAAATAGGATCTGAGAAACCTTATTGTAGTTTCGTCCATGTGGTATATTGTAAGCTTATGTAAGAGAATCTCATGGTCTACAAGATCAAAAGCTTTTTTAAGATCTAGGAAAACTGCTCCCGACATTAAATTTTTATTAATTGACTCTAGCCAGCAATGTACAATATTTGTGAGTGCTGACTGGCATGAATGGGTCGGGCGAAAACCGGACTGATGAATGTTTAGTAAATTACTCCTCTCAAGGAAATTAAGAAGATACTTGTGAATGTGCCCTCGCGCTGGGACCATATGGCGTTGAGGCGCGTTCCCTGGGTGGTGGATAGGGGGTCCCTCGTGAGAGGGGTGCACCGAATGAAATAAGGTGCCGTGAACCAACATGGTCTAAGGGAAGGTGACCCCGACAGAAAACCCCTGGCCCTCCTAGTAAGGGGGTTGGGCGTGGGGGTAGCTTCCCCACCCTGCAAAAAAGGAAATAGCTACAAAAACGCCGACGAAAAGACTGACAGTAATTCCTTTCCTGGAGGAGGAAGGTTCTTCTACTAGAAGACTTATGACGTCCTGTGGTGAAAGCCGGAAGCCACAGGACCGAGCCGCCTCTCTCTATCCAGGGACACAACCATGGGCACATGGAATGTCAAGACCATGTACCAGAGCGGCAAGGCCGCCCAGATAGCAGCGGAAATGCAAAAGTACAACCTTTCCCTGCTAGGTATCAGTGAAGCCAGATGGACGCAGTCTGGCCAGAAAAGGCTGTTAAGTGGGGAGATGATTCTGTATTCAGGTCATGAAGAGGAGAATGCCCCCCATACAGAAGGAGTAGCATTCATGCTGTCACCAGTGGCACAGAGAGCGCTGATGGGCTGGGAACCTCTTGGGCCAAGAATTATCACAGCAGCCTTTAGAACCAAGAAAAAGCTCAAGCTGAACGTCATCCAGTGTTATGCGCCCACCAATGACAGTGACAAGGAAGAGAAACAAGAGTTCTACGACCGACTCCAGAGTGCCGTGGACAAATGTGCGGAGCGAGACATCACCATCGTCATGGGCGATTTTAATGCCAAAATAGGGGAGGACAACACCGGATACGAAGAGGTGATGGAGAGACAGGGACTAGGCTCGGAGATGAGTGAGAACGGGGAGAGGTTTGTAGACTTTTGTGCTCTAAACCGACTTGTCATTGGAGGCAGCATCTTCCCACACAGAAGAATACACAAAGCAACTTGGGTCTCACCTGACCATACAACAGAGAACCAAATAGACCATATCTGCATTAGCAAGAAATTTAGAAGATCCCTTCAAGATGTTCGAGTGAGGAGGGGAGCAGATGTCGCCTCAGACCACCATCTGCTTACCTTAAGAATGAAGCTCAAGCTAAAGAAAAGCCGCACAGAGACAACAAGAAGACAGCGCTATAATGTAGGCCTCCTGAGAGAAACTGGAGTTAGAGAAGAGTTCAAACTGGTGCTGTCCAACCGGTTTCAAGCGCTACAGGAGCTAGTAAATGAAGAGGAGGCGGTCACCACAGAGCAGCAGTGGAAGGCAGTTAGAGAGGCGCTGAACTCAACCTGCAAAGACACTGTAGGGTTCAGGAAACACCACCACAAGGACTCGCTGTCGGCACAGAGCTTGAAGAAGATAGAAGCGAGGAAGCAGAAGAAAGCAGCGGTCAACAACAGTCGCACGAGAGCAGCCAAAGTAAGGGCACAGGAGGAATACTCGGAAGCCAACCGCGAGGTGAAGAGGAGTATCAGGGCAGACAAGAGGGCCTACACAGACAGCCTGGCAGCAAAGGCAGAAAAGGCAGCAGGCAGCGGCAACATGAAAGAGCTCTACGACATTACCAGAAGATTGTCGGGTAAGTATGGCCATACAGAAAGACCAGTAAAAGACAAAGAAGGCAAGCCTATTGCAGACAGTGCAGACCAACTCGACAGATGGGCCGAGTATTTTGAAGAGTTACTGAACAGACCTAGCCCACCCGACCCCCCCCCCCAACATCCAGCCGGCAGAGACCGACCTACCCATCAGCTGTGACAGACCCAGCCGGGAAGAGATCAGAAGAGCAGTGGCATTTTTGAAGAATGGCAAAGCAGCAGGCCCAGATGGCATCCCAGCGGAGTCTCTGAAAGCAGACCTAGAGACAACAGTGGAGATGCTGTACCCACTGTTTGGAAAGATCTGGGAAGAGGAGGTGATGCCAGCTGACTGGAAGGAGGGGTACCTAATCAAGCTTCCCAAGAAAGGCGACCTCAGCAAGTGTTCCAACTACAGAGGAATCACCTTGCTGTCAGTACCAGGAAAGGTCTTCAACAGGATCATCCTAGAGAGAATGAAGAGCTCCGTTGACCCCCAGCTGAGAGACCAGCAAGCAGGATTCAGGAAGAACCGATCATGTACAGACCAGATCGCCACTCTCCGCATCATCGTGGAACAGTCTCTGGAGTGGAGCTCCCCGCTGTACGTCAACTTTGTGGATTATGAGAAAGCATTTGACAGCGTGGACCGAGAGACTCTGTGGAAACTCCTACGACACTACGGTGTACCCACAAAGCTCGTCCGCCTGATCAAGAGCAGCTACGATGGCATGACATGTCGCGTGATCCACGAAGGGCAGTTCTCCAGGTCAAAACTGGTGTCAGGCAGGGGTGTCTGCTGTCTCCGTTCCTCTTCCTACTGGCCATAGACTGGGTCATGAAGATGACCACAGAGCACAGACGAAGTGGAATACAGTGGACACTGTGGACACAGCTTGACTACCTCGATTTTGCAGACGACTTGGCATTACTGTCCCACACTCATCAACAAATGCAGGACAAGACCACGAGGCTTGCTGACATCTCGTCCCAAGTGGGCCTCACCATTCACAAACAGAAAACAAAGACAATGAGGCTGAACACAACCAGGGAAGAACCAATCTTGCTTGCTGGCACCCCGTTGGAGGAGGTGGAGTCCTTCACCTATCTCGGGAGCATCATAGACAAAAAAAGGCGGCACTGATGCAGAAATTAAAAATGTATGTAAGGGATTGTATTGTGTAAGGCAATGACAATTTTAGCGATTGGTTATCGATATCATCAATCCCTCTACTTTTCTTATTCGGCATGTCAGAAATATACTTGCCGACTTCTGCTATTGATATATTAGGAATTACGAATTTTTGTGCTATATTTGTTGCTTCGCTTAAAGATCTCAGAAGACTTGAGATACTATAATGCGTACTGATATTTGATGCCGATTGAGCTAGATTTTCGGCGGCTGATAGGAAATACTTGTTAAATTTGTCTGAAGTTAAATGAGATGGTATTTCTGGGGCTGTTTTTCCTTTAGTAATAGCATTTAGTGCTCTCCAAATGGATGCTGTGTCACGGTTTTCTGAGATCATTTGGTTGAAGAATGCTTTTTTTTTTGCAGCCCTTACCAGATATTTTACTTGATTACGTTGTTTTTGTAGTCATCAAAGCGTTTTTCTTTTCTAAGTTTGTCTCTGAGCGACATAGCATTTTTAATGTCTAATGTTAAACCCCACCCGGGTCTGCCCTGGGGGACTTGGCTGGGATTAGGTATTTTTTAGTTCCCAGGGTCACCCTGGTCAGCCCCACAGGGTGGGTTTATCTAATCTGTGGCATGTGTTTCTGTCTACCCTTTGTCCATTCACATGTATTTGCCTTTTTAAAACTCTCCCTATTGTCTGCACTGCCTGTAGCTCTTGATATTGGATGTGTGTTGATAAATGGTCTTGGCTTTATTTAGGCCCCATGTGTTAGGTTTATTTAATGTATTTGACCGGCTGGCGACATACATTCAATGTTCTGTTTAGTTTTTTTTCACAAGCAGTGCAGACACGTCCTGAGAACGCCTTGTTTTTAAGCAATGTACAATCAATCAATCAATCTAATGTTAACCAGGGCGGCATGGTAGCATGCTTAACGCGTTTTACTCTGAGGGGCGCGTGCTTGTTAAGGACTCCGAGGAACAGACTCATCCAGCAAGACAAGTCATTGTCAGGGCAGAGAGAGAGAGAGAGAGAGAGAGAGAGAGCAAGAGAGAGAGAGAGAGAGAGAGAGAGAGAGAGAGAGAGAGAGAGAGAGAGGAAATGAAACAAAACGAAACGAAACGAAACGAAACGAAACTTTATTTCTCAAGGATAAATGATTAGGTACACAGACCTTTTTTCAATCATGTCCTTGCACACGCACTCATACATCAATCTCACGCGCGTTACTAAAACTAATAAAACTGGAAAGGCAAAACGTGAGCATAAAAAAAAGAAGTTAGCTCACTCACACACACACACACACACACACACACACACACATGAACACAAAACCATCAGTCTGGGTTACCTACCATTTTATGTGAAAATGGGTTCCCATATTTCTATTTATTCTAGGGCTCTGGAGTTGATGCGAATGTTTAGAACTCACCTTATAACTAAGCTCTACAACTTAAAATAAAATAGACATTTTCTAGAAACAGAGCCACTGGATGGGAAAAAAATGGGGTTTTACCCCAAAAGTGGGTGCCTCTTACACAAAACTGGGATTACAGTGAAAATACCTCACTAAAGATACCTTTGGTTGATTTTACTATTATGATTGTTTGAGTGGGGTTGTAAGGGGGTTGGGGGAGGGGGGAGAAGTGTGTGTGGGGTGGAGGGGGTGGGGGTGGGGGGGTGGGGGGGGGACAGGGGGGTCATCACTTTTGGTTTATAGAGCTGCTCAATGCGCTCTTATGAATGAAAGATTTTCATTATCAGTGGAATCAGTAGGTCATTTCAGAGGCGCACACTGAGTTGCACGTCGAACCACTCACAAATACTCATTGCACCAGATGGATCCAGTTGGCAAAGTCCCACATTCCACACTATAGGACAGCTAAGACTGAAAAGCAATCGCAGCGTTTATGGCGCGGTACAAGGTTTAAAACTAAGAAAATGTTGTTTTTAGAAGCGTGTCGGGCAAAAGTTTTTATGAAAACTGTTTTAAAACCTCTTTTAACTCAACTTTTCTTAATGTTAAAAGTGTTTTATTGTACATTACTTTACGTCCCGACAGCAACAAGGCTTTCTCAGGACGTGCCTGCACTGCTTGTGGAAAAACAACAACATACTAAACAGAACATTGAATGTATGTTGCCAGCCGGTCAAATACATTAAATAAACCTAACACATGGGGCCTACATAAAGCTAAGACCATTTAGCAACACACATCCAACATCAAGAGCTACAGGCAGTGCAGACAGTAGGGAGAGTTTTAAAAAGGCAAATACAGCTCAATGGACAAAGGGCCGACAGAGACACATGCCCCAGAATAGAGAGAAAAACCCACCCTGTGGGGCTGACCAGGGTGCCCCTGGGAAATAAAAAGTAGTTAACCCCACCCAAGTCCCCCAGGGCAGACCCGGGTGGGGTTAAAAGTGTTTTAATTTACAAGCGTGTCGTAACTGATATGCATCTATTCCAACCAACGTATAGTGCTGGATATTTTTCCCATCCTCGCCTTCTTTCTTCGCTCAACACTCGACTTTCCAGTCCTTCCCTGAAACACCCCCAACCGGTCTGCCCTCAACACTCGACTTTCCAGTCCTTCCTTCAAACACCCCCAACCGGGTCTGCCCTGGGGGACTTATTAGTTCCCAGGGGCACCCTGGTCAGCCCCACAGGGTGGGTTTTTCTCTATATTCCGGGGGCATGTGTTTCTGTCTACCCTTGGTCCATTCACCTGCATTTTCCTTTTTTAAACTCTCCCTACTGTCTGCGCTGCCTGTGGCTCTTGATATTCGATGTGTGTTGCTAAATGGTCTTAGCTTTATTTAGGCCCCATGTTGTAGGTTTTATTTAACGTATTGGACCGGCTGGCGACATACATTCAATATTCTGTTGAGTTTTTGTCACTAGCGGTGCAGGCACGTCCTGAGAAAGTCTTGTTGCTGTCGGGACGTTAAGCAATGTACAATCAATCAACCTTCCTTCAAACGGACAGCATTCACACAAATAATACTTTACTATTACATCAGAAAATGGCCCCATCCAAGCCTGCACTCTTTTAACTGCACTAAACGCCTGACTGTAGCAGACGACACATGAAACGACGCTGACTCTGTGACGTCATTTCCATTCAATCAATTTGTGCATACAATCCAAAAGGAGATGCGGCATTGATAACATCGACAAACCTACAAAATAAAGCAACAGGTTCAACCAAAAGGTCGGGCAGGACAAAAGACAACAGCAGCCTCACCCAAAGTCTAAACGTCCTCTCTTACAATGCGCACTCATACAATCACTTCACTTCTTAGCAACCGGCGCACGAATATAATTATAGGCCAAGTCAAACTAAAACAGAAGATAGTGGCGGAAAACCCTTTAAAATAGAAACAAACAACGACGTTTCAGATCAAATATTCTTCATCTGACATGGAAACAAACGTAGAAAACGAATAGGCTAAGTCCCTGGTGAACGTATACATGAATCTCAAAGTTGTCAACAATTTACACCCTGAAACAACAAAATATCCCCCCTGACCCATATCAGCTATGAAGTTATTTATAGCTGAGAAGGGTGATGTAATACATGATACATGCTCATTTTCAGGGTTCTGTGTGCACAATACACACATTGCTGGGAGGGACAAGTTTTCAAACACACTACCGGCGTGTCTGTTAAACACAAAAGTGCATGTGTTAACGCCAAAATGAGAAAAACGGATTTTTTTACATTTTATGAATCTTTACCGCAAGACAATGCAGAAACAACCCTCAGAAAAAATGGGTGTCTGACTTGGGAACCCAGAATTATACACCCCCCCCCCCATTTTCCATAAGGATGGTAAAGACAGTCACCCATTTTACCTCTTTCGTCTACACACACACACACACACACACACACACACACACACACACACACACACACACACACACACTAAGAGCCTGATTAAACATGAATGTTAAAAACTTAGTTTGAACAGCAACTGCAAACTCGACAATACAACTCACTGCGCTGGAAAAACGCCGACACAAGTACACAAGTATGGGCTTAATTTTCTTTCAGGTGCCGAAATAAGCGGGCTCTGAATGTGGACAAAGAAGGAGCCCCAGTAATGTCGATAGGCAACAGATTCCATAGTTTGGCTCCTGAGTAAGACAAACTAGTTTTGAATATATCGAGGCGCGGCCTTGGTATGGATAGATTGTTCCTCGTCGTTTTATAAGGCGTATGAGCAGGGCTAAATAGATCTGTTAGATAACTAGGCGTTTTAGAGTGGTAGATTTTAAACATAAGTACGCCTTTATTGTACATAAGTAACTTACGCAGAGGCAGCATGTCGAGGGCTTTGAGTCGGTCGTCGGTGCTTTCTTTACTATCCGGGTGGATTAATTTGGCTGCTCTACGATGAAGAGCATTAAGTCTTTTTATGCACGCATCACTACATCCATCCCAAACTGTAGAAGCATAATCTATATGGGATTGAATATGTGCGTTATAAAATATTTTCCTTGTCGGTGTATCTGTAAAATAACGCAGTTTTGAAAGAAGATATAAATTCCTGGACACTGTTCGACATACGCTGCTGACATGAGCGTGCCATGTGAGTTGATCGTCAATAATGACGCCTAACAAGCGTTGCTCTCTAACTTGTCTAATCGGCTCAGAGTTGAGAGAAAGGCTAAGAGGGGTTGGATGTAGCTGCTGCTTTTGTCGTGTAGTTATTAGCATGCATTCTGTTTTAGACGGATTTGGTACCATATAGTTAGTGTGACACCATTTTGAAACATCAGTTAAGCCCTGTTGAAGTGAGGAATTGATTGTGGAGATATTCGCTGACGACATGTCGAGAGTAGCATCATCAGCAAACAGACTACAGCGTACGTTTAGATCTGAAATATGCAATGGCATATCATTGATGTAAATGGAAAATAGGAGGGGCCCTAATATTGAACCCTGAGGCACGCCATGCTTTAGTATGCCTTCAGCGGAACGTTTTCCGTTAACAAACACATACTGACGTCTTCCGTGCAGGTAGGATTTGAAAAAAGTCCAAGGATGCTTTGTTTACGTGATACACTGATAGCTTTAGTATCAACATATCATGATTTATTAGATCAAAGGCTTTTGAGAAATCTAGAAATACAGCACCGGTCATTTCAGCTTTGTTCATGGACGTAAGCCAAGTATTGGTCAGGTGAGCTAGAGCAGTGTGGCATGAGTGGCGAGGTCTAAAACCTGACTGTAGTGGGTAAAGCAAGTTATGTTTTTCAAGAAAATAGCTCAGATGCCTGTGTACATGTTTTTCTATTGGTTTTGACAGAGCTGACAAGAGCGAGATTGGTCTAAACTTATTAGGATCTGAGAGGTTCTTACTTTTAGGCAGAGGAATAACTTTGGCTACTTTCCAGCTGTTTGGAAATGTACCATGTTGTAAAACGAGATTATAAATAAATGTCAAAGACTCGACCACATACGGGGCAGCAAGTTTTAAAAAGTATGTATTTATCCCGTCGTGACCAAGCGAGCGCTTATTTTTTAGTTGGCTAATAGATTTGCCAACGTCAAATACAGTAAGCGAAGGAATACTAAATGATACGTTTGGCGCGAGTTTGTCCTCACAAAAATCTGTAAGCCTTTCGGATATAGCTGGTGTGTGAGTTGTCGTACTGCTTAACAACGAATCAGCAGCAGACAAGAAATTGTTGTTAAATGTGTCTGCAGATATAGATGTACATGGTGCTGTTTGTCGTGATTTAGTGAACGCATTAAGGGCGCGCCAGACAGATAAGGTGTCTGTTTTGTTGTCCATCAATCGCTTAAAGTGGTTTTTTTGGGCCTCTAATACCATGTATTTAACACGATTTCTCTGCTTGCGGAAAGCACCAAAATCTTTGTTGCGTTTTAGTTCATTTCTGACAGCCATGGCCTCTTTAATGTCATTGCTTAACCATTGGGGTAAAAGCACATGTTTCACCCTCTTTTCACGCAACGGCGCATGCTTGTCAAGAACCCGACGGAACAATCTATACCAATCGGCCAACGCATCTTCAGGATTCGTATGATTGTAAACCGAAAAAAAAGAGGTTTCATTTAGTTCGGCTAAAAACATATCCCTATTAAACTTTTTAAACGATCTATAATAGATAGTGGTATGTTGGTTTTTCCGATTTTGTTTGTCCAACTTCAAAGCCCAGCTGCAGCACACAGGGTAGTGGTCACTGATCGCCACTTGAAGGGCACAAGAACTAAGAACCCTTGAATTGTTGGAGGTGTATATATGATCAATCAGAGTGGCAGACGACTCTGTAACTCTAGTTGCAGACGTGATGATCTGCTTGAGACCAACCATATTGATTGTGGATTCCCAAGCAGGGTTCGAAACAAACATCATCATCATCATCAGTCCCTTGCCCGAACTGGGCGTTGGGGGGACTGAAAGGCAGCAGCAACAGACAGTGCTCTCCACTGAGTTCTATTTTGGGCGGTGGCAAGCAAGTCTGGCATCTCGAGTTCGGTCCATTCTTTTATGTTTGCGACCCAACTCTTTCTCTGACGACCTCGCCGACGACTTCCTTCGAGAGTGCCTTGGAGGATAGTCTTGGACAAGGTGTTGTGTCGGGTCACGTGGCCAAACCAAGCAAGCTTGCGCCGTTTCACGGTTGCCAGAAGGGGTTCATGTGGGCCCACCAGGGAAGTGACGATGCTCCGTACATATTCGTTGGTCTTGTGCTCGCGGTACGAGATGCGGAGCAACTTCCTCAGGCACTTGTTCTCAAAGGCCTGGATTTTCTTTTCTGAGTCTGCAAGCAGTGTCCAAGTCTCACAGCCGTAGAGCAGAATAGACACTACGAGGGACTTGTAAAGCCTGTACTTGATGGTGAAGCTGATGGAGTTACTTCGCCATATCCTGTCCAGCCTGGCCATTGCGGATGTTGCTGTACCTATCCTGATACGGATCTCTGCTATGCAACTACCGTCTTTGGACAGGGTGGCTCCCAAGTACTTGAAGCTATTGACCTCTTCTAGCTTCTGGCCGTTCATGTGAATGTTGCTGCTGCTGTCGCTTGTGGTGTTGATCATCACTTTGCTTTTATCCGTACTGATCTCCATGCCATAAGACCCTGCGCTACTTGAAAGTTTGTCTGTCAGGTTTTGGAGCTCACTATTGCTGCCTGCCATGAGGTCAATGTCATCTGCGAATCGAAGATTGCACAGGGATCTGCCACCAATAGAGATTGAAGTATGGTGGTCGTGGAGGGTTTCCTGCATGATCTTCTCCAGGAATATGTTGAAAAGGACAGGAGAGAGCAGGCATCCTTGACGGACACCGATCGTCGTCCTGAAGAACTCGCCTGACTGATTGTTAAGTAGAACCGAGCTGCAGGCGTTCTTGTAAAGCGCTTCTATCATTTGGATCAGTCCCTCCTCTATGTTGAACGATCTCATGACTTGCCAGAGTCCGTCGTGCCAGACGCGATCAAATGCTTTCCTGAAATCAATGAAGTTGTGGTAGAGTTCGCGCTGATGCTGCAGATGTTTCTCGATCAGGACGCGGCAGTTGAAAATCTGCTCTACAGTGCTTCTTCCAACTCTGAAGCCAGCCTGTTCTTCTGCCAGCAGTTCCTCGGCGAAAGTTTTGAGGCGGTTGAGAATGATTCTAAGCATTACTTTGCTAGGGTGACTTATCAGACTGATAGTTCTGTAGTTCTGGCACTGTTTCAGGTTTCCTTTCTTGGGGAGCGGGATCACTAGAGACTGTGTCCATTCTACTGGCCATTTCTTTTGCTCCCAGATCTTTTGACAGAGTGTAGTGAGGACCTTCGTTGTTACTTCTCCTCCATGTTTCAACAGTTCAGCAGGTACGTTGTCTACACCTGGAGACTTTCCTCCCTTCAGGCCGCGTACGGCTGCTTCCACCTCTTCAGCTAACACTGGCAGGTCTTCAGCCTTCCTGGCCCCAGCCTGGTTGTTTTGGAGGATGCTGGTGTCTGGCTCAGCCTTGTAGTTATACAAGTCTCTGCAGTACTCAGTCCATCTGTTTAGTACAGCAGTGTTTTCCGTAAGGAGTTGGCCGCTGCTGTCTTCGATGACTGTGGCTGTTCGCTGTTGAGTCTTGGTGAGGGTCCTTAGCGTTTCATAAGCCTTCTTGCTGTTGCCGTTTGCCATGCCCTCTTCCACGCTACAACACTGGTCTTCAATCCAATCTTCTTTGGCTTCTTTCATCCTCTTCCTGATCTTCTTGTTGACAAGTCTGTACTTGTTTGCTGATGTGAGGTCCTGGCCTCTCTTTTTCTTCCAGGCTCTCCTCTCATCACAGAGATCGAGGATGTCATCGGTGACCCAGGGCTGTTTGCGCTTCCTATGCTTCCCCAGCACTTCTTCTGCTGTAGAAAGTAACACCTCTTTTATATTTCCAGCAAGGGTGTCTACGTCACAGTCCAAAGTAGCCAAGGCTGCAAATCTGCCTCCCACCTGGGCTTGGAAGAGCTCTTCTACTTCCGGGTCTTTTAGCTTCTGGAGGTCGAATCTGATGCGAGGGCTCTTGCTATCTCGTTTCAATGCCAGCTTCAACTTGAGGCTAGTAAGGACGAGGTTGTGGTCGCTGCCAATATCAGCGCCAGGAAAGGACCTCGTTTGTGCTTTGTTAACGCTGGATTTGAATCGTCGAGGCAGCAAGATGAAGTCAATCTGGTTATGGACCAGGCCTCCTGGCGATTGCCATGTCACTGTTCTTGACTTCTTTTGTGGATGGAGGGTATTAGCAACGGTGAGACGGTGACTCTGTGCGAACTCTAAAAGTCGCAGGCCTCTGTCGTTTGTTTCTCCAAGGCCAAACTTGCCAGCTGTTCCTGCCCATTGTTGGTAGGCGTCAGGGCCGATCTTTGCATTCCAGTCACCGAGGACAGTCAGAATGTCTTTCTTAGGTGTTTTCTTGATGATGATGTCCAGTTGTTCGTAAAATTCTTCTAATTCTTCATCATCATGATCTGCTGTTGGAGCGTATACTTGAATGATAGTGATGTTGTGCGGTCGGGCGGAGATGCGGATGGAGATTAGTCTGCTTGACACGGGGGTGCAGCTGATGACAGTTCCAGCCACCTCTTTCCTTACGATAAAAGCTACGCC
>BTPG01000005.1:44813193-44845320 GCA_036245525.1 Semisulcospira habei | reverse complement strand
AAATTTATTTTTTTAATTTAAAAAAATCAGCGCATCAGTTAAATAGGCGCTTTACCCAATTGAATATCGGCTCAAAGCGCCGCCGCGAACTGAACCCAACAAGCACACTCACGTGAATCACGGAATCCACTTCTTCCAAAACCCTCTACGCTACCATGAACTCACTCCTAGGCACTTCCAAAGACTCTACTTTCCCCAACACACACAGCAAAGAAGAACTCCCGTCCGCCTTTTCCACCTATTTTTCTGACAAAATCCAAACTCTGCGCAACACACTCGATACTCTACCTTCTCCGCCTTGCCCTCCCGACCCCCCCCCCCCCCACCTTTTCCGGCACCCCCCTCTCGTTCTTTCGCCCTGTCTCTCAGGACGAAGTTCTCAAGACCATAAAGTCTATGCCTTTCAAAACCACCCCCACCGGGTCTGCCCTAGGGGAACTTGGTGGGGTTGTCTACTTTTTAGTTCCTAGGGTCACCTTGTCTAACCCCTGCAAGGTGGGTTCTACTCTTTTGGGGGTTTGTATTTCTGTCTTTCTGGTCCATTCATCTGTATTTTTTTTTTTTTTTTTTTTGAAATTCTCCCTCCTGTCTGCGCTTCTTGCAGTTCTTTTCTTTATTTAGCGCAGGCACGTCCTGAGAAGGCCTTTGTCGCTTGCGGGACGTAAAGCAATCTATACTCACTCACTCACCCTTTCAAAACCTGCGATCTAGACCCTCTCTCGACTTCTCTCTACCGGGACGGCCTTCCAAAACTTTTGCCTTTCATTACCGACACCATCAACACATCTCTAGAGAATGGCTCTGTCCCCGATATTTTTAAGTCCGCCATCGTCCGTCCTCTCCTCAAAAAACACAACCTCGACCCAAACGAACTCAAAAACTATCGCCCAGTCTCCAATCTCTCTTTCCTGTCCAAGCTTCTTGAGAAGGTTCTTCTCAACCAGCTCAACCTCCACCTCGCCGACAACAATCTCCTCAGTCCTTTCCAGTCTGCCTATCGTAAACATCACAGCACTGAAACAGCCCTTCTACATATCCTGAACGACCTGCTTCTCTCCACTGACTCGGGCAACATCTCCCTTCTTACGCTACTCGATCTCTCTGCCGCCTTCGACACCATAGACCACTCTATCCTCCTCCACCGCCTTCACCACTCCTTTGGCATCACTGACTCTGCTCACTCCTGGTTTCTCTCCTACCTCTCCGACAGACAGCAGTCCGTCACCATCGACGGCGTCTCCTCTAACCCAGTCACGCTCTCCTGCGGAGTTCCACAGGGGTGCGTCCTGGGCCCGGTCTTTTCACACACCTCTCCCCTGTCCAACATCATCCAGTCTCATCACATACACCACCACCTCTACACTGACGACTCACAACTACTAGACAAAAAACAAACTCGACAACACTCAGTCACTACTGACTCGCACGGCTGACTGCTACGAAGATGTGAAAAACTGGATGACAGCAAACAAACTTAAACTGAATGACGACAAAACGGAAGCCATGCTGGTAGGCACTCACCAGAAACTCTCGCAGCTCCTTTCCTCTCTCCATCTTCAACTCGACAGCACCCCCACCCCTTCTCTGACTCGGCCAAGAACCTCGGCGTTATCCTCGAATCCTATCTTTCCATGACCAGCTTTGTCTCCGCCACGACCCAGGCATGTTATTTCCACCTCCGTCGCATCAGTCAGATCAGAAAATACCTCACTACCGAAGCTGCCACCAAACTTGCTTTCTCTCTCATCCTATCTCGCATCGACTATTGCAACTCTCTCCTTTCCGGACTCCCTCACTCCACCACTTTTACTCTCCAGCGCGTTTAGAACAATGCTGCCCGCCTTGTCCTCAGAAAGAAGAAATCCGACCACATCACTACCCTGCTCAAACTCCTTCACTGGCTTCCCATCCCCCAACGCATCCAATACAAGATTCTGTCTCTCTGCTACAAATCCCTCAACAACTACGCGCCTACCTATCTCTCCAACCTACTTCACCCCTACACTCCTTCCCGCTCCCTCCTCTCCGCCTCCACATCCCCCGCACCAAACTCAGCACCTTCGGCCCCCGCTCCTTCTCCGTCTACGGTCCATCCGCTCTCTCTCCGTTAGAAACCCTCTCCCTCCTCCTTCCAGTCCGCCCTCAAAACTCACCTCTTTCAACAATTCTCTCTCTTGGCTTGACTTCGCGAACGAAGATTTTATAGGGGTTGCCCACGACGTCTGCAGGCATGTTCGTGGCTGCGGAGGCCAATCCGGGACAGGCAGGATCGACCGCAGTGGCTGCAGGGGAAGGTCTGGCCAGGGTTCTGATTTTCGACATCTCTGTTTTTCTCCTGAGCCGCTTGTCCTTAAGGCTAGCTCTGCGAGAGTCCTCAAAGGAGACGGCTGCCTTGTAAATGGTGGAGCGCCAGGTGTCGCGGTCTGCAGCAAGCGAAGACCACTGGCAGCGGTCGATTTGGCAGGCACTAAGTGACTTCTTGAGACCGTCTTTGTATCTCTTCTTTGGTTGTCGGGACGTTAAGCAATGTACAATAAATCAACAATCTTCTTTGGTGCCCCTATGTCTCGGTGTCCAGTGGCGAGCTCGCCGAACAGGGTGATCTTGGGTAGGCGATGATCCTCCATCCTGGAGACGTGCCCCGCCCAGCGAAGCTGTGTCCGCAGCAGCAAAGCCTCGATGCTCACAGTTTCCGCCTGTTCAAGGACCTCGACTTTGGTGACATAGTCACTCCAGTGAATGCCGGGGGTGGTACGCAGGCAGCGCTGGTGGAAGCGTTCGAGGAGTCGTAGTTGGCTGCGGTAGAGGGCCCAGGACTCGGAACCATACAGGGTGGTGAGGACGACAACTCTGTACACGCTGATCTTGGTGCCATTTTTTAGCTGTTGATTGTGCCACACCCGCTTGAATAGTCGTCCGAAAGCACCGTTTGCTTTTGCCAGCCTGTTGTCCAGTTCCTTGTCCAGCTTGGCGTCTGACGTGATGATGTTGCCAAGGTAGGTAAATTGGTGTACAGACTTCAGTTCGGTCTCGCCGATGGTGATGTGGGGAGGGCAATGCTCTTCCTTGGGTGCAGGCTGATGAAGGACCTGTCTTTTTCAGACTGACCTCAAGTTCAAAGAGCTGGGTAGCATCTGCGAAGCAGGACGTGATGCGCTACAAGGCTCTCTCTGTGTGTGGAACAAGGGCAGCGTCATCAGCAAAGAGCAGCTCACGAATCAGTCGGTCTAGGGTTTTGGTGTGGACCTGCAGTCGTCTGAGGTTGAACAGACTGCCATCGAGACGATACCTGATGTACACTGCGTCGTCATCGTCGAGGTCCACTGTGGCCTGCTTATCATGCTAAAGAAGATAGTAAAGAGGGTGGGTTGAGAATGGGGAATAGTTCTGAGAGGTCACTGTTGAGTCTGACCTGGCCTTGCTGGTCCTCGTGGAGCTGGACGATCATGCTGAGGAACTTTGGGGGACAGCCCAGTCGCTCCAGGATCTGCCACATGCCTTGCCTGCTCACAGTGTCAAACGCTTTTGTTAGGTCGACAAACGTTACGTACAGCCCTTTGTTCTGCTCGCGGCACTTCTCCTGAAGCTGTCTCAGCACAAAGACGGTGGTACTCCTGTTGGCTCTGAAGCCACACTGGCCCTCTGGGAGGTTGTCTTCAGCGATGGCAGGTACCAGCCGATTCAGGAGCAGCCTTGCAAGAATTTTCCCGGCAATGGACAGCAGGGTAATTCCACGATAGTTAGAGCAGGCGGACTTCTCTCCTTTGTTCTTGTACAGGGTGATGATGACTGCATCACGGAGATCCTTTCGTAGTGTTCCTTTCTCCCAGCAGCAGAGAAAGAGGGCGTGGAGCTTGTTGTGCAGTGCTGGGCCTCCATGTTTCCAGATCTCTGGCGGGATTCCGTCAATGCCTGCTGCTTTGCCACTCTTGAGCTGGTGGATGGCCTTGAGGGTCTCTTCAGTGGTGGGCGGTTCACCCAATTCAACCTTTACTGGGAGGTTTGGGATTTGGAAAATGACTGCTTCGCTCAGCGCTGAAGAGATCCTGAAAGTATTCCGACCAGCAGTTCAAGATGGACGTACTATCTGTGAGGAGTGCCTGTCCATCTGCGCTTCGCAGGGGACTTTGAACCAGGTGCCTGGGGCCATACATTGCTTTCAGTGCTTCGTAGAAGCCCCTGTAGTCACCGTTGTCAGCGCAAAGCAAGGTCCTCTGTGCCAGTCTGGACCACCACTCGTCCTGGAGCTCTCTAAGCTTGCGTTGGAGACTGCTACAGATGAGGCGGAAGGCAGACTTCTTCACAGGGCAGGAAGGCTGGATTAGGTGGGCCTGATGGTCGGCTCTTTTTTCTGCTAGAAGTTCCTGGATCTCTACGTCGTTTTCGTCAAACCAGTCTTTGTTCCTCTTTCTAGCAAAGCCCAAGACTTGCGCAGAGGATTTTGCAATAGCAGTTTTCAGTTGTTCCCAGAGTGTTTCAGGGGAGGAGTCTGCTGGATCAGCTGTGTCTTTGAGCATGCGCTGCAAATCTGTCTTTGAAGGCTGGCAACATCAAGCTTTTTCTTGGGGGGGGCCCCTTTTCTTGGGTTTTAGCTTGAGGCGGAGCCTGAGTTTGCAGCGGACAAGGCGGTGGTCAGTGTGGCACTCTGCGCTGGGCATCACTCTGGTGAGGAGGACGTCACTGCGATCCCTCTGACGCACTAGGACATAGTCGATAAGGTGCCAGTGCTTGGAGCGAGGATGCATCCAGGTGGTCTTTCGACTGTCCTTTCGCTGGAAAGTAGTGTTGGTGATGACAAGTTGCTGCTCTGCACAGAACTCCAACAGTAGGCGGCCATTGTCATTGCAGTTCCCAACACCATGCTTGCCGAGGACTCCTTTCCAGGCTTCAGAGTCCTGGCCCACTCTGGCATTAAAGTCGCGAAGGATGATGACTTTGTCGTCTGCAGGGGTGCTCTGTAGGAGACTGCGCAGGTCAGTGTAGAACTTGTCTTTTTCTGCAGGCTCTGCCAGGAGGGTTAGGGAGTACACACTGAGAAGGGTGACGTATTGCTGGTGTCTCAGTGGGAGGCGCATGGACATGATGCGGTCAGAGTGACCCTTTGGTAGGTTTTCCAGCTTAGTCGCAATGGAGGTCTTGACCATGAAGCCCACGCCTGAGAGCCGTCTTTCTGATGCAGGCCTGCCTGACCAGTAGGGGGTGTATCCAGCGCCAAGTTCTTGGAGGCTACCTTCGTCCGGGGGGCGTACTTCGCTGAGCGCGGCGATGTTGATGTTTAACCTCCGCAATTCATGGGCAATGAGGGCGGAGCGACGTTCAGGGCGTCCGCTGTCTGCTGTGTCGAGCATGGTTCGGATGTTCCAGCATGCTACGCCCGTTGAGTCCGGTCGTGGTTGTCATGAGAGTGGATCTGTTGTTTTTTCTTGTTTTCTGACCGCAGGAGAAGATGCCCGTTGACCGCGGCTAGCCAACTGGGGTTGCGAGGGGACGAGCTTTGGTTAGGCCACATTTTCTAGGCCCCTCTCCGTGTGGAGCAAACAGTGCTGTCCCTAGAGAAGGCTGCTTGGTCGTTCAGGGTGTGCCGAGTGACGTTGTCATCCCCAGGTCAACATCAGGCGACCAATATCCTGAACCGCCTGCATGCAGGTTTGGGACTGCGGCTTCCAGTGACATCTTTTACCTGCCGTTTTGCCCCTTGCCCATCGCTACAGGACTTGGAATGGTCAGTGTCATGGTCCGTGGACGTTTCCTAAAGCCTGCGCGGTGGAGCTTTTTGGTGGAGTGCAGTGTGCGCAGTACTGGCCCCACCCTTTAAACCCTTGGTTCGTCTGCCATGGCCTGGCAAGCTGGGACGGTGGCATCGAGGTCCTCGGGTCCTAGGTTTTATATCAGACTGTCCTTGTCCTTGTCTCTGGCTCAAAAGCCTTCTTCGGAGACACGGGGGCTTTGATGTCAGGGTTTTTCTCCCTTAGCCTTTCCGCAGCCAAGCGGCCAGGCCTGCAAGGCAGCAGGACAATGATTTATTTTCGAGGTTCTCTCCTCTAGATCCGCCGTGTTTAGCCTGGGGGCTAGTGCTGCCCAGTTTTGGGGTCACCTCGGAGAGGATGTGGCCAGGGACCACGCACGGGCGGTCTTGGGATAGAGGGATGCTATGCTAGTCCGGAGGGATTACACAAGAGGGTGCCTCACAAAGGCCAAGAGGTCCTAGACTAGGGGGATCCCGGGGGAGGCGCTGTAGGAGTTCCCCACTACCCGCACCACCAACGCAACTCGTCCCCTGGGGCCCCCACCCTTTGAGTCAGGCAGAGAGCCCTTGACACCAATAAGCGTGCGCATGTGTGCGCAAATTGTGAGTGCGCGCTTAGAGTTATAATTACTATAACATAAGCGCATAATAAATACCGTAATTATTATATTATTATTATTCGCTCACACACTGTACATAAACACAGAACATTCACGTGGTGCTAAGGTCAAGCTCAAGCGAGCTACTGAAGATTTTGGAAATTCAAATCGTTTTATATTTGAAATTTTGGGTAAGTGGGCTGAAACTGATACCAAAGTCGTGGGCGAGGAAGAACCGGAGTACCCGGAAGAAGAACCCCCGGCGGTCCGCCCGAATTAACGGTGACTAGAGGAGAAAAGTTCGACGCCGGAACCCGGTATCGAACCTCGCACCTTTAGCATTGGTGGCAGGCGCCTTAACCACTGCGCCTTGAATAGACTACCAGACTGGTACCATTTCTCAGAGTCGGCCATTTCTTCCATATCACTTGACATTTTCAGTTAGAGCCTTTTTCGTGTGACTAACGATTATGCATACATGTAGATAATGTAACACAACTCCAACAGCTGCAAGCGACCCACATTTTTCAACATCAGAAGAAAACATGCGAAGAGGAACGGGAGACTACTTCTGGGGAGGTACTAGAGAGCCTTCCTAGCATCGTTAACCCCTTAACTGCCGGAGCAAGGCGAGCGCTACCCATCTGCAAGAGACATGAATCCTCATGAGCCTCCGCAGTTGCGGGGGCGTGTAACCATAGTGTTCTCTTAGCCCGTCTTTGGTCCCGTTTTTTTACGCTAATGTCGGTCAGTGTGCGTTCGTTTCCCACGCGAATTTCGTGGTCACCGGCAGCGAAGGGGTTAAAAGTACAGCCTTCTGTACACTAGCTGTCCGTGCGTCCTCTAACAGTGTACAGAGGAGATCGATGCTGTCGTCCATTGTCCCATTCAGCCCTGACGCACTTCAGCAGGAGATGGGTCGACCATGATAATTCAAGGGTAGTGCCAGATTAGCTTGGCGCCGACAGGCGCCAAGCTAATCTGACACTACCCTTGAATATCCTGCAAACAGGTGCATAGTCGTTAGATGACGCCTCTAAAGTTTGGGAAATACGTGCGTCGGGCTGAATCGTGAAAATGCGTTTGATCAAGCCTGTGGGAAGAAACAATGCAAACCCAAAATGTTAAATCTCGCCCTGACCTGACCTCAACTTCTCCAGCTCGTGCTTGTTTTTCTCCGCGTCTTTCATCATGTCCTGGTAGCGCTTGCTGCCCTCAAAGTCCTTTCGCTCCGCCTCCTCCACGCGCTCTCGGACCAGCTCCTCCATCTTCTCTGCGAACCTCTCAGTCAGTTCACTCTCGAAGGACAATCCATCATTTCTTGCCAGCATGTCTTCAACCGTATTGAGGAGTCGCTCTACCTGCATGGGTGTAGGGCATTGCAGATAAAACGCATTTGTACATTTGGAAATGTGGTCAGAGATATATCTATTCATACGTGAAATAACAACCCAGATTTATACATATCCATCAATCCATGACTGATAAGTGTGACAGACCTGAGCGTCTTGATCCTCCGCCGTTATGTCGAAAACAACACGGCGGTTGCCGCACTCGCGAAGAACTTGTTGGAATTCTTTCGGCGGCTTTTGCAAGTAGTCTTCGATGGTAATGTTTTTTTCTCTCAGCTTATTCCCGTGTGTCAGCAGCACGATGGTATGGTCGGCAATGCTGTCGCCGAAGTACGTCTGCAGACGAAAGGGAATTAAATTATACTCATGTGCGTGCTTAATACTTTATGGACTAATAACAAACAAGATGGGATGAACAATAACCTACAAAGTCCCTTCTATATGAGAGTTGTCTTCGCTGTCAATGGTCTCTACCTTTTATCTTTGACCTGGTTCTGATGTTGAAATATCTCCTGTCGAACAAGATGAGGATTTCATCCCAAAGACTACCGTATTGTGTAGAGCTCACATGCGTTCTTCTTTTAGAAACATTCACAGTTGTTCATATTTTCAAGCTTATCCTTCTGATCAATTTCCCTCCTGCTAAGCCAACCTCTGATCCACACGCACGCCGGCACACACAAATAAAGACGGACACACGGCGCTTCCCGCCATCAGTAGTACGCTCTGTGGGCTGGGGTAGCGACAGGAATTCTGAAGAAAAATAGCACGAACAGCAAAATGACGTCACTATAAGCTTGACGTCATGGCATCACTAGTCTCACGACGCCGTGTACACGGCCTTGACGAAATTGATGTTTCACGTCATTGATCCGAAAGGCACGCAGCCTCTTCCATGACTGTTTTGTTCCACACAGCCTCTTCCAGGGCTGACTTTTTGATGGGACTATATAGTGGATCCAAAACTTGCAAAAATGAATTAACTATTATTAAAAAAAATTGAAGATGTACAAAGCTGGCTAATGAACTCATCTAATGTCTTTGTCCAAACAAAGATAATGGATGACCAAGATTGGACAGTAGGCCTGAAAAGGCGTAGCAGCGTTCGCTAGAGTGATTTGCCCCTGAATGCGTGCGACCGGGCTGTCAACATGGAGGACGGAGAGAAGAAGAAACGCACTCGCAAAGGTGGCCAGCATTGTGCTGCGCCTAATTGCACTAATGCGAGGTATTCTGTGAACTGCGTAGGATGGTCATTCTTCAGATTTCCTGCAGAACAAGCAAGGTGAGGTTTTTTTTTTCTTCGAAGTTTATGTAGCTTTTGGTGCCGATCATTCTGCACACGTGTTTACCGATCAGTGTTAGCGATCTGTGACCCATCCTGAGAAAACCAGGGTTTAGTCGGAACTTTGATGGAGTTATGACTATATATGAAAACTACGTGCAACTAGCTCTCAGCCGACATAAGAATGGTCCCTGTATTTTAAAAACTGAAGAAGTTATATCAGTTTAAAGGCTGGAGGGGTGCAGAGGACAGTTTTGAGAAAATGAGATACGAGGATGAAGATGAGCTTTTAACACTGCATACATACATGTATGTGTGGCAAGTTTATGAGCAGACTGCTCAAATTTGGACTTCTTGTGCTTATGTCAATTAAAGGTACTGACTGTAGGCACTCTGCTTTTTATGGGAATATAATTATAAGTGAAAGGTAAATGGTAGAGATTGCTAGTGATACAATGGTTGCTAATGTTAATTCAAATGTTAATAACAACCCACCCCTTGGCCCCACCTACCACTTCCTGGAATGGGTTGTTTCAGTTTTTGTGTGATAATAAAATTAACACAAATTATATTGGTATTTTTTCAGGTGTGATGTTTGGAAACAGAATTGCAGACGTCAAGACCTGATGCACAAGACTGTCAAGGCGATGAATGCTTCATGTGTCCTGTGTAGGAATCACTTTGAGGATAGTCAGTTCTATCGACCTGCAGTGAAAGATCGGCTGATACCCAATGCTGTGCCCACACTTTTTGATGTATCAAATGCACCGCCACGTCTGAAATCCAGCAGAAAATCACCCAAGAAACGACCCCAGAATATGACTCAAGAGAAGAAAAGGCGCAAGATAGAATCTCTGAATGGTTTGTAATATTATTATTGTTTTTACAAAATGAAATCTGTATACATATGCACATGCACACTCTGAAACACACACACACACACACACACACACACACACACACACACACACACACACACACACACACACACAGAATTGAGCTACCTTACCACATTTACCATTATTGCTTGAATACAATGAATAAATCTGTTCAATGTTACACAACAGTCACAATTGTGTTTGTTGACAATTTCAATTGGCAAATCTCCTTCCTCTCTTTCTTTTCTTTTCATTTTCTTCTTCAGTTTTTCACTTAATCTGTCACTTCACTCTCATTATTCTCTCTCCCACCAACCCACTCATTTTTCAATTCTGTTCTGTGTTTCTTTGTGCATGAGAGTTTATCTTTTATAAATATATTATTCTATTACATTTTGTTGTCAGCTTTATTTTTCACAATACTGTCTTGTGAATTAAAAACAAAAAGTATCGTTTTAATAAGGTATCAATCTGTCATTACAGTGGTTTTTTTTTTTTTAAGTTTTGTACATGCACACAAAATCAAAAAGGAAAGGTCAATTACATGTAACAACTATATTAAAATTAATGTAAACAAACAACAAAATAGATTAATCAACCATTCAACCGATTATGTCTACCACAAAACAAAACATAAACAAAAAACAAACAAAAAGAAATACATTGAAATAAAACTTACAAAAATTACAACTAAACAAAGCTATCAAAACAAAGGGGGAGGGGCGTGTGGGAATGGAGGTTATTTCAAACATTGAAAAGACTGCATAAAGAATTCCTTAACAACTCATATCAAAAGTCACAAAGAGTATGTTTTATTCATTCTATAGATGTTTTTGCACACACCCTACCTGCACCCCCAAAGCACATTATTTTTTTTTTTTTTTTTTTTACAAACGGCCAGCAAGCTTGTTCATGAGATATCTATATATATATGTTGTCTAGATGAATAATCAATAAAAATAGAGGATTTAAAAGACAGAACGAAATGAAGTCACTGCTTTTATATAAATATAGTCGTATAAACCCAGCATAAACAATCGCATATTTATTTTTATTGCGCAAAGGCCACGCCGAAGTTACGACATATTACACAGTACACACAAGGAACGCTGACCGCGAACACGCTTTCAAGGGCAAGTAACTCGTGCCGCGGGTACGCTTTCGCTAATATAAGAAGTGTGCCACTGTCCAATCTTGGTCATCCATTATCTTTGGTCCAAACTAGCTAAATCCAACATTTCAAGTAAATAATATGACAAAAATTACGGACTCTATTCTAGGTCAACCGACTTTCTATAAACGGTCTTTTTTTGGTAAAAAGGTGTCTGTACATCGCACACCACTATGTGATGTCTTGATGTGACCAGCCGTATACCCTTATGACATTTCACAAATCAGTCACGTTTTGTGTTTGTTGTCTGAGGTGTATTTCGGGCATGTTTAAGCCTTTATTGGCTAAGGGCTGCCTTCATCAGCGTGCTGACCCTTTTGTTTTTGCTGCGTAACCATTTGTTAGGTTTTTATGGTACGGTTTGTTTTTGGTTCATTCTGTATTGTTCAAGTAGTTGGTGTATTCTCGCTACCGTCACTGCCGATTGAAAGGGCTAGTGGCGAGTAGAAGATAATCAGTGTCGCCAGTAGGGGCTCAACCACTGCTAATTGTATAAGCTAGTGGAGCGTGGATGGCTTCTTGGTTCAGTTTTGTTGCCACCACTGCCAATTGGTAGGGCTAGTGGGGAGTAGAAGGGCTGTTCTGTCGTGGCGCTACCACTGCTCATAGTGAGAGCTAGTGGAGACTGAGTGCGGTTGTTGCGTTTTGGTTCATTCTCTTCCCGCAGTGCTGGTGGACGCTGCTCGAACATGGTCTGCCGGTTCAGTTTTGAAAGCTGGTGCCGTCAACTGTATTAGCTGGATGCGGGTTTGTCACGTGACTCCTGTTTCCTCTAGTTTAGTCGATTCGTGGTTGGTTGTAACCTGGGATGCGTCTTCTCGCTCTGAGCGCGCCGGCCGGTTTGGTCCAGAGGTGGCGTTATGTGCAGCAATCCCGCCGTATACTGTCTTATGTTGTGCCGTCATAAGGACAAGTAGGTTTGCTTTCCTTATGTGTAGGAAGGTAGTGGGGTTCACTCTGTTGTTGCTGTACTTTTCGCCTGTCAGTTTTGTCTCAATGGGCTAAAGTTGCTTTTTTTTTTTTTTTTTTTTTTTTTTTTTTTTTTTTTAATAAATCCGTCTGCTTCTGCCGAGATTGACACGATGAATATTTCCTTTTCCTTGCTTCCATTACTTTGGCTGCCAATTCAGTGAAAGGGCTAGCCAGTGGCGAGATAATGTTGTCAGTCCAGGTGCAACCACTGCTTATTGTATGAGCTAGTGGAGCGTAGATGGCTTCTTGGTTGTAGTTCAGTTTCGTAGTCAAGTTGTTTCAACCGCTGCCAATTGGTAGGGCTAGTGGTAAGTAGAGGAGCTGCTCTGTCGCGGCGTTTCCACTCCTAATTGTGAGAGCTGAATGGGTTAAGCGTACGTTCAAAAATGCACGTACTCAAATTCCTCTTGTCGGCGTTGCTCGCTATGTGCGGGGCTTGTCTGCCTGCAGCGCGCGGAGTGGAGGTCGGTCAGCGCCCGTAGCATCCTACTACTGTGTCTGAGGTGGGCATAGGCGTAGATAAAGCTGGGGTTCCCGTTGTGGTTATCGAAGTGTTGCGATGTTAATCTGCTGCCCAAAACCAAAGGTGGAGTCGGGAGGGGGTCTTTTTGGTGTGTGCCAACTGCGCTCCAACCCTCCATGGTTTCCAAGTTTAGCTTTAGTGGTTGGCACCGATGTACATTTGCCATCTGCCTCCGTTTTATTGCTGGATGACTTGCAGCTCTATTCCCTGTTACAGTGAAGAAAGTGGTTTCCGTTTCACAAAGTTCTTGGTTTTTTTTTTTTTTTTTTTTTTTTTGTTTTGTTTTGTTTTTTTTTCTTCCCTTTTCCCCGGGATTCATGCCTTTTGTGCAGTACATTGGTTTCTTTGGTTTGCATTCCTGTCGCGTGATGTAGGGGCCTCGGCTGTTGTTATTAAACTTGGTCAGTTTCTCTTGTCTTTCCAACATAAGGACCAGTAGGTTTGTTTCCTTATTTGTAGGAAGGTAGTGGGGTTCACTCCGTTGTTGCTGTACTTCTCGCATTCTGTGGTCAGCCTGTATCTTATTTTGTCCTTCCATAAGGACCAGTACTGAGGTCTGTTTTCCTTATTTGTAGGAAGGTAGTGGGGTTCACTCCATTGTTGCTGTACTTCTGGCATTCTGTGGTCAGCCTGTATCTTGTTTTGTCTTTCCATCATAAGGACCAGTAGGTCTGTTTCCTTATTTGTAGGAAGGTGGTGGGGTTCACTCCGTTGTTGCTGTACTTCTGGCAATCTGTGGTCAGCCTGTATCTTGTTTTGTCTTTCCATGATAAGGACCAGTAGGTCCGTTTCCTTATTTGTAGGAAGGTGGTGGGGTTCACTCCGTTGTTGCTGTACTTCTGGCATTCTGTGGTCAGCCTGTATCTTGTTTTGTCTTTCCATGATAAGGATCTGTAGGTCTGTTTCCTTATTTGTAGGAAGGTAGTGGGGTTCACTCCGTTGTTGCTGTACTTCTGGCATTCTGTGGTCATTTTTGGTTAAAAAGTGTCTGTACATCGCACACCACTATGTGATGTCTTGATGTGACCAGCCGTCTTTGGTAAACGGGTGTCTGTACATCGCACGCCACTATGTGATGGCTTGATGTGACCAACCGTATACCGTATATGTTTGTAGTTCCTAAATTTACACAGTTGATCAATGTGTGTGTTCCATTAATAGGACACTGCAGGAGGGCGTCGGGAACTTTCCCCCTAGCCAAGCATAGTGTTTAACACAATGTTGGCTTTTGGTGAAGACTTTCAAGGCTTTAGTAAGCCGTATGTATAGCGTTGTTACGCTTCGTTGGAGAGTGACTGATTTGTGCTTATTGGGTTTGACTGGTCACACAATCAATCGCATGAGCGGCGGATCAGAACAAGTCTGATCTCGCGGAGACACAGGCGGGGCTAGACCCCAACAATCCATTTTTGGTAAAAAGGTGTCTGTACATCGCACACCACTATGTGATGTCTTGATGTGACCAGCCGTATACCCTTATGACATTTCACAAATCAGTCACGTTTTGTGTTTGTTGTCTGAGGTGTATTTCGGGCATGTTTAAGCCTTTATTGGCTAAGGGCTGCCTTCATCAGCGTGCTGACCCTTTTGTTTTTGCTGCATAACCATTTGTTAGGTTTTTATGGTACGGTTTGTTTTTGGTTCATTCTGTATTGTTCAAGTAGTTGGTGTATTCTCGCTACCGTCACTGCCGATTGAAAGGGCTAGTGGCGAGTAGAAGATAATCAGTGTCGCCAGTAGGGGCTCAACCACTGCTAATTGTATAAGCTAGTGGAGCGTGGATGGCTTCTTGGTTCAGTTTTGTTGCCACCACTGCCAATTGGTAGGGCTAGTGGGGAGTAGAAGGGCTGTTCTGTCGTGGCGCTACCACTGCTCATAGTGAGAGCTAGTGGAGACTGAGTGCGGTTGTTGCGTTTTGGTTCATTCTCTTCCCGCAGTGCTGGTGGACGCTGCTCGAACATGGTCTGCCGGTTCAGTTTTGAAAGCTGGTGCCGTCAACTGTATTAGCTGGATGCGGGTTTGTCACGTGACTCCTGTTTCCTCTAGTTTAGTCGATTCGTGGTTGGTTGTAACCTGGGATGCGTCTTCTCGCTCTGAGCGCGCCGGCCGGTTTGGTCCAGAGGTGGCGTTATGTGCAGCAATCCCGCCGTATACTGTCTTATGTTGTGCCGTCATAAGGACAAGTAGGTTTGCTTTCCTTATGTGTAGGAAGGTAGTGGGGTTCACTCTGTTGTTGCTGTACTTTTCGCCTGTCAGTTTTGTCTCAATGGGCTAAAGTTGCTTTTTTTTTTTTTTTTTTTTTTTTTTTTTTTTTAATAAATCCGTCTGCTCCTGCCGAGATTGACACGATGAATATTTCCTTTTCCTTGCTTCCATTACTTTGGCTGCCAATTCAGTGAAAGGGCTAGCCAGTGGCGAGATAATGTTGTCAGTCCAGGTGCAACCACTGCTTATTGTATGAGCTAGTGGAGCGTAGATGGCTTCTTGGTTGTAGTTCAGTTTCGTAGTCAAGTTGTTTCAACCGCTGCCAATTGGTAGGGCTAGTGGTAAGTAGAGGAGCTGCTCTGTCGCGGCGTTTCCACTCCTAATTGTGAGAGCTGAATGGGTTAAGCGTACGTTCAAAAATGCACGTACTCAAATTCCTCTTGTCGGCGTTGCTCGCTATGTGCGGGGCTTGTCTGCCTGCAGCGCGCGGAGTGGAGGTCGGTCAGCGCCCGTAGCATCCTACTACTGTGTCTGAGGTGGGCATAGGCGTAGATAAAGCTGGGGTTCCCGTTGTGGTTATCGAAGTGTTGCGATGTTAATCTGCTGCCCAAAACCAAAGGTGGAGTCGGGAGGGGGTCTTTTTGGTGTGTGCCAACTGCGCTCCAACCCTCCATGGTTTCCAAGTTTAGCTTTAGTGGTTGGCACCGATGTACATTTGCCATCTGCCTCCGTTTTATTGCTGGATGACTTGCAGCTCTATTCCCTGTTACAGTGAAGAAAGTGGTTTCCGTTTCACAAAGTTCTTGGTTTTTTTTTTTTTTTTTTTTTTTTTTTTTGTTTTGTTTTTTTTTTCTTCCCTTTTCCCCGGGATTCATGCCTTTTGTGCAGTACATTGGTTTCTTTGGTTTGCATTCCTGTCGCGTGATGTAGGGGCCTCGGCTGTTGTTATTAAACTTGGTCAGTTTCTCTTGTCTTTCCAACATAAGGACCAGTAGGTTTGTTTCCTTATTTGTAGGAAGGTAGTGGGGTTCACTCCGTTGTTGCTGTACTTCTCGCATTCTGTGGTCAGCCTGTATCTTATTTTGTCCTTCCATAAGGACCAGTACTGAGGTCTGTTTTCCTTATTTGTAGGAAGGTAGTGGGGTTCACTCCATTGTTGCTGTACTTCTGGCATTCTGTGGTCAGCCTGTATCTTGTTTTGTCTTTCCATCATAAGGACCAGTAGGTCTGTTTCCTTATTTGTAGGAAGGTGGTGGGGTTCACTCCGTTGTTGCTGTACTTCTGGCAATCTGTGGTCAGCCTGTATCTTGTTTTGTCTTTCCATGATAAGGACCAGTAGGTCCGTTTCCTTATTTGTAGGAAGGTGGTGGGGTTCACTCCGTTGTTGCTGTACTTCTGGCATTCTGTGGTCAGCCTGTATCTTGTTTTGTCTTTCCATGATAAGGATCTGTAGGTCTGTTTCCTTATTTGTAGGAAGGTAGTGGGGTTCACTCCGTTGTTGCTGTACTTCTGGCATTCTGTGGTCATTTTTGGTTAAAAAGTGTCTGTACATCGCACACCACTATGTGATGTCTTGATGTGACCAGCCGTCTTTGGTAAACGGGTGTCTGTACATCGCACGCCACTATGTGATGGCTTGATGTGACCAACCGTATACCGTATATGTTTGTAGTTCCTAAATTTACACAGTTGATCAATGTGTGTGTTCCATTAATAGGACACTGCAGGAGGGCGTCGGGAACTTTCCCCCTAGCCAAGCATAGTGTTTAACACAATGTTGGCTTTTGGTGAAGACTTTCAAGGCTTTAGTAAGCCGTATGTATAGCGTTGTTACGCTTCGTTGGAGAGTGACTGATTTGTGCTTATTGGGTTTGACTGGTCACACAATCAATCGCATGAGCGGCGGATCAGAACAAGTCTGATCTCGCGGAGACACAGGCGGGGCTAGACCCCAACAATCCATTTTTGGTAAAAAGGTGTCTGTACATCGCACACCACTATGTGATGTCTTGATGTGACCAGCCGTATACCCTTATGACATTTCACAAATCAGTCACGTTTTGTGTTTGTTGTCTGAGGTGTATTTCGGGCATGTTTAAGCCTTTATTGGCTAAGGGCTGCCTTCATCAGCGTGCTGACCCTTTTGTTTTTGCTGCGTAACCATTTGTTAGGTTTTTATGGTACGGTTTGTTTTTGGTTCATTCTGTATTGTTCAAGTAGTTGGTGTATTCTCGCTACCGTCACTGCCGATTGAAAGGGCTAGTGGCGAGTAGAAGATAATCAGTGTCGCCAGTAGGGGCTCAACCACTGCTAATTGTATAAGCTAGTGGAGCGTGGATGGCTTCTTGGTTCAGTTTTGTTGCCACCACTGCCAATTGGTAGGGCTAGTGGGGAGTAGAAGGGCTGTTCTGTCGTGGCGCTACCACTGCTCATAGTGAGAGCTAGTGGAGACTGAGTGCGGTTGTTGCGTTTTGGTTCATTCTCTTCCCGCAGTGCTGGTGGACGCTGCTCGAACATGGTCTGCCGGTTCAGTTTTGAAAGCTGGTGCCGTCAACTGTATTAGCTGGATGCGGGTTTGTCACGTGACTCCTGTTTCCTCTAGTTTAGTCGATTCGTGGTTGGTTGTAACCTGGGATGCGTCTTCTCGCTCTGAGCGCGCCGGCCGGTTTGGTCCAGAGGTGGCGTTATGTGCAGCAATCCCGCCGTATACTGTCTTATGTTGTGCCGTCATAAGGACAAGTAGGTTTGCTTTCCTTATGTGTAGGAAGGTAGTGGGGTTCACTCTGTTGTTGCTGTACTTTTCGCCTGTCAGTTTTGTCTCAATGGGCTAAAGTTGCTTTTTTTTTTTTTTTTTTTTTTTTTTTTTTTTAATAAATCCGTCTGCTCCTGCCGAGATTGACACGATGAATATTTCCTTTTCCTTGCTTCCATTACTTTGGCTGCCAATTCAGTGAAAGGGCTAGCCAGTGGCGAGATAATGTTGTCAGTCCAGGTGCAACCACTGCTTATTGTATGAGCTAGTGGAGCGTAGATGGCTTCTTGGTTGTAGTTCAGTTTCGTAGTCAAGTTGTTTCAACCGCTGCCAATTGGTAGGGCTAGTGGTAAGTAGAGGAGCTGCTCTGTCGCGGCGTTTCCACTCCTAATTGTGAGAGCTGAATGGGTTAAGCGTACGTTCAAAAATGCACGTACTCAAATTCCTCTTGTCGGCGTTGCTCGCTATGTGCGGGGCTTGTCTGCCTGCAGCGCGCGGAGTGGAGGTCGGTCAGCGCCCGTAGCATCCTACTACTGTGTCTGAGGTGGGCATAGGCGTAGATAAAGCTGGGGTTCCCGTTGTGGTTATCGAAGTGTTGCGATGTTAATCTGCTGCCCAAAACCAAAGGTGGAGTCGGGAGGGGGTCTTTTTGGTGTGTGCCAACTGCGCTCCAACCCTCCATGGTTTCCAAGTTTAGCTTTAGTGGTTGGCACCGATGTACATTTGCCATCTGCCTCCGTTTTATTGCTGGATGACTTGCAGCTCTATTCCCTGTTACAGTGAAGAAAGTGGTTTCCGTTTCACAAAGTTCTTGGTTTTTTTTTTTTTTTTTTTTTTTTTTTTTTTTTGTTTTTTTTTTCTTCCCTTTTCCCCGGGATTCATGCCTTTTGTGCAGTACATTGGTTTCTTTGGTTTGCATTCCTGTCGCGTGATGTAGGGGCCTCGGCTGTTGTTATTAAACTTGGTCAGTTTCTCTTGTCTTTCCAACATAAGGACCAGTAGGTTTGTTTCCTTATTTGTAGGAAGGTAGTGGGGTTCACTCCGTTGTTGCTGTACTTCTCGCATTCTGTGGTCAGCCTGTATCTTATTTTGTCCTTCCATAAGGACCAGTACTGAGGTCTGTTTTCCTTATTTGTAGGAAGGTAGTGGGGTTCACTCCATTGTTGCTGTACTTCTGGCATTCTGTGGTCAGCCTGTATCTTGTTTTGTCTTTCCATCATAAGGACCAGTAGGTCTGTTTCCTTATTTGTAGGAAGGTGGTGGGGTTCACTCCGTTGTTGCTGTACTTCTGGCAATCTGTGGTCAGCCTGTATCTTGTTTTGTCTTTCCATGATAAGGACCAGTAGGTCCGTTTCCTTATTTGTAGGAAGGTGGTGGGGTTCACTCCGTTGTTGCTGTACTTCTGGCATTCTGTGGTCAGCCTGTATCTTGTTTTGTCTTTCCATGATAAGGATCTGTAGGTCTGTTTCCTTATTTGTAGGAAGGTAGTGGGGTTCACTCCGTTGTTGCTGTACTTCTGGCATTCTGTGGTCATTTTTGGTTAAAAAGTGTCTGTACATCGCACACCACTATGTGATGTCTTGATGTGACCAGCCGTCTTTGGTAAACGGGTGTCTGTACATCGCACGCCACTATGTGATGGCTTGATGTGACCAACCGTATACCGTATATGTTTGTAGTTCCTAAATTTACACAGTTGATCAATGTGTGTGTTCCATTAATAGGACACTGCAGGAGGGCGTCGGGAACTTTCCCCCTAGCCAAGCATAGTGTTTAACACAATGTTGGCTTTTGGTGAAGACTTTCAAGGCTTTAGTAAGCCGTATGTATAGCGTTGTTACGCTTCGTTGGAGAGTGACTGATTTGTGCTTATTGGGTTTGACTGGTCACACAATCAATCGCATGAGCGGCGGATCAGAACAAGTCTGATCTCGCGGAGACACAGGCGGGGCTAGACCCCAACAATCCATTTTTGGTAAAAAGGTGTCTGTACATCGCACACCACTATGTGATGTCTTGATGTGACCAGCCGTATACCCTTATGACATTTCACAAATCAGTCACGTTTTGTGTTTGTTGTCTGAGGTGTATTTCGGGCATGTTTAAGCCTTTATTGGCTAAGGGCTGCCTTCATCAGCGTGCTGACCCTTTTGTTTTTGCTGCGTAACCATTTGTTAGGTTTTTATGGTACGGTTTGTTTTTGGTTCATTCTGTATTGTTCAAGTAGTTGGTGTATTCTCGCTACCGTCACTGCCGATTGAAAGGGCTAGTGGCGAGTAGAAGATAATCAGTGTCGCCAGTAGGGGCTCAACCACTGCTAATTGTATAAGCTAGTGGAGCGTGGATGGCTTCTTGGTTCAGTTTTGTTGCCACCACTGCCAATTGGTAGGGCTAGTGGGGAGTAGAAGGGCTGTTCTGTCGTGGCGCTACCACTGCTCATAGTGAGAGCTAGTGGAGACTGAGTGCGGTTGTTGCGTTTTGGTTCATTCTCTTCCCGCAGTGCTGGTGGACGCTGCTCGAACATGGTCTGCCGGTTCAGTTTTGAAAGCTGGTGCCGTCAACTGTATTAGCTGGATGCGGGTTTGTCACGTGACTCCTGTTTCCTCTAGTTTAGTCGATTCGTGGTTGGTTGTAACCTGGGATGCGTCTTCTCGCTCTGAGCGCGCCGGCCGGTTTGGTCCAGAGGTGGCGTTATGTGCAGCAATCCCGCCGTATACTGTCTTATGTTGTGCCGTCATAAGGACAAGTAGGTTTGCTTTCCTTATGTGTAGGAAGGTAGTGGGGTTCACTCTGTTGTTGCTGTACTTTTCGCCTGTCAGTTTTGTCTCAATGGGCTAAAGTTGCTTTTTTTTTTTTTTTTTTTTTTTTTTTTTTTTTTTAATAAATCCGTCTGCTCCTGCCGAGATTGACACGATGAATATTTCCTTTTCCTTGCTTCCATTACTTTGGCTGCCAATTCAGTGAAAGGGCTAGCCAGTGGCGAGATAATGTTGTCAGTCCAGGTGCAACCACTGCTTATTGTATGAGCTAGTGGAGCGTAGATGGCTTCTTGGTTGTAGTTCAGTTTCGTAGTCAAGTTGTTTCAACCGCTGCCAATTGGTAGGGCTAGTGGTAAGTAGAGGAGCTGCTCTGTCGCGGCGTTTCCACTCCTAATTGTGAGAGCTGAATGGGTTAAGCGTACGTTCAAAAATGCACGTACTCAAATTCCTCTTGTCGGCGTTGCTCGCTATGTGCGGGGCTTGTCTGCCTGCAGCGCGCGGAGTGGAGGTCGGTCAGCGCCCGTAGCATCCTACTACTGTGTCTGAGGTGGGCATAGGCGTAGATAAAGCTGGGGTTCCCGTTGTGGTTATCGAAGTGTTGCGATGTTAATCTGCTGCCCAAAACCAAAGGTGGAGTCGGGAGGGGGTCTTTTTGGTGTGTGCCAACTGCGCTCCAACCCTCCATGGTTTCCAAGTTTAGCTTTAGTGGTTGGCACCGATGTACATTTGCCATCTGCCTCCGTTTTATTGCTGGATGACTTGCAGCTCTATTCCCTGTTACAGTGAAGAAAGTGGTTTCCGTTTCACAAAGTTCTTGGTTTTTTTTTTTTTTTTTTTTTTTTTTTTTGTTTTGTTTTTTTTTTCTTCCCTTTTCCCCGGGATTCATGCCTTTTGTGCAGTACATTGGTTTCTTTGGTTTGCATTCCTGTCGCGTGATGTAGGGGCCTCGGCTGTTGTTATTAAACTTGGTCAGTTTCTCTTGTCTTTCCAACATAAGGACCAGTAGGTTTGTTTCCTTATTTGTAGGAAGGTAGTGGGGTTCACTCCGTTGTTGCTGTACTTCTCGCATTCTGTGGTCAGCCTGTATCTTATTTTGTCCTTCCATAAGGACCAGTACTGAGGTCTGTTTTCCTTATTTGTAGGAAGGTAGTGGGGTTCACTCCATTGTTGCTGTACTTCTGGCATTCTGTGGTCAGCCTGTATCTTGTTTTGTCTTTCCATCATAAGGACCAGTAGGTCTGTTTCCTTATTTGTAGGAAGGTGGTGGGGTTCACTCCGTTGTTGCTGTACTTCTGGCAATCTGTGGTCAGCCTGTATCTTGTTTTGTCTTTCCATGATAAGGACCAGTAGGTCCGTTTCCTTATTTGTAGGAAGGTGGTGGGGTTCACTCCGTTGTTGCTGTACTTCTGGCATTCTGTGGTCAGCCTGTATCTTGTTTTGTCTTTCCATGATAAGGATCTGTAGGTCTGTTTCCTTATTTGTAGGAAGGTAGTGGGGTTCACTCCGTTGTTGCTGTACTTCTGGCATTCTGTGGTCATTTTTGGTTAAAAAGTGTCTGTACATCGCACACCACTATGTGATGTCTTGATGTGACCAGCCGTCTTTGGTAAACGGGTGTCTGTACATCGCACGCCACTATGTGATGGCTTGATGTGACCAACCGTATACCGTATATGTTTGTAGTTCCTAAATTTACACAGTTGATCAATGTGTGTGTTCCATTAATAGGACACTGCAGGAGGGCGTCGGGAACTTTCCCCCTAGCCAAGCATAGTGTTTAACACAATGTTGGCTTTTGGTGAAGACTTTCAAGGCTTTAGTAAGCCGTATGTATAGCGTTGTTACGCTTCGTTGGAGAGTGACTGATTTGTGCTTATTGGGTTTGACTGGTCACACAATCAATCGCATGAGCGGCGGATCAGAACAAGTCTGATCTCGCGGAGACACAGGCGGGGCTAGACCCCAACAATCCATTTTTGGTAAAAAGGTGTCTGTACATCGCACACCACTATGTGATGTCTTGATGTGACCAGCCGTATACCCTTATGACATTTCACAAATCAGTCACGTTTTGTGTTTGTTGTCTGAGGTGTATTTCGGGCATGTTTAAGCCTTTATTGGCTAAGGGCTGCCTTCATCAGCGTGCTGACCCTTTTGTTTTTGCTGCGTAACCATTTGTTAGGTTTTTATGGTACGGTTTGTTTTTGGTTCATTCTGTATTGTTCAAGTAGTTGGTGTATTCTCGCTACCGTCACTGCCGATTGAAAGGGCTAGTGGCGAGTAGAAGATAATCAGTGTCGCCAGTAGGGGCTCAACCACTGCTAATTGTATAAGCTAGTGGAGCGTGGATGGCTTCTTGGTTCAGTTTTGTTGCCACCACTGCCAATTGGTAGGGCTAGTGGGGAGTAGAAGGGCTGTTCTGTCGTGGCGCTACCACTGCTCATAGTGAGAGCTAGTGGAGACTGAGTGCGGTTGTTGCGTTTTGGTTCATTCTCTTCCCGCAGTGCTGGTGGACGCTGCTCGAACATGGTCTGCCGGTTCAGTTTTGAAAGCTGGTGCCGTCAACTGTATTAGCTGGATGCGGGTTTGTCACGTGACTCCTGTTTCCTCTAGTTTAGTCGATTCGTGGTTGGTTGTAACCTGGGATGCGTCTTCTCGCTCTGAGCGCGCCGGCCGGTTTGGTCCAGAGGTGGCGTTATGTGCAGCAATCCCGCCGTATACTGTCTTATGTTGTGCCGTCATAAGGACAAGTAGGTTTGCTTTCCTTATGTGTAGGAAGGTAGTGGGGTTCACTCTGTTGTTGCTGTACTTTTCGCCTGTCAGTTTTGTCTCAATGGGCTAAAGTTGCTTTTTTTTTTTTTTTTTTTTTTTTTTTTTTTTTTTTAATAAATCCGTCTGCTCCTGCCGAGATTGACACGATGAATATTTCCTTTTCCTTGCTTCCATTACTTTGGCTGCCAATTCAGTGAAAGGGCTAGCCAGTGGCGAGATAATGTTGTCAGTCCAGGTGCAACCACTGCTTATTGTATGAGCTAGTGGAGCGTAGATGGCTTCTTGGTTGTAGTTCAGTTTCGTAGTCAAGTTGTTTCAACCGCTGCCAATTGGTAGGGCTAGTGGTAAGTAGAGGAGCTGCTCTGTCGCGGCGTTTCCACTCCTAATTGTGAGAGCTGAATGGGTTAAGCGTACGTTCAAAAATGCACGTACTCAAATTCCTCTTGTCGGCGTTGCTCGCTATGTGCGGGGCTTGTCTGCCTGCAGCGCGCGGAGTGGAGGTCGGTCAGCGCCCGTAGCATCCTACTACTGTGTCTGAGGTGGGCATAGGCGTAGATAAAGCTGGGGTTCCCGTTGTGGTTATCGAAGTGTTGCGATGTTAATCTGCTGCCCAAAACCAAAGGTGGAGTCGGGAGGGGGTCTTTTTGGTGTGTGCCAACTGCGCTCCAACCCTCCATGGTTTCCAAGTTTAGCTTTAGTGGTTGGCACCGATGTACATTTGCCATCTGCCTCCGTTTTATTGCTGGATGACTTGCAGCTCTATTCCCTGTTACAGTGAAGAAAGTGGTTTCCGTTTCACAAAGTTCTTGGTTTTTTTTTTTTTTTTTTTTTTTTTTTTTTGTTTTGTTTTTTTTTTCTTCCCTTTTCCCCGGGATTCATGCCTTTTGTGCAGTACATTGGTTTCTTTGGTTTGCATTCCTGTCGCGTGATGTAGGGGCCTCGGCTGTTGTTATTAAACTTGGTCAGTTTCTCTTGTCTTTCCAACATAAGGACCAGTAGGTTTGTTTCCTTATTTGTAGGAAGGTAGTGGGGTTCACTCCGTTGTTGCTGTACTTCTCGCATTCTGTGGTCAGCCTGTATCTTATTTTGTCCTTCCATAAGGACCAGTACTGAGGTCTGTTTTCCTTATTTGTAGGAAGGTAGTGGGGTTCACTCCATTGTTGCTGTACTTCTGGCATTCTGTGGTCAGCCTGTATCTTGTTTTGTCTTTCCATCATAAGGACCAGTAGGTCTGTTTCCTTATTTGTAGGAAGGTGGTGGGGTTCACTCCGTTGTTGCTGTACTTCTGGCAATCTGTGGTCAGCCTGTATCTTGTTTTGTCTTTCCATGATAAGGACCAGTAGGTCCGTTTCCTTATTTGTAGGAAGGTGGTGGGGTTCACTCCGTTGTTGCTGTACTTCTGGCATTCTGTGGTCAGCCTGTATCTTGTTTTGTCTTTCCATGATAAGGATCTGTAGGTCTGTTTCCTTATTTGTAGGAAGGTAGTGGGGTTCACTCCGTTGTTGCTGTACTTCTGGCATTCTGTGGTCATTTTTGGTTAAAAAGTGTCTGTACATCGCACACCACTATGTGATGTCTTGATGTGACCAGCCGTCTTTGGTAAACGGGTGTCTGTACATCGCACGCCACTATGTGATGGCTTGATGTGACCAACCGTATACCGTATATGTTTGTAGTTCCTAAATTTACACAGTTGATCAATGTGTGTGTTCCATTAATAGGACACTGCAGGAGGGCGTCGGGAACTTTCCCCCTAGCCAAGCATAGTGTTTAACACAATGTTGGCTTTTGGTGAAGACTTTCAAGGCTTTAGTAAGCCGTATGTATAGCGTTGTTACGCTTCGTTGGAGAGTGACTGATTTGTGCTTATTGGGTTTGACTGGTCACACAATCAATCGCATGAGCGGCGGATCAGAACAAGTCTGATCTCGCGGAGACACAGGCGGGGCTAGACCCCAACAATCCATTTTTGGTAAAAAGGTGTCTGTACATCGCACACCACTATGTGATGTCTTGATGTGACCAGCCGTATACCCTTATGACATTTCACAAATCAGTCACGTTTTGTGTTTGTTGTCTGAGGTGTATTTCGGGCATGTTTAAGCCTTTATTGGCTAAGGGCTGCCTTCATCAGCGTGCTGACCCTTTTGTTTTTGCTGCGTAACCATTTGTTAGGTTTTTATGGTACGGTTTGTTTTTGGTTCATTCTGTATTGTTCAAGTAGTTGGTGTATTCTCGCTACCGTCACTGCCGATTGAAAGTATTCAACGAGAAATCCAGTTACAACATGCTCGGAGGCTCTCTTAGTCACCCCTTAAATAAAGTATTTCGCCAAGTTTCAAGTTTGTACGTACAGCAATATCTGAGATTCTCGTGTGTACATGTATACATACACACACACACACACACACACACACACACACACACACACACACACACACACACACACACACACACACACACACACACACACACACCCGTATATACGGCCTTTCGCGCCAAATGTACGCCGTTCAGCAGCGAGGTTAGCGGCGTAACTCAGTAGACATGACGTAATTTTTATCTTGTTACTTCAGTTGTTAGAGCTTTAGGCCTGCCCGCCTTTGACATCTTGGACACGCTATTACCGCGACCAGGGTCATCCTAAAAAGTCCCTTCTATAGTAGAAGGGACTTAAACGAACGTCTTCAGGCCCTCTGCGGCCGTCGTGGGCCGAAGACGTTTTGCGACTGGGTACTGCCATTGACATCTAGACCGTGGCTTTCACTTGTAGGGTTGTTATTAGCGCGCACATGTGAGTCCTGGACGCACTAAAAGCCAGTCACTGAAATTACGGGCGCGAGGGTCCATGCGAAGAAACGATAAATGTTACATCAACGAGATTGGCGCGTTTGGGTTAAACTTTGATCAATGACAAAAGCACCCGACGGGTTGATGTAATACAATATTAACTGGACGTGACCGTGGACTGACAGCACGGGTCGCAGCAGTTCCACGTCCAGTCATATCAAATATCAACGCAAAAGCGAGTGAAGGGTTATATTATCAAGCAAAACTAGCAAAGCGAAATAAAGCATCTGACACCTAGCTTAAATTTGACACCTGCTAAATGACAGAATATGGAGACACTCAAACGTAGTCCAGAACCATAATTAACAGTTTCCAGGGGCGGATCAATTACCTCGTAAGGTCACGTCAGCAAATTCCATTATGGAACGAGACTTAATGTAATTGTCATGTTTGAAACCGATGTACGATCGAGGTGTGTAGACATCTAGAGTGCATTATGTTGTATGTATTCTGTACATTCTGCTGAGCGCCTGTTTATCTATCAGTGATTTCTGTTTATAGATGAACTACGCACGCACCCCAAACCACACATGCTCACACACACGCACTCATTGCACAAACCCATGAGCAGAACATCTAGTATAATTTGTAAAGCAGATATAGATTTGTCCAGATTTTAAATCAAATGTCCATTTAGATACAAGCAAACAATTAATGCATCACTGAAACATTTTTTTTTAAATCCTGTTATGCACTCCAATGTCAGTCAGTGTGCAGTCGTGTCAGACGCGAAATTCGTGATCACTGGCAGAGAAGGGGTTAAACTTCTCAGCGAATCCAAAGAAGGCGCTGGGGTATAGCAGCGAGGGTTGTCGTGTGTGTGTATGGGGGAGGGGGGGGGTAACTAACAAACCGTTAAGCAACCATAATACATTAACCCCTTAACTGCCGGGGGCAAGGCGACGGCCACCCATCAGCAAGAGACATAACTCATGAGCCCCCGCGGGCTCATAATGATTTATGTCTCTTGTTAGTGCAGTGTTCTTTGTGGCCACAGTTGGTCAGATGTTATTTGTTCTCTTCACGCGAATGCCGCCGGTCAGTGGCTTTAGACGTGAAATCCGCCGGTCAGTGTGCAGTGGCTTTAGACGTGAAATCCGCGTCCACTGCCACTCAAGGGGTTAAAAGAAAGAAAGTAAGCCCGGGAAGATCAGTCAGTAAATCAGTGAGTGATTGAGTAAGTAAGAAAGTAATTAAGCTGCAAGCAACAGTAAGAAGCAGGCGAGTGTGTGAACAACATCAGTAAGTCAGAAATGAAAAACACGTTAAGAAAACGGGAGTAGCAGAGGATAGAAAGCAGGGGATAGTGGTCTACACTATGCTGTTTGATGAATGAATGAATGAATGTGGCAGACGCCACCAGACCGATTTAAAAGTGTAGACCAGCACACAAACTCACGCATGATGGATGGATGGATGGACGGGTGGGTGGACGGGAGAAAAGAGTTCATCTGCAACAAGTCCAAACCCACACTGGTCGTCTCTCGCGAATCGCTACCGCTGGGCAGTAGCGATTAACGAGAGACAACCAAGTGTGACCCAAAGCTTGTAACTTCAGACGAGATAACTAATCTACTGACATTTTCGAGCCGTCTCGTATCACACGAATCTGCCAACAAAATCTTACGACTAAGACTTGTTCAGTTTGTTGTTAGTCGACAACTGCCGACGGCTTTGGAAATTCCGTAGACAGTAAGAAATTATATTTAGTTACTGCATGGCCATGAAGCAAGCGATTGCTCGGCGGTGCTCCAGTTTGTGACTGATTAAATTTAATAGACGTATTTTCCATTTTGCCTACGTGGTATGTGTAGGGATTTCAGGGTTTTGTCAATAGAATTTAACTGCGAGAAAACCTACTTTTTTTCTGTTGTGTTGTACTTTCGGTTCACTGGAATTTACTTACGTTTGGTTCAGTGAGCGACACTGTGAGCAGGCAAGGCATGTGGCAGATCCTGGAGCGACTTGGCTGTCCCCCAAAGTTCCTCAACATGATTGTCCAGCTACACGAGGACCAGCAAGGCCAGGTCAGACTCAACAATGATCTCTCAGAACCATTCCCTATTCTCAACGGCGTAAAGCAGGGCTGCGTGCTGGCACCGACCCTCTTCACCATCTTTTTTAGCATGATGTTGAAGCAGGCCACAGTGGACCTCGATGATGACGATGCAGTGTACATCAGGTATCGTCTCGATGGCAGCCTGTTCAACCTTAGACGACTGCAGGCCCACACGAAAACCCTAGACCAACTGATTCGTGAGCTGCTTTTTGCTGATGATGCTGCCCTCGTTGCACACACAGAGAGAGCCCTGCAGCGCATCACGTCTTGCTTCGCAGATGCTGCCCAGCTCTTTGGACTCGAGGTCAGTCTGAAAAAGACAGAGGTCCTCCATCAGCCTGCACCCAAGACAGTGTATCGCCCTCCTCACATCACCATTGGCGAGTCTGAACTAAAGTCAGTGCACCAGCTTACTTACCTTGGCTGCATTATCACGTCGGACGCCAAGCTGGACAAGGAGCTTGACAGCAGGCTGGCAAAAGCGAACAGCGCTTTCGGGCGACTTTTCAAGCGGGTGTGGCACAATCAACAGCTGAAAACAGGCACCAAGATCAGCGTGTACAGAGCTGTGGTCCTCACCACCCTGCTGTATAGTTCCGAGTCTTGGGCCCTCTACCGCAGCCAACTACGACTCCTCGAACGCTTCCACCAGCGCTGCCTGCGTACCATCCTGGGCATTCACTGGAGTGACTATGTCACCAACGTCGAGGTCCTTGAACAGGCTGAAACTGTGAGCATCGAGGCTTTGCTGCTGCGGACACAGCTCCGCTGGGCGGGGCATGTCTCCAGGATGGAGGATCATCGCCTACCAAAGATCACCCTGTTCGGCGAGCTTGCTACTGGACACCGTGACAGAGGGGCACCAAAGAAGAGATACAAAGACTGTCTCAAGAAGTCACTTAGTGCCTGCCAAATCGACCACCACCAGTGGTCTTCGCTTGCTGCGGACCGTGACACCTGGCGCTCCACCATTTACAAGGCAGCTGTCTCCTTTGAGGACTCTCACAGAGCTAGCCTTAAGGACAAGCGGCTCAGGAGAAAAAACAGAGATGCCGCAGCTCAGAACCCTGGCCATACCTTCCCCTGCAGCCACTGCGGTCGAACCTGCCTGTCTCGGATTGGCTTCCGCAGCCACGAACAAGCCTGCAGACGTCGTGGGCAACTCCTATAAAATCTTCGTTCGCGAAGTCAAGCCAAGAGAGGTTCAGTGAGCGGCAGCAGCCGTGCGAGAATCCATAGAGCTTGTCAGTACGGTATATGATGTGATATTCATACACAAAAAAAAACCAAGAGGCACGTTCAAAAATGTATTACTTAAATACATAGTCCTTGAGCCAGAAAATTAAAACCTCCCCCACCCCCTCCCGGGAATTTTCAAGACCATGTTTTTTCAGGCAGCCTCAGGGGCGAATCTGGGGGAGGGGGGGGAGTTCCAGGGGTTCAGCAATACATCAGCAAGTTCCTGTGGCATCAGGTTACCATCCATCCACCTGAACTTCAATTTGCAATCTGTAAATTCCCACACATGAGTATCTGGTAAGGGACGGCAGTGGGTAGTTTTTGTCCGCTTCGTTCCATTGTGAGACTGTGATAATTTACTCTCCTGATGTACATCCCGAGGGAATTCCTGCAAGGAGGCCGCAGAATCATGTCGACCTCATCGTAGCTTGTAAGCAACTGCCCCTGGTTGGTGCTGAAGCGTTTCGGAAACTCCTTGTATCATAGTTTGTTGATATCTTTTCCAGGAAAAAAATGTGTAAAGTCCACTCGTGGTTCCTTTGGAAGCTGTTCAAACAGGCTGTTAGTTTCAGCAAGTTCCTTAAGTGTGCTTGGGAGGGCTATCTGTTTGTGGAACAAAGCACTGCCATCGATAATTTCCTATTTGTGTCCCCCTTGCACATGTAGTGATCGGGGACAAACAACAACAGGAACAACAAAAAGAAAAAAAGGAAAAAAAAGGCACTGCCATCGATGATGCTGTTGTTTTTGACTGGGTCTGTCGTCTGAAGATCTCCTTCCAGATAGTGTAAAAGCTTTGACACGTCAGTCTTTGCGGGTGCTCCATCTCCCGCAGCAAGTGGCCAGGGTACTGGACCTAGCTGGAAACTGAGTACTCTCTCCAGGCTGATGTGATGATTGACTGTAACAAGTGGCCAGGGTACTGGACCTAGCTGGAAACTGAGTACTCTCTCCAGGCTGATGTGATGATTGACTGTAACAAGTGGCCAGGGTACTGGACCTAGCTGGAAACTGAGTACTCTCTCCAGGCTGATGTGATGATTGACTGTAACAAGTGGCCAGGGTACTGGACCTAGCTGGAAACTGCAGAGTACTCTCTCCAGGCTGATGTGATGATTGACTGTAACAAGTGGCCAGGGTACTGGACCTAGCTGGAAACTGCAGAGTACTCTCTCCAGGCTGATGTGATGATTGACTGCAAGAAGAACAAGTTAGTTATTTGGGTTTAACGCCGAGCAGGCAACTAAGGCCATCCCACGGCGGGCAAGAAGAACAAGCTGACCAAAGACATTTGTCTTCGCCATGAGATGCTTCGATTTCTTTGACTGACCTGTGACTGCTGCCGTCATGACAGCTTTGGAAAATGTCTTGGGGTTTAGTTTCTTAATTGTTACATGGAAGCTTTTGTTAATCAATCGTTCCTGCATACAGATGCCCAAAGCTCCCTCTCCAACGTCATCTGCGTGCAGATATTCTATGTCCTGTGATGCTGTTACACCCGAGGAGAGGCAGTACAGGACATTCTCTTGTTCTCAACTTCAAATGGGTTAATGAAGTTACCAATAGCCTGGACGACTTCCTAAGTGTCCTCCTCACTGTGTGCAACCTGTGAGGATCTGAGGTCCTTGTACGTACTGCTTTCTTGGCTGTCCATGTCCGTCACTGCTAAGGCCGCCTGGTGATAGCTGTCTCTGGCATGCATCGTGGTGCACGATCTGTGGCAGGCTGCATAATGTTTGCTGAATCCAACTGTGCCACCGTGGGAGTTTGTGCATGGCGGTCACTGGTGATGTCTTGAGGGGAGGTCTCACCTGTTGACACTGAGTCCATTCTGTCACAAACGTCCGTCCGCACTGGAGTAACTTTTTTCTTCAAAACAGCCGTTGTTTTCGGTGAAAATATATCTCAATGTGCCTTAGAAAGCTGACAGCAACTTTATCTTTTGTCAATAAAGCTATGATTATATATTAGGGGAGCCCGTAACGTGGAACGTTCGCAAAACACCATTCTCGGTAGTGCCTACCCATAAACACGCACCACGGCCACATCCATAGGACGATCACCGGCAGCTTGGAGGTCTAGGCTGACAGAAATCACCACCTCATAAGCTGGCCCACGGACTAGCACTACACATGTTGATGCAATATTGTACTCACAAACCAGATAGGTGAGGCTAGCGCTGGCAGAATTGTCAGTACTCAAACCAAGGGGAATCACAGCGCTGGACAGACAACAGTTAGATCCCCTGCCCCCGCCTATCAGGCACCCAATCGCCAGCCCACAGAGAAATACGCAGGTATAGAATAAGACAATCTGGTTTGTGAGTATCGTGTATAACTCGAGGCAAAATTTGTATCGTTACATTGTTGTGTAATGTTCTGTGCATCTACTGTGGGAAATCAGGGTATTTACCCGACCACATATAGTAGCGCACCTTCATGTTTGTGTATGTATGTTTCTCCTGCCTACTTCCTAAGTTCCGGAGAAAGACATGGGTTATATAAGAGACCTGATCCATTCTTATTAGGAATGGAAATGATTGTCTTATTCTATACCTGCGTATTTCTCTGTGGGCTGGCGATTGGGTGCCTGATAGGCGGGGGCAGGGGATCTAACTGTTGTCTGTCCAGCGCTGTGATTCCCCTTGGTTTGAGTACTGATGCAATATTGTGCTGAAGCAGCAATGCTTACTGATAAAGGGGAACAATTGAGTAACGTTCATAGCTTGACCTTGTACAAAAAACTTGTCGTTTTGTTTAAAACAAACGGTGCGCATTAGTGAAAGTTAGCCCTTTTTTTTTCTTTTTTTTTTTCTTTTTTTTTTGGGGGGGTGGGGGAGGGGGGTATTTTTACTGAATCATTCGCACTGCACAGTGCGGATTATTACCTGCAAGTGCATAACTTTCTGCTTTCTCAGCATTGCATGACTACATCGCAATACGCCTGCAAAGTTTGGTTAATTAGA
>BTPG01000005.1:44768103-44812693 GCA_036245525.1 Semisulcospira habei | reverse complement strand
CTCTACAGGCGCGGTGACCCCATCCACCCCAGCCGCCAGGGCACCATCAGCCTCGCTATCAACATCAAGAGGGGTGGAACAACTACTGATGTCGCCCTTGCCAACAACCATGATGCAGACAGTGGCCGTGACCGCTATCAAAGATGTGACGACCATTACATTGACACGTTTGTGAATGTCGTAGCCGGAAGGCAGCCACTGTCCTCCACTGTGACCGCACCAGGCCTAGAGTCACAATATTGTGAAGCCAGGTTTGGTGCCACGGGGGAGAGTCGTGAGAGTCAAGGCAAACAGTCAGGGACCTCCGCTGTGGCACCAAGCCTAGAGTCGCAGTACTGTGAAGCCAGTTTTGGTGCTACAGGGGAGAGTCAAGTTAACCAGCAGCAGATACAGGACCAGAATTTTACATGGCAGCAGTCACTATTGCCTCCATATCATGCCGTGTTTCCACAGTACCGTATGGCGGTGCCAGCGGGACACCTCATCAGAAACACTGTGACGCCATCTTATCCATTTAGCGTCACGCCGCCCGCTTTTCCCCCATACAATACACAACAGGAACTCTGGGCACGTTACGCCAGTCAACAGCCTGTTTATGCTTACTAGGCTACTCACCAGTACGACACAATTTTAATTAAGTGTTCACTACACTGCGTTTTTTCAGGCCTGTTTTTCTATGATTACAGTTTTATACGATTACAGTGAATTGTTCGCCATCGTTTATTTTGTGCTCGCGCTGTGACTTTAGCTTATCAGCTCTTTGTTGGACCATAAAATCATCTAACTTGGCTCTTGCCTGCAGTCGATTTTTTTCAAGTCGATCTTATCTTCACATTTAGAGCGATTTGTGACGCTTGTCTTAATCACACGTGTGCACGACTGACGAATTCAGTGCGCTGTGACACTTTCCCTCGTCGTGTTTTTCCTTCACTTCCTGGTGCTAGTTTACATTCCCTGCCCCGCAGCGGGATTGTTCGGCTGTGACAGTGTACAGTGTTTGTGTGCTGAAGGTATTAGTCCCCCCGCTGTGACATCAAGGATACTGGCCACAACGGAGTAAGGCAGTGATTTCTTTTGCTTATCTTCGCAGTGTTGTGTTTTATCAAAGCGAAGAACAAAACTCTAATTCACTTCAGTTAATTTACGAACTTTTAAACGTTTATTTGTTGTGGTTTCTATTACACGTTAGCATAGACTCGCGGTTTTATCATGATTTGTGACCGCCAACTACACATTGGTCATTTGAACGTTTACCATCTAGCCAATAAAGTAACCGATCTTTGTGTGCTCTTGACGCAACCCAAACCTTTCCATTTATTTGGTGTCACAGAATCGCGCCTCAATCCTAACATCAGTGATGAGGCCGTTTCTATCCAGGACGTTACCGTCCTACGCCGTGATCCTGAATACACAGGTCAGACGGGCATAGCGGTGTATATTCACAACTCGATCAGCGGCATCGCCCGTCGGCGTAAGGACCTGCAATCACAAACGGTGGAATGTGTGTGGATTGAGTTAAGGGCAGACAAAGGTAGTCCTGTGCTCATTGGGTACGTTTACAGAAACCCAGCATCAACATTCCAGTGGTTCGATGATTTTACTGTTATGATGGATAAAGTAAAAAAATCCAGTGCTGAAATGGGCGACCTTAATATTAATATGTTCTTGAATAACCCCGCCTGGGAGTGTACTATCTCTATGTTTGGGTTGAAACAGTTAGTTAGAACAGCAACCCGTGTTAGTCAAACTTCCTCCACCCTTATCGACCACATCTACACGACCAATAAGTCAAGGGTGGTGGGAGTAGAAGTGCCCCAGGTAGGGATTAGCGATCACTACCCTGTGTGCTGCTGCTTGATCTTAAAATCGGGTAATTCTTTCCGCAAGCACCAGCACACAACCATTAGATACAGATCGCTTAAACACTTTAACAAGGATGCTTTTCTTTATGATCTGAGTCATGCGCCATTTGATATGGCCTATCACCATAATGACCCTGACGACGCTTTGACTGAGTGGTACAGATTGTTCCTTGGTGCTCTAAATAAACATGCTCCATTCAGAGAAAAAAGGGTAAAGAACCCCCAACTTCCTGCCTGGTTAAGTAAGGAGATCAAGGTTGCCATGCAAGTCAGAAATGAATATAAACGAAATAAAGATTTTGCAGCTTTTCGGAAACACAGAAATTACGTAAAACATTTAGTAAGAAAAGCTCAGAGATCGCATTTTCATCGTCTTATGGACGGCAAAAAAGATATTGTGTCTGTGTGGCGTGCGCTCAATGCTTTTTCGAGGTCTAAAAATACCGCACAATGTACACAAATATCACCTGATGTATTCAATCAGCATTTTCTCTCCACTGCCAGTAAATTACTTAAGAATACGTCCCCCGATCATTCATCTGTTGTGTCGAACAAGTTAAAGACGTTCTGCGCAGAAAGGCTCAGTCCTGACACCTCATTCACTGTTCCGCTCTTAACAGTTCATGACGTGGGGAAAAACATTTCATCATTAAAGAATAAAGGTACGTCTGGCAATGATGGTATTAGTAGCGTTGTCTTAAAGATGGCCATACCATATATCACTGAGTCACTAACATACATATATAATCTTTGTATTCAGCAAGGGAAATTTCCGTCTAGTTTAAAGAAAGCTAAGGTAATCCCCCTGCCTAAAACAAAAAATCTCACTGATCCTAACATGTTCAGACCTATTTCCCTGTTGTCAACTGTATCCAAACCGCTCGAAAAGCATATTCATACGCACTTACATCAGTTTCTGGAACACATAAGGTCTTTCATCCATTACAGTCTGGCTTTCGTCGGAAACACTCATGTCATACAGCACTAATACACTTAGTTGACAGATGGCTGGCCGCCATAAATAGCGGACACATGAATGGAGCTGTATTTTTGGACCTGTCAAAAGCGTTTGACCTAGTTAATCATGATAAACTGATTCAAAAACTTGCTGTTTATCAGTCAAGTGTTAGCACCCTTGCGTTTTTTACATCATATCTGCACGGGCGTACACAATACGTGTCTGTGAATGGAACAAACTCGGTAGAAGGGGTGATACAGCACGGGGTACCACAAGGGTCAATTCTTGGCCCATTATTGTTTTCTATTTTTATCAATGATCTTCCTTTACATATATCTGACCCCAATGTCACTTGCAGCCTCTTTGCTGACGATGGAACACTTGACATTTCATCATCAAATGTAACCTGTATGACTCAGTCACTACAGAAAAGCTTGAACGATGTATCTGAATGGTGTAAAAACAATTCCATGATACCGAACCCTGATAAAACTAAGTGTATGTTAATTACAACCAGGCAGAAACATCAGCTGAATCCATCTCGCCTTATGCTCTCGTTTAATGGCCAGCCTGTTGAACAAGTCAGAGAACAGCGCGTGCTTGGTATCATCATAGACGACAAGTTGTGCTGGCAAAGTCACATAACTAAAGTATGCAAAACAGTATCTAAAAATTTATTCCTTTTATCAAAATTGAGATATTTCACTGATGAACCAACAAGGAAGCTCTTCTATTGTGCCCATATACAGCCACATTTAGATTACGTCTCCACTGTTTGGGACGGCAGTAGTGACGCAAACTTAAAAAGGCTGAACTCGCTCCACAGAAGGGCCATAAAACTAATTGTTGATAGATCTACAGAAGTCATAAGTACTGACGACAAATTCAAGCTGCTAGATATCCTGCCACTTGAGCAGCAATTTAGTTACAACAAGCTGATACTCGTGTACAAAATTACACGCTCGGAAACGCCAACCTATCTCACTAATATATTTCATTTCGCTCACAGGTCTAGTCGAGCACCAGGAAACAATCTGGTAGTGCCCATGCCACGTCTAGATATTTATAAGACATCCTTGTCTTATTCAGGAGCTAAGATTTGGAACACGATTCCCACAGATATTAGAGCAGCCTCTTCAGTCAAAACGTTCAGGACACAACTGCTGAAATATCTTAGGAGTAGATAAAATACTATTTCAGCTACATGTTACTTGTGGTGTGTCATATCTGGCAGGTGCGCATTGGTATACCAGTCTGCGCGTCGAACCCTTGCGTTCGTGTGTGTGTCGCATTTTTGCTTTTGATTAGAATTATTATTTCATTTTCATTCATGCACATATTAACTTTTTACCCCTATGTGTGTGTGTGTGTGTGTGTGTGTGTGTGTGTGTGATGTATGCGTGAGCAAAGACATGATTGAAAACAGGTCTATGGCCTAATCATTTATCCTTGGAAAATAAAGTTTCATTTCATTTCATTTCAATAAATAAAGTTTCATTTCTCTCTCTCTCTCTCTCTCTCTCTCTCTCTCTCTCTCTCTCTCTCTCTCTCTCTCTCTCTCTCTCTCTCTCTCTCTCTCTCTCTCTCTCTCTCTCTCTCCCGGGTCTGCCCTGGGGAACTTGGGTGGGGTCAACTACTTTTTAGTTCCCAGGGTCACCCTTGTCAGCCCCACAGGGTGGGTTTTCCTCTCTATTCTGGGGCATGTGTTTCTGTCTACCCTTGGTCCGTTCACATATATTTGCCTTTTTAAAACTCTCCCTACTGTCTGCGCTGCCTGTAGCTCTTGATATTGGATGTGTGTTGCTAAATGGTCTTGGCTTTATTTAGGCCCCATGTCTTAGGTTTATTTAACGTGTTGGACCGGCTGGCGACATACATTCAATGTTCTGTTTAGTTTCTTTTCATAAGCAGTGCAGGCACGTCCTGAGAAAGTCTTGTTGCTGTCGGGATGTTAAGCAATGTACAATCAATCAATCAATCTCTCTCTCTCTCTCTCTCTCTCTCTCTCTCTCTCTCTCTCTCTCTCTCTCTCTCTATATATATATATATATATATATATATATATATATATATATATATATATATATATATATATATATATATATATATATATATATATATATATATATATATATATATATATATTTTTTTTTTTTTTTTAAATTTTATTATTTGTTTTTAGATTTGCTCTAAAAGTTAACGAATTTTACCCCTTCAGTGCCACTGATGGTGGCACTGTGTGTACTACACGTACTAGAAAAATCAAGTCACCACAAAACTCATTAGCATCACAATCTAGGGTCTGGAGTTCACGTCAGACTTTTCTGAAATGTTGCAAAGGAGGTGATATGACGTAAAGTTTACATGCACATAGGCTGACCGGAACTTTACCGCCCAACACCAAATGTATGCTAAAGAAACCAACAAATATGACACAGCTGAACATGTTTCATCCCGCAAATTCCCTCTCGCATGCCTCCGATGTTGGAGAAAACAGGCTGCCTTAGGTGCGCCCACAGACTTTTAATAGCAACATCTATTTATGAACCTGGGTGTGACACTTTCGATGTGAGTTTGTCTCGGTCCAAATGGTGACCTGTTGTGTGCCACGTTTTGGGCTGTCGACTGGCTCAGCGTAGAAATTTCGTTTGACTGTGTAAACATCAGTGCTTTCTATAATCGTGCTCGTTGTTGAAAAAAAGTCTACTTGTAATTGGAACAAGATAATGAAGGAAAATGCCAGCAGGTTTGTTTATTTAGTCTTTTTCTAAGGTTGTCACTATCACTAGCGGACGTCAATCTCAATAGTATGGAGATTCGATTTGTGTGTTCGCTGCTTTTCTCCGTTTTGTGTGTGTATGGTAAAGACATTTCGAGCGTACGTACACACTAAGAAGTATTTCATTGCTAGCGAGTATAAGGAGCTTGCTAATGTGACAGTATGCGCAGCGTTTTTGTATTGCCAACAGAGGCAAGCATGACGATTGAGTTTTTCTGGTCTGCAAGGGATTATGGGAAGGAAAGTATATCAATCAAGTTCCTGAATATTAATTTGCTTGTTATACAATATTTCAGTACACAGTGTCAAAGAGGGGGAAATGTTATGGAGTGGGTACATAATATAATAACAACAGTAAAATCGAGAGGTGAGGGACGGGCGGGATGAGGGCTACATGAAAAAAAAAAAAAAAACTACAGATAAAAACCTTACGCGATTTGACCGAAGGTTGTTGCTTTCAGACACAGTGACCATCCCGCAGAGGGTGTTCGAGGAAGGGTGTAGGTGTAATTGTTTGCCGACTGTAAATGAAATGATGATAATGCAGTGTTCATAAAAGGAAACCTATGATCGCACGCTTCTTAATAAACAACAATAATAACAAAAAAGCATGCATTGTGGATAGGGTATAATAGCTCTTTAGCCAGGGCAAGACCCCACACTTCTCATAGTATCTGCCGTCATGTGGCAAAACCCGGTATATCTATATGATGAGAGCTTTTCATTGCAAATCTCGCGTTTCTCAAGTGGACATACCGGCCTTTGCCCGCGACGGCATATACTATGAGAAGTGAGGGGTCTTGCCCTGGCTAAAGAGCTCTCCGCAGGAATGTGATGAAGATGGAGGTAAGAGCCCAATACGAAAAAGGCCATCGGGCCAACGGCCATATGGCCTTTTGCGCATTGGGGGACTACAGGTAGGGAAAGAACTGTTTATCACAGGTGTCTCCCTTACTAGAACTTTCAACACTTTTCCTCTTACTTGATCCTGGATATAATCTCTAGCAGTCACCTCTACTTCATTTGTAACATACAACTCGATTTCAGTTGAGCTTTGATTCCTACTCAGACGTAGGTCAGAAAATGCACGGAATTCAAACACTAACCCTTTGGGTGTCGGTAGCGGTTTCCGTCGCGATAATTCCTGTAGGAGACATCGCGACTAAACCCGCTACCGACACCCACAAGGTTAAAGCCAGCCATGTACCGTAATACAGTTCATTATAACGTTTCCCACAGAAACGCTATCATCGCCTATTCCAAGTACACAATGTACAGAGGGCATTAACGTTAACGCTATCATCGCCTATTCCAAGTACACAATGTACAGAGGGCATTAACGTTAACGCTATCATCGCCTATTCCAAGTACACAATGTACAGAGGGCATTAACGTTAACGCTATCATCGCCTATTCCAAGTACACAATGTACAGAGGGCATTAACGTTAACGCTATCATCGCCTATTCCAAGTACACAATGTACAGAGGGCATTAACGTTAACGCTATCATCGCCTATTCCAAGTACACAATGTACAGAGGGCATTAACGTTAACCCCTTCGCTGCCAGTGACCACGAAGTGCGCGTGAAAAACACAAATGTAAATGGAACCAGAAATATACATAAAGAACGCAATAACCAACAAGAGACATAAATCCTCAGGAGCCACCGCGACTGCTGTGCTCAGGAGGGTTTATGACATTAGCGTCTGGGGAGCGTTCGCCTTGGCCCAGCAGCTATGAAGGTTTAATATACGTTAACATTTTACTGTGAAAAAAATACGCAGCATGTTACAAGGGGAATGACACTTTTTCAGTGCAAAATGACAAGGACAATTATACAAAATATGCCGACATGATTAAATACGCAATCTTCAAATATTACTGTGAAATTTCTCCAGATCTTTTGCTTGCATTGTCCAGTCTCCCATTGTCCGGTCGCTAGGCAACGGGCTGGTGCTAGATCTCCAATGTAGTCAGGAGTACACGTGCCCTGTACTGACGTCACAGAGCGTAATGACGTCAGCGTTCGTTCCCACGTCACGTTCGTGCCGCTTACTATGGGTGCTCCGGATTCGCTGCATGTTGGCGCTGGAAAACATGTAGAATTTTAGGTGAGTTTTACAGCACCTGCATGTGCGCAAAGGGTCTTCGGGCCGACATCAACCCCTGTCTTACGCGGGCCGACTGCGCCCGACGTTAGCTCGATTGCTGGGTCATTTGCTTCTTGGGACAGCACGTTACTCATACTGGCCGTCTCCATCGATTGCTGTGCTGATCAGCGGAACGAATCGAGGGATGATGATGATGAAACGTTTTTATTCAGGATAAAAAGTTTTAGGCATAGCAATGTCTATCTTCCAAACTGTCCTGCTACTCTACACACATAAAAATACATCAGACGATACAGCAAAAGATAAAACATATATAAGTAAAAAGACCCATCCCCCCCCACCCCCTCAGGAAAAAAAAAATATATATATATACAGGTATAAACCTGACATGTTAATGCAGACAGTCGAACTATTACATAATCTGCAGCAACAGTAGACGATTATTAGGTAATAGGAAACTTGTCACTAACTATACGAATAGTAGCATTATGGAAGCCGAACATACTATTACTTCGGAAGTAAATATTTATGGAGGCGATCTTTGAAGTCGCTAATCTTACAAATTGATTTCAGGTGTGGAGGTAAAATATTCCACGCTTTAGCGCCTGAAAAGGACAGGCTGATTTTACAGATGTCTAATCTAATTTTGGGAAGGTGGATCGAACTATTTATCGTGTTTTTCCTATTATTGTCGGAAAATATAGTTTTTAGATAGGGTGGGGCTTTTCTGTGCATGATCTTGTGCATTTTTTTTTTCCATTTTGCATGATGATGAGGATGAAGATGATATGGTGATGCCATGGTGGTCTATGTGGTTGGGGACTGCGTGACAGGGCCGCATTCCACGCTTCCTATCATCATACTTGTGCAGTAGAACACAGCGATTAAATTCAAACTGTTTATTCAATGTTAGTAACTTGAGAGATTTTAATTTTTCGTCAGCCGAAGTAGGACCGGGAAGTATTAATTTAATTCTTTGATTGATTGTACATTGCTTAAGGTCCCGACAGCAACAAGGCTTTTTCAGGACGTGCCTGCACTGCTTGTGAAAAAAAATAAATAAACAGAATATTCAATGTATGTCGCCAGCTGGTCCTATACGTTAAATAAACCTACGCCATGGGACCTAAATAACGCCAAGACCACTTAGCAACACACATCCAATATCAAGAGCAACAGGCAGTGCAGACAGTTGGGAAAGTTTTAAAAAGACAAATACAGGTGAATGGACCAAGGGTAGACAGAAACACATGCCCCAGAATAGATCGAAAAACCAACCCTGTGGGGCTGACCAGGGTGACCCTGGGAACTAAAAAGTAGTTAACCCCACCCAAGTCCCCTAGGGCAGACCCGGGTGGGGGTTAATTTAATGCCCCGACTATACAGGGAATTAACTTTTTTCATGTGAACTTTGCTGCATCCGTCCCAGACGGTAGAACTGTAGTCACAATGCGTTTTAATATGCGCATGGACAAAGAGTTTACGGATATCAGTATTAACTATAAGGCGTAGTTTTGATAACAGGAACAGATGTATGTAGATTGTTTTGTATATAGAATCAGAATGCGGTTCCCAGCTTAATTGGTTGTCCACTATAACGCCTAATAAGCGATGCCTAGTTACTTGTTCTACAGGCTGGCTATCTAAGGAGAGTGTTAAAGGTGGTAGCCATGCTGGTGTTTCTGACGTGTAGTAACTAACATTCTCTTTGTCTTTAGAATACTAATAATCATGTGATTATCACTGCCCCATCCTGCTACTTCATCAAGACTTTGTTGGAGTACCTTATTAATGGTTGCGATATCTTTATCAGATGTGTGTATGGTCGTGTCTTCTGCAAACAGATCGCAGTTTGCGTCTAAATGAGATATACACAGTGGCAGATCATTAATAAACAGATTAAATAATAAGGGCCCTAGAATAGACCCTAGTGGAACACCACAAGTTACAAACCCGTCAGAGGAATATTTGGCATTTAGCAGTACTTTCTGCGGTCTGTCCCTGAGATAGGAAAATATAAAGAAGACAGTATTTGAGTCAGTGTGATAGAATGGTAGTTTTTTTTAGTAGGATAGAGTGGTTGACAAGATCAAAAGCTTTTTTCAGGTCAAGAAAGATTGTACCTGATACTTTACTGTCATTTATGGCAGGGAGCCATTTATCAATTAAATGATTGAGGGCAGTTCGCCACGAATGTAGAGGTCGAAATTCTCATTGTGCTGCATTTATCAGATGGTTTTGCTCCAGAAAGTTTAGAAGATGAGTATAGATATGCTTCTCAAGCGGTTTTGAAATACAGGATAATATGGAAATGGGTCTGTACTCATTTAGGTTGCATAAATCTTTGCTTTTAGGAAGAGAGATTACCTTCGCTATTTTTTAGCTCGTCGGGAAAACGTTATGTCTGATCGATAAATTATAAACAAAGGTTAGAGATTCGACGACGCAGGGCAGAGATAGTTTTAAAAACTGACTACTAATACCATTTGGACCGCAAGACGATTTGTTCTTTAAACTGGAAATAGATTTGCCTACATCTAGGACAGTCATAAGCGGTACTAAAAATGGGCTGCAGGCTCTCTGTTGACTATGGAGACGTAGTTGATGAGAGCAAGTGTAGTTTACAGGGTTAGGTGTATTTGACTTCGCCAGAGTTTGAGCAACAGTTATGAAGTGACCGTTAAACGCATCTACAGTAAGATCGGGCGGGATATTAGGCGATCGTTTACTGTTACCTTTGCTGAAATTGTTTATTACTTGCCAGATTGAACGGAGATGTCGGCAATAACTTGTTCTGCATTTTGCCTCTGTGCTTTACGAACAAGAGATTTGACATGCTTTCGCTGCTCCCTGTATTCAGCAAATTTCTTGTCTCGTTTTAATTCATCTCTTTAAAAAAAATTAAAAAATAAACAAAACACATACCTTGTGGATAGGGTATAAGATGGATAATATCTGGCCATATAGTGATAAAACCCAGTATATCTATACAATGAGAGCTTTTCATTGCGAATCTCGCGTTTCTCAAGTGGACATACCGGCCTTTGCCCGCGACGGCAGATACTATGAGAAGTGTGGGGTCTTACCCTGGCTAAAGAGCTCTCTGCAGGAATGTGATGAGGATGGAGGTGAGAGCCCAGTGCGCAAAAGGCCATCGGACCAACGTCGGCCGCCGTAGGCCGGAGCACGGCCGTGCGCGGGCCAACGGCGCCGATGTCGGCCATATGGCCTTTTGCGCATTGGGGGACTACAGGTAGTGAAAGAACTGTTTATCACAGGTGTCTCCCTTACTAGAACTTTCTATACTTTCTAGACAACCAGTGCGCGTGTTATTACAAGTATAACTACATCCAGACCAGTAAAGCACAGAGGCAAAATGCAGAACAAGTTATTGCCGGCAGCTCAGAACCCTGGCCATACCTTCCCCTGCAGCCACTGCGGTCGAACCTGCCTGTCTCGGATTGGCCTCCGCAGCCACGAACAAGCCTGCAGACGTCGTGGTCAACTCCTATAAAATCTTCGTTCGCGAAGTCAAGCCAAGAGACATCCAGACCAAGAAAGCTGACCGCCAAGCGTGTTAAATGCGAAGCGGAAATAGCAAACAAAGAAACATGCTTTGAAAGACGACCACAAAATAGTTAATAGTAAACAGACGTCTTGTTTTCCTGAATCGATTATTTCTTTGCGTTTTACACGCGTATCAGTCACCTTTTCGGCCTGGGCTGGTTCATTGTTCACACCTTACCATTATTCGTGTATACCCTCAGGCCTTGTCCGTCCCCGGGGTCCGCCCCCACAGTGGGGTGTAGGTAGCACGTGCCGGACTGTGTGTGGAAAGCCCAGGACACACAGTGGGAAAACAGCAGGCATTGGCTACCACAGTCCACCCGGGACCTCGCTGACGTCACACTCTGAGCATTTGTCACAACGTGTGTGACGTCAGACATGAAGTTGGCTTCTCCGCTGTGCGTAGTGTCACTTAGGCTTATTGCGATCATTATCACCCAGAAACACGGGAAACACATTCTCTCTCTCTCTCTCTCTCTCTGTCTGTCTGTCTGTCTGTCTGTCTGTCTGTCTGTCTGTCTGTCTGTCTGTCTGTCTGTCTGTCTGTCTGTCTGTCTGTCTGTCTGTCTGTCTGTCTGTCTGTCTGTCTGTCTCTCTCTCTCTCTCTCTCTCTCTCTCTCTCTCTCTCTCTCTCTCTCTCTCTCTCTCTCTCTCTCAAGGACAAGAATGAAAACAGGTCTGCGCACCTATTCTTTTATCCTTGGAAAATAAAGTTTCATTCATTCTCTCTCTCTCTCTCTCGCTCTGGCTCTGCGTGTGGATAAGTCACTCTGCTCCGGTCTGAAAAAAAAAAAGATGAAGACTGAAGACTAGTTAACACGACTGGCAATACAGGATTGACTCAATCAAATCGGCCCGCATCAACAGCTGCGAAATTGTCGTGCAGTGTTGCCGGCACCCTGGAGCAGATTGCTAAAAATGAACATGTTTGCTATCAAGCATGGAGTCTATTTGGCTGCAATTGGCTTTGTGCATGCAGGCCTTCTAACTATTCTATAAAGGGGAAAAAGAGAAAAAGAAAAACCTGACAGTCAAAGTTCATTTTTCAACACGAGTTGAAGCATCCCAAATTGTGCAGCTGATGCATATCACAGAGTTTTAGTCGATAAACTCTGAAGAACAGATATTTCCAAAGATTGTAAGTCCTTAGCTTTGTCGAGATTCAGCAGATTCAACTGATAATTTGATAAACAATCCAGACCAAAAAGGTGACTGCCAAGCGTGTAAAATGCAAAGAAGTACCCAACGGAGAAAGAAACACGCTTAGAAAAGACGGGTACAACACAATTTATTAATATTTCGGGTAAATACCCTTTGTCAAAATAGACAAACAAACAAACAGAGAGATTAGCTACTTGAGTGCGGATTGGTTAAATGGGTTGCAAAAACTAAAAATCCAACATTTAGGTGTTCAGCTGAACATAGTGATTTAGACGGAAACGGTTCGGAGATAGATTTCAGTCTGCCTGGCTTGTGCCCAAGACCAGACGGATATGGCCGTGCTTGACCAGTTAAAAATCCCATCTCCACTAATCAAAATAACCAGGCTACACTTAGAGCAGGTAGGCTGGAAAACAGACGAACAACATGCTTGTTGTATCTGGACAAAAAGTCTTCAGAATGTTGAAAATGGTCGGCAGACACAATGCTAAACATGCGCGAAGCGAGTTTACTTTCAGTATGTATGCTTTCCTCCCACAAAAAAACTGAGTTCTATGGGAAAGGCTGCTTTCGGAACCAGGCAAAATAACGTATACGACCTTGATAAGATGTACTTCAAAGTTCAAACCCAAAATAGTCTCTGTCTCACTTCAGGAGCAAAAGTAAACCTGCATCAACCATGCGCATCTCCCTGACCGCTATTTTGAAACTAGCGACGCGAGTATGCTTACGGCATTAACAATATCACTGTTTTAAATCTGTTATCGTAAATATGTATATATGTTTACTTGCTGATGATTTTAATTTGATCACTGGAATCAACTTGTAACTTGTATGATTGAAATTTTTCCCAAAAATGTCTTGCGCCTTATCCGGGCCGTACGTGTGCGAGGACTGATTCCCTCACGGCGAACAAATAGCGCTCGAAAAACACTTCTAAAACAAATGTCTCCTTCCTAAGGACACATATTGTTGTTATGCTTAAACCATAATTGTGGCATTAGTATTTTCGTTTCGTACCTGCAAACCAATGTTACTCTTTTGACGAACTACTTACCTCTGCGGAAACTGCGTAATCTACTATTGGTTTCAGTCAAATCGTTACACAGTCCGGCAGATCAGGTTACCTGCTAGTGATCCGCGATGGCTTGTAGACAGTTTATAGCTACTGACAGAGACTGGCTTAACACATTCTGCCCCAGGACCGAAATCCCCAAATTTTGAAGTTGCCCTCTGCAGGACTGTAATACAATTCGAGAGACAGATCGAGCATGAGAGTTCAATGGTGGTGCCAGAATAGCTTGGCGCCTATGGGCGCCAAGCTATTCTTGCACTACCCTTGAACTATCATTCTCCATCCATGTCTTGGTTGTGTTTTGTGGCGGAACTGAGTGAGTTAAGAGTGTGAGTGTGCCGCCTCACTGACTTTACGTACTGCGAAGTTGGAAACAATGAAAAAGAACCTCTCCTATGAGCGATCACCCTCATGTAAAATTAAGCAGTGCGGCGTTGTACTTTTCTGCCCGTTGAGGTTCATTGCAGTTACCGCCCATTAGTCATGAAGTAGTGTTACATTTTGAACAGGAACACTTTGACTCAATCTGCCACAGACAACAGACGAACAAGACAACAGCATACTGACTGACGAGACTCGTCCTTGGAGAGGTGAATTTGACTCTAGACGGAGTAACAGAGGCGGTAGATTGGGACTTCCAAACATGCACACATAGAGATACAAGAATTTTGTTTATCGCCCGTGCAAGAATAGCTGCCAATGAGACTCACACCAGGGGACAGGAATGAGCATGTTTTATTTAACAACCGCCACTGAATGATCATGTATGTGTGCGTGTGCATGTGTGTGTGTGTGTGTGTGTGTGTGTGTGTGTGTGTGTGTGTGTGTGTGTGTGTGTGTGTGTGTGTGTGTAATAATAAATTTATTTCAGGTTTTGCAGGCCATCAGGCCCATATGAATACAAAATACAATTTACAAACAGAAATACAGGAAGATGGTTGTAAAAAAAAAAAACACAATCACATAGCATTACATCAGCGCACATAAATAAACAAAAACAACAAAAGTTCAAAGCAAATCCCTATAATTCCTTAATTTAATGCACCCTGAAATATACATAGCAACTTTAAAGACCAGTTTATCATGTACGTTTCCACACAGCAGCTGAACTTGGAGATCGGATGGGAATCTGTAGTAAAACAGTGGAATGTACTTTTTACGTAAAGGGGAATATTTTGGACACTCGAAAAGAAAATGACACAAATCTTCAGCCTTATGCCAATCACATGAATTACATTCTGGATTAGTGATGGGTTTTCCAAATCTGGATACTCCGTTTAAAGGTAAACGGTTACATCTAAGTAAACATATTGCCCGCCTGAGTTCACAAGAAGTCAGCTGCGTAGATGTAACTGGCTCTAAGTATTTCTGTGTGGTAATGGCAGTATTCTGTGTTTGATGTAAGGGATGCATGCCAGTCCTGTCGGAAACAATCCATCAGCCGATCTTTGAATATCTGAATGAACAGAGGAGTGTTTCCAACTGACTGCATTTCCCACACATACCCAAACCCGTGCATACACAACAGAGTCTTTATTTTCGTAGCCCAGTTCGATCTACCTGAGGCATCATGCATACATAACATCGTGTAACACTGTGTTGGATATCTGTTTTCTGACATGGTAAGAAGTCTGCCAGTACTTCACCATTCGAACATAGGCATCAATATACATAGGGAATCTTCCACACTCACCCAGTGCAATATTGTTTTTTACATCTCTTCCAACACCAAGGACCATTTTACAAACCTTTATATGAACCTGCTCAATTACATCATGCCTCTGGAAACCCCAAACCTCTGACCCGTAGAGCACAATGGGCTTAATCTTGACATCAAAAATGTGAAAAACAGTGTCAGCTGGCAAGTTTTGTAATTTGAAGTATAGTTTTTTGATGCCTGCAACTGCTCTCCTGGCTTTTCCAGCTAAGTTTTCTACACATCTAGCCCAGTTCAGAGTAGAGGAAAATATCACACCAAGGTAAGTATAACTGGACTCGACTTGAATCTGCTTGCCAGCATAAAACCATTTTTCACAATTTTTCACAAAACCTCCATTTTTGAAGACCACCACTTTTGTCTTGTCCATGTTCACAGTGAGACCCCATTTTTTACAGTATTTTTCTAAACAATTAATTTTCTTTTGGAGATCTGCTACAGAGTCAGAGACAATGGCTATATCATCAGCATACACAAGAAGGAAAATACCCAATGGGTCCGCAAAAATATCAATGCCACGTGCACCGCACGATGATATTTCTGTCTCAAATTCTGAAAGAAAGATAGAAAACAGCAGTGGGCTCAACACACAACCTTGTCGCACCCCTGACATGCAATCAAAGTAGTCGGTAACTTTGGTTCCAACCCTTACAGCAGCTTTTACGTGTTTGTACATACTCTCCAGTGTCTGAAGCAACTTTCCATGAACTCCTTTACGTAACAAGAGATACAACAGTTTTGTCCTGTGCATACTGTCGTAAGCTTTAGAAAAATCTACGTACATGGTGTAAAAACGGCCACCCTGCTTGCTAAGATACGTTGCACTAGTGCCTGTAAACAAAAAATGTTGTCTATAGGACAGTCTCACTTCTCATCAAGTACGGGTTATCTTTCGCTGCTCTTTAGCGTAGGAGAACGCTCACTGAGTTCCGGCTGCTGTTTCGACAATGGCGTCAGCATTAAAGGCTAGATCGGCAAAAGTATGTGGAGGTGGAAAACATTACTGTGTTATTTGCCATAACCACCGAGGAAAAATTATTGACGGAAGAGTTGTCAAGCTACATAGCTGTCCAGCAAACAAGCAACTTAAAAGAGCTTGGGAGCAGCGCTTACGTTTGATCCGACAAGATTGATAACACGGTCAAATATCCACTTGTTTGCTCGGAACATTTTGTTGGAAAACGTGGACCTGTATTTGGTGATGATGTCCCATCTGTTTTCCCGAATCGAACTTTTAAACTCTCTACGGTTAGTAAATTATTTGAATTATTACTTGTGTTTATATTTACTGAAGCTTTATTTAGTCTTCTTTAATGAAGCTTTATTTATTAATCACACTTTGAGATTTCCTCTAGTCTATAGTATTAGTATTAGTAGTAGTAGTACTGTAGTAGTCCAGCAATGCCATCGCCCCGATGCAACAGGACAAAGAAGGTGTCACCCACACCACCACTTCATTTTCAAGATAAATAGTGGCCAATCCGTAAAATAAGCAAAAATACTGTATGAATGAAAATTGACAGTAAATGTTTTAAACAACACATCTGTGGTGTTATTATTAATAATAATGACACTCAGTTGTAATTTTAGAAGTCTTATAACAAATAAATAATTAGTAATATTATATTATATAATATTTATTATGTTGGTATCTATTTTACAGCCTGCATTAGTTTAATTTGAATATGCGATTAAAAAAAATGCAACAACTACTAGAAACCTCTACTTGTTGCCTCTAGCACTCTCTAAAGTAAACATACACAAATATTTTTGGTAAAAAGGTGTCTGTACATCGCACACCACTATGTGATGTCTTGATGTGACACAGGCCAGTCTGAAAAAGCAACAGCTTCTGGGATGCACCAACCCTTCAGGCTGAAGACTTATTTCATAGTAAATTGTATGGATAAGGATGCAGTGGCATAGCCAGACTTTTGTCATGGGGGGGGGGGGGGGGGGGAGATGGAAAATTGTTGAAACCTAGATTTAAATTTGTGTCATCTGGCACATTCTGGGAGTATTAGTAATTTATTGATGAGTTCTAAAAGCAAAAAAACATCATAAGTGGAGAGGGGGGTATATAATCATAGAAAGAGGTATATGGTCAGCTGGGTAGGGGTGGGAGGGGGGTGTTCTGGGCAACAGGACTTCCCTGGGTCCGACCCTGATGCCAACCAACCATCCCATAAGTTTATAGACGAAAACAAAAATGCACTATATTAAAACAAACACATTAACGTTTTATTGTTTTTTGCAGATATTACTAAATTTTACAAGAACAATACATGCAGATACACTTGAGTGGATAATTTTAAAGTGAACTGATACCTGAGACTGAGAGCTAAAAAACCTAAAATGAGGACCCAACAAATGTCATTGTACTCTGTGCTAAAAGTGTCTGTGTATACATTTTTTATACATTTTTTAAAAATCATTTCATCTCATGTTACATCATTTTTAACTTCATACTCATTATTTGAAAGGAACTCTGACTATGACAATGAAATAGATGCTAGTAGTTAGCACTCAGCATTTTGTAAAAAAAAAAATTAAATTAAATAATAATAAAGGGGACTGCTCGAAGTACGTTTGATAGCGCTACAAAAATGCATAGGTACTCAAGTAAACAGACATTGCTTTTTTTAATAAAGTTTATGAATTTTTTTTAATATTAACAATTTCATGTACTTTATGCCATGTAGAATACTTTATTTATATAAGAAATCAGGGATAATTGATTTTACTTATATTACAAAACTACTAACTCGCAGATCAAATTTTACACACACACACACATATGACAATAATGTAATTTATAAACAGAGTCCAAAGCACAAGAAGCACATGCTGACAAATATGAAATATTTATAATATATCATATGGCAGTGGTCAGTGGAGTCAACTGTTTACTGACCTGCATCATTTCTTTCCACAGCATCATCGACAGCATCCTCACCATCTTTTCGCAGCAGAAATGTGCCTCTTGCTCTGCGCACTAATTCTTCTTTTTTTCCACTGACAAGTTGTCCATGTTTTCGAAGAAAATCTTTTAATTGTTTCACGTTCATGCGTTCTATGTCTGCTTCCATCTTGCCGGAACTCGGTGTAGCAAAGGGAGGATACTCGTGCTTAACTTCCTTATTACAAATGGGAAAGGGCTATAGTACTGTACCCTTTACGGAAGCCAGCTTGAGCCTCAGGAATACAATCATTCTCTTCACAAAAACGAATCAACCTGTTGTTAATGACAAAACTGTACAACTTACTGATAACGTTCAGAAGAGAAATTCCTCTGTAGTTGTCAACATTTCTAGGGTTACCCTTTTTGTGTAGTGGAAATATCACAGCCATGGTCCAGCTTTCAGGGTATTCCGCCCTTTGAAACACACGATTGAACAAAGGATGCAGAAATTTCACTCACCTGCATGATGAAAAAGGTCAGTGGGCAAGCCATCAGGGCCTGATGCTTTCCCTTGCTTCATGCTATTAATAGCACTGCGAATTTCATCCTGCGTGATTTCCTCGTCAAATTTTGCATTGTGACAACCATCACAATCATCAGATATATGGTCATTCAAAACACCCTCGGTCTGTCTGCTGAAACCTGAATCATCAACATTCTGATCCACATTTAGCAAATTACGAAAATAATCATACCACACGCATGGTGAAATGACACCAGAACACAACTTCTTAAAGCCAGTCAGATACTTTATTTTTTGTCAAAATGTTCTTGCATCGTTGAGCTCATTCAAAACCCGTGCGTTGTACTCTACTTGTTTTGTTTTACACAACTTCTTAAATTCTTTCTTCATGTCAAGATACTTCCCTAAGTCGTCATGTGTGTTTGTGTGTCTGAACTGCTTCAACTGTATGTACTTGTTTTGTTTTGCTAACTCGCAGTCCGAGTCCCACCACGGCGGCTGTGCACGGGATTCACCACCCACCTTATTACCTGACCTCATTTGTCAGCCGCCTTCTGAATGAATGCTACAAAACAGGCCGACCCTTCTTCTACACTCGAGTCAAGCGCTGACGAAAAGTGTTGAAACTGAGTCTCCTGATTATCTTCAATGTATGCCCAAAAGGATTTAGCGTAGTTTTCTTTCCAAACAAATTTAACCCCTTCCTCTAGTATTATATCATCATTTAAATCATCATCATCACATGAATAAACAGACTGAATAGAAGTAAACGTGGTTACAATGGTCTGACTCGCACCTGTCTGCAACAAACATATCGGTCACTAGGTCAAACACGGATTGAGAGCATATACAGTAGTCCACCACACTTTTGCCTCTGTTGGCCACGCACGTAATTTCTCCCTCACTGTCACCTTTCGTTCTGCCATTGACAATAAACAAACAGTACTTTTGACATAGTTCTATCAGTTTCCGTCCAAAACTGTTTACGCCAATATCTTTTGACCTCCGTGGGCTTTGTGGTACATCCTCTAGCAGATCTGTTAATTCCTGTAAAGGCTGCACGTGTGTATTATCATCAATAAAATCAGTATCAGACAGACCGGCAGTGCGGGCGTTAAAATCGCCACATAATAGCCAAGGCAGCTCAGGGTGAGCACGTAACACTTGAGACATGTAGTTTTCTAACACTTCAAAACCATCAACGTTATCTTTACCATATACAACAGAACGCTCTGGAGCCACATACACAAATGCTGCCAGAACATCAGATGCAGAGTTCAAAACAGACTTACCGATCTTTAGAAACACAATATCCTCAGGTGCCTGCATTAAACGCAACACATGACAGGCTATAGATTTATGTACACACACGGCCACGCCCCCTTTCAACTTTTGTTACGTGGTGAAAAAAACACCTGATACTCTGGGAAGGTATCCTCTATAACATTTTGCTTACACGACCAGATCTCTGAAAAGGCAAAAATTTGACACTTTTCACAGAACTGCCTAAAAGAAACACTTTTCAGCTTATTTACAAGACCTTGGATATTCCATGCCATGATGCGAAATACAGAGCTACCACTTTCACCACTACCACTTTCATCATCACAGTGTGCGGGTGTGGGTTTGAGTATGGGCACTTGAGTGTGTGTGTGTGCAGGTAAGTCGTCCTTTGAAGACACATGGTGAGGGCCCTCGGGGTCTGAATGAGGGACGGGCTGTCTTCTCCTGGTTGCTGGGTCAACATGCCGGCCTGCCCCTCATTTCTGCCCCCTGCGCTCCACTGGCCTCTGGGTAGCAGCGTCGTATGCGTGGGTCTTTCCCTCAACAACGAGGGAGTCGAAGCGGAGGAAGGCCTTCTTCCCCGCCTGCTTGGCCTCCTTGAGGAAGGGTAGCAGCTTGCGGCGCACGTCCCTCACCCGAGGGGTGAAGTCCTCAGAGATGTAGACCTGGGACTTGTTCTCCTTCAGCGTTCTTCGCTCAAACAGGATCCGCTCCTTGTCTTTGTACTTGTTGAAGCACACGATGATGGGGTGGGGCGCCTTGCCCCCCTTCAGACGATGGGCACGCTCCACCTCGATCTCCTCCTCTATGCCCATCTCGTCCTTCAACATTGACTTCACAGTTTTCTCACAGTCCGCCCAAGTCTCTGAGCGCCCCTGGGGGTGGGGGATTCCGTGAAATATCAGATTCTTGCGTCTGCTCCGCCCCTCCAAATCATCCAGCTTATCCTCCAGCTGCGTAACTTTCTCCTTCAACTCTTTGTTTTCTTTCATCACCGCAGTAAAGTCACTCTGAATTTTGTCCATCTGCTCCTGCATTGTAGCTTTCATACTTTCCATCTTTTTGTCCATCACATTCAACATTTTAAACACATCAGCAATAGTCGGCTCAGACACTGCGTTTGCCTCACCCCCCGGGCGACTGGTTGTCTTGGTTCCCCTGGCATGTCAAAAGAGTCTGTCGTTTCGGTGGGCCTGGGTTCGCTTCGACATCGCCACACCGAAGCAGAAAGCCGACCAAAAACACGAGTATGACTGCCACCACTGCTGACACTGACAGTGCGGTAACGTAGGGCTGCCTTCCTCTATGCTTTGCGTGCCATGAAGTTTTGAAAAGTCCAGTAAAAGGTACCGCAAATGGCACGAAAAGCTACCAAACTGATCGGCATGATGAGCTGAATCACCCTGTCGTTGTTCTAAAGGCACTTATTAAGTAATTATGTTGCAAAATGCTAAAAATGTGCGGAGCCGCTCTTCTACTGTGTGACGTCGATCGTGAGCACAACTCACCCCCTCTGTGTGTGTGTGTGTGTGTGTGTGTGTGTGTGTGTGTGTGTGTGCGTGTGTGTGTGTGTGTGTGTGTGTGTGTGTGTGTGTGTGTGTGTGTGCAGTAAGTGTTAATAGTTTGCAATATCCCCGTAATAATGATCATAGTTATGTCTTACAATAATGATGGACAAAAAGGAATACCTTAAATAATGAAGTTTGAATGTCGTAATATGAAAGACTTTTCTGTTCTTTTTCCTCTTTGTACAAAGGGGAGTTCCTTCATTATACGCTAAAAAAAGCAATCCAGACCAATGGAAATTATCTGGTACGTGCGTGCGCCTCCTGAAATGGATTGTGAAAAGAAGGGTACAAAAATATTAGTTGAGGCAAGACAACCTTGATAACCCGTTGCCATCGGCGATTTTTAGCTATCGAAGCCCAGCTGCCGTGAAGCACCGCTTTAACCCTTTCCGTGCCGAGAAAATGGAAACACCACAGCACTGCAAGAGGTGTAGAATCTCATGAGCCCCCTTAGTTGCAATGGGTTTATGAGGATCTGTGCCGTTTGCTGACGCCACTTTGTGTCCATGTTCCCTGGAACAGCTAGAGCGTTGTGGTGTTGAATGTACAGAGATTGCGCTAACACAGTCCGCGTCAGCTGGCTCTGAACTGGCTAACCCTGTGGCTGTCGGGAGCGGGTTTTGCTGCAAGGACTTGTATAATTGTATGTCTGACTATAAGAATGGACACCCCCCCCCCCCCAAGAAAAAAGAATAAATAAATAAATAAATAAAATAAAAATAAAACAACAACAACAAACAAACAAACAACAAACAAACAAACAAACTCAATCATTAGTTATATTATATTGAGCCACATTTTGCTTGATATATATCGTGTCGACAACAGGCAGATGTGATTACGAGACCCAAATCAAATTGTCCGAGTGTTCAGACGCCGAAGACATTTTGATTTTGGTCAAGTCATCGCGTTGTTACGTTTGTGGTTGTGTTGTTCTTTTTAGGGTATGTGTGTGTTGATCATAGGAAAGATCCGATGTTCACTTGAGTTATTTGGATAAGAACCACGTACCTTTTTGTATGATTCGTTTTCTTTTGCATGGAGAATTACGATCGATTTTTGTTGTGTAGTTAGAATGTTGCATATCTCGCTACATGGTTGCTGAAGTCCGACCTAGTGTAACCTGGAAGTTTCCGGAAAAGGCGCGTACATTCTAGTGACCTCATATAAAAATGTCGTCAACGTTTTGTAGTACACATGTTAGCTACATTTCGCAACATTTTCCGGAATGCGCCTAGGTGTTAGTGGAAGATTGTAGATATATATAGAGTGTTCTTTTAATGAATATTAATGAGTTCTGGTTACGTTTTCTTTCTGATTGGTTGAGTTGTGTCATTTGCCGCATTGTTCTGGAAATCTATAATAGGATAAAAGAGGGTGTTAAGAAATGATGTGCATTGTATGGGAGACGCAGTGTGTCAGTGTTGTGGATACATTGAATGAGACAGTGTACCGACGTGTACGTTGTATGCATTTGTGGATGCATTATGCTGAGAGTGCATAGCGAGAATAAAGTACTGTTGGAACTGTTACTCCAGTGTGGTCCACAACCTTGTGCCACGTGTGACGAGATGCAGATGAGTGAATTTTCTTTACAAGAACCCTATGTGAGTGTTTCGTGTGATTACATCATACTACGACAATGCCTACCACGTAACACACGTCTGTCGGTTATCGACACTATATGAAGCAAAATTTGGCTCAATATAATTTATGTACCCCGTCCAAAACAAAACTTCACCTCGCGTCCTCCAGTCTGCGGCTGATATAATTTATGTACCCCGTCCAATACAATACTTCACCTCGCGTCCTCCAGTCTGCGGCTGATATAATTTATGTACCCCGTCCAATACAATACTTCACCTCGCGTTCTCCAGTCTGCGGCTGATATAATTTATGTACCCCGTCCAATACAATACTTCACCTCGCGTTCTCCAGTCTGCGGCTGATATAATTTATGTACCCCGTCCAATACAATACTTCACCTCGCGTTCTCCAGTCTGCGGCTGATATAATTTATGTACCCCGTCCAATACAATACTTCACCTCGCGTTCTCCAGTCTGCGGCTGATATAATTTATGTACCCCGTCCAATACAATACTTCACCTCGCGTTCTCCAGTCTGCGGCTGATATAATTTATGTACCCCGTCCAATACAATACTTCACCTCGCGTCCTCCAGTCTGCGGCTGATATAATTTATGTACCCCGTCCAATACAATACTTCACCTCGCGTCCTCCAGTCTGCCGCTGATATAATTTATGTACCCCGTCCAATACAATACTTCACCTCGCGTTCTCCAGTCTGCGGCTGATTGCGGTGTTCAGACAAAACGTGTGATTGGCAGACGACTGCGTTTCGGACTACCGACTGAGCGCGCAGATTTCGTCCCACTATGCAAATATCCGCAGTGCTTTCATCTCGTAATTAGATCACAGATGATGACTGAGAATGCCCGCAGGTTTGTTTATTTTTTTCTTTTTCTCGGGTTGTCGTTATCGCTAGCGGGCTAGCGGGCGTCTTGTCAATTTCACTCGTGCAGCGATTCGTTTCGCAAGTTTGCTGGTGTCTGCGTGCGTATGGGAAAAAAACTTCGCGCGTTCCTTCACTAAGAAGTATGTCATCACATCAGAATAATCAATAAAGAACTCGCTAATAATGTAGTATGCTCATATTTTGCCTTTCCGTTTCGCCAAATGCAAGTATTCAGTTCAGCCGGGCCTGCAAAGGAAAGTATATCAAGCAAAGCGACGTGAGTGTTCCGCTTCATTAACGTTATGCACAGCAAATCGGGAAACAATATGAACCTATCCTATTCCCAACTACCCTCATGTAAAATTCAACTTGACTGTGCGGCTTTTGTACTTTTCAGTGCTTTGAACTGAAATAAAACTCAATGTGTGCAGGTTTGGGAAAAGCGAGATTTTTGTCGTATTGCAATGGAAATCTCGCTTGAAAAATTGAACTTGCCTTTTTCCTTACCAGTTTTCTCGCGGAAATGATTTATATGAAGCAATGGCAGTGATGTTGGTTTGAGACTGTGTTGTTCTATATTTCTGCAGTGTTCCAGTCGAAATCGGCTGATAATAAGAATAAGAATAAGAGTACTTTATTATCTCAAAAGAGAAATTCGTTTCGCCACCTCAGGTGCAACTCGCAATCAGCCACACGTACACAACTGTTTTCAAACAAATGGACAATGGCTCCGGACGGGTGGAGTCCGTCGCCAAGGCACCAAAGGCCCCAACCCGACCAGAACCTCCCTAATACAAGCAAACTAAAGACGGCCCTATCTTAGTATCTCTGTAACACATAATATAATGGTTTTTTTTTAACTTTGTGCTTGGCTGAGACTAGTTACACAAATAACAAAAATACGCACACACAAAAAAAGACAAATACTTTCACAGTTGCTACCTGGGGGCCCGTCGCCATAAGGACAGCGCCAGCTATTAAACAGTCTCTCCGGCATAAACCGTCACCACCTTAATTATAACTTAACTAGTATATAACTTCATAGTCATTTTTAAAGTAATAGTAGTAAAACTACATCCTTAACGTGAAAGCAGTCAAAAATGGTTTCTAAAGGGTACACACGCTGTTCAGTAAGAAACACAGTCACTGCGTCTGGGATGTACTGTCATCACATCATTCGGCTGGAATGTGGGGCCTGAAGCTTCCTGGTACTCGCTTCGTTGAATGCACTAGCGCTATTCCGTAGGCAGTGATGTTGAGCGTGGCATGGGAAAAGCCCCTCCTGAGATGATAAAAGTGGAGAAAAGCACGTTGGTTGTACTGCCACAGCATAACGCGCGCTGTTCTTCTGATATCCGCATGGTACAACAAGAATCAGCGTGTATCAAATCCCAGCATCGCACAGCGGATAAAATATACTGAAAATCCAATTAACAGTCACAGCACATCAAAATGCCAAAAGTCATCAAAAAGAAATACCGGTCGTGATGCAGCATTGCAGGGCCTGACATCGTATATCAAACGAAGGAACAATGTCTGCTAGAATACTGCCGGTGACGACCATTTCTGCCGGAGATGGCGGCCAGGAAGTGTTGCATGGCCGTCATCTTGTCTTGATGGAGCCAAGGACTAGTAAACAACAAATAAAAAAAACAAAAAACGTTATTAGTCGTTTGATGTAAAAATAACGGAAGGAATGTGTCCCGTCTCCTCCTGATTCACACGTCTGGCTCATTACATTCAAATTAAAATTAAGTTAAAACTCAGTGCTACTTGAGTTCTGCTTTACATTTTGCCTGCAGATTAAGATCTTTGAACCGCCATTTTCTGCAGCAAACCGCCGGCAAACCAATCAGGCGAAAAGATGCACCCCATCTTGGTAAGCAAGAGGCTAACTTGGATTCTCATAATCCCCTGCTACTGCAGGACAAGGACACACATGAATCTTTTGGTGTGTCCTTAACCCATTTAGCCCCGACGCCCTACAGCAGGAGGTAGATCGACCATGGTAAGGTTTTTGAGCGTACAAACGCTACAAGGATGAGTGCTGGCTCTGATGGCATCTCTGGCCACGTTTTGAGCCACTGTGACTCGCAGCTCTGTGACATCTTCCATACAATCTTTCAAGCCTCTCTCGAACTGCAAATGGGTTCCCACCATGTGGAAAATGTCTATAGTTGTCCCAATTCCTAAAAAGACCCGCCCTTCTGTACTTAAAGATTTTCGGCCTATTGCGTTGACATCTCTCGTGATAAAAACCTTTGAGAATTAGTCAAATCTCACCTCATGAACTGTACAGCACATTTATTGGACCCTCTGCAGTTTGCGTACAGGCCTGGAAGAGGGGTCGAGGATACCACGTTAACGCTCTTAAACCTTATCCACACTCACCTTGAGAAGGGTAAAACTCATGCTAGAATTTTATTCCTGGATCTGAGTGCCGCGTTTAACACGCTCCAACCACACTTGCTCTTCAGAAAACATACCACTGGTTTTAAGCTGAGTAACAGATTGGCCTCGTGGATCCAAGACTTCCTCGTGTGTAGACCGCAAAGAGTTAGGGTAAACGGCACATTGTCTACTGTTAAATCTGTTTCTACAGGTTGACCGCAAGGCTGTGTGCTTTCACCACTCTTATTTATATTGTACATAGTGACTGCAGGAGTGCACACAGTGACAGGCATTTGATTAAGTTCTCAGACGATTTTGCTATGCTTAACCTGCTCTATGTTGACGAAACCAGTCACGGTCCAGTCGTGCAGGATTTTTGTGTACTGGTGCCGTGACCTTTTTATGTGCATCAATGCTTCTAAAACAAGAGATATGTGCATAGACTTTAGGGAAAAAAAACCTCAAACCCAGTCAGACACTGTCATTTTGATGAAATAGTGGGAAAGGTGACGGAGTACAAATACCTTGGAAACACCATTGATGACAAACTTAAATAGGACAGTCAGTGTGATGTTTTGCACAAGAAAGGGCCAACAGCGCCTGTATCCTTTTAGGAAGCTGCGCAAGTTTAATGTTGACAACTCTGTTTAACTCTCTTTTATCAGTCTGTTATTCAAAGTGTACTCGCCTTCTCCTGTGTTTGTTGGTTTGGGAAATTTAGCCTAAAAGATAAGACTAAGCTCCAGCGCATTATAAACATCAGTAGCAAGATAATTGGTGTTCAGCAGCCCTGCCTTTCTTCTTCGTATGAGAAGCAGGTGCTTAACAAAGCCTTCAACATTGTATCTGATGATACTCATATTTTATCCGAAGAATATGCCTTTTTGCCTTCCTCCAGATGAAGAACTGTGACGTGCAAAACAAATCGCAGACGTCTTTCTTTCCTGCCATCATCTATCCGTCTCCTAAATGATGCCATGGCATAGACCTATAGTCATGGCATAGACCTATAGTCATGGCATAGACCTATAGTCATGGCATAGACCTATAGTCATGGCATAGACCTATAGTCATGGCATAGACCTATAGTCATGGCATAGACCTATAGTCATGACATCATTTGAAGGACGGTCAAGATGTCAGCCTCAGGCCTATGCATTTGCAATGTCATGTGATAAGCAAGTGTGTGTGTGTGTGTGTGTGTGTGTGTGTGTGTGTAAGCGGGGGGGGGGGGGGGGGGGGGGGGGGGGGGGCTGGTTGTGAGTGTGCGTGCGTGTTGTTTGTGCGCGTCGTATAAGGTAGTGTCGTCTCAGTCAATTTTGAAGAACGTTTTCTTTCTAGGTGGATATTAACATTGCAGATGGTTGTGATGTTATATACCTGCACATACTGTAATTGGTCGGTTTGTTCTAGTCGGTCAAATGTATTTATTTGTTTTTTGTTACCATTTGTTGTTTTTACAACTGTTTTACAAAATTCCGCTGCAAACAAATTTCCCATCTTGGGAGAATGAAGGTATTCGTATTCGTATAATTCAAGGGTAGCGTCAGATTAGCTTGGAGCCTGAATCTGGCTCTAGCCTTAAATTATCATGGTCAGTCCAACTCCTTCAACTGGTACATTGTCGATAGGTAACAACTCCAATAGTTTGGGAAATGCGGTCGCGGAGTTAAATGGCTTAACTCTCTTGCTGTCTTGCTGAAACAGACGAGCATGAGCTCATGAGAATCTATTCCTGATGCTGACCAAAAATGTTCCTCAGTCAACCCTTTGACTGCTGGTAGCGGTTTTAGTCACGACAAAACCCGCCCCCGACAGCCAAAGTGTTAACCCGTTCAGCGTCAGCTGACGCGAACTGTGTTTACGCAATCTTCGTTAATTCAACACTACAACGCTCTAACCGTTCCAGGAAACATGGGTACAAAGTAGCGTCGAGCAACGGGCACAGATCCCCATTAACCCATTCAGCCCTGACGCACTACAGCAGGAGATGGTTCGACCATGATAATTCAAGGGTAGTGCCAGATTAGCTTGGCGCCTGTCGGCGCCAAGCTAATCTGATACTGCCCTTGAATTATCATGGTCGACCCATCTCCTGCAACTGGTGCATAGTCATTGGATGACGCCTCCAAATTTTGGGATATACGGCCGTCGGGCTGAATGAGTTAAGTGAAATTCTACACCTCTTGCAGTGCTGTGATGTTTCCATTTTCTCGGCACTGAAAGGGTGAAAGCGGTCTGCTCTACGGCAGCTGGGCTCCCATAGATAAATTTCGCCGATGGCACCGGGTTATCAAGGTTCTCTTGCATCAACGCATACTTGTCTACCCTTCGTTTCACACTCTGTTTCAGTAGGTCAGTGCGCGCACGTACCAGAGTATTTCCACTGCTTTTCGGGCGCTTAAGGAAGGAATTCCCCTCTGTACAAAGAAGTAAAACATCAGAACAGTTTTGCATTTTACGACATTCAAATTTTATAATTGAAGTCATTCCTTTTGTCCAGCATTATTGTAAGACATAATATGATCATTAATAAAGGGGATATTGCGAACACTTTATCTTTAACTGTCTGGCGGAGTAGGTCGCTTTAAGTCGATCAATAATGCAACGCCCCAAAATTGCTTATTCCGTTTCAGGAGTTATTTTACAATTAGAACTGATTAATACATTATGCTGACCCCCTGTACAGTAGAAAAAGACAGCGTACAAGGACTGCAGGAGTCGTTTCGCTGTATCGCCCAGATCACTGCGGCATGCGTCCTCGCAGCAGTCGCACTGTTAACTCATTTGCGGCCAGCCGCATCCGGATGCGCGGCATAAGCCGCGCATCCGGATGCGGCTTGCCGCGAATGAGTTAACCCATTAGCTCCTGAGGCTGAAAGTTTTAAAATGTGCGTACTGTCTTATGAAGGCTACTTTAAACATTAGAAGACAGATCTACCGTTTGAGTTTAATGATGGTGCCAGAATAGCTTGGCGACTACGGGCGTCAAGCTATTCTGACGACATCCTTGAACTATACCTCAAACTGTGGTTTAACCCATTGCGTCCCAGGTACAAAAATCCTCAGACTTTGGAGTTGTCCTCCGAGGACTGCATTACAATTAACAAGACAGATCGACCATGATAGTTCAAGGGTGGTGCCAGAATAGCTTGGCGCCTATGGGCGCCAAGCTATCCTGGCACCACCCTTGAACTATCATGGTCAATCTATGTCTTGCGTTGGTGTGTCCGGACTGAATGAGTTAATAAATAACTCAAATAACTAATCACAAACTGTGGCAATGTATTGCGAGCGAGAGGCGTATAATTATTGTCATAAGCCCCTGCCGCTGATGAGTATATATCTCATTGTGCCCGAGGTACGAAATCCCCACATTTTGGAGTTATCCTCTGAAGACCGCATAACAATTCAGGAGACAGATCGACCATGATCGTTCAAAGGTGGTGCCATCACCCTTGAACATTCAAAACAGTTTTCCGTAGCAGTATAAGCCTACGTACCCACTCCATTAACTCATTCGAGACGTGCCGCCTCCGGATACCTCGGCTTCAAGCCGCGTAGTCGGCAGCGGCACGTCTCGAATGAGTTAAGTCTTTTCTCATATGACACATGTACCGATGTTGTGCATAACAAGCAAATAAATATTTATGAAAATGCCTGGTATACTTTCCTCCCCCAAAAGATACAATCCGAATGCTTGCATTTATCAAAATGAAAACGGATCTTTGCTGAAAGTAGCATGAGCAATGTGCCACCAGATCAATTTTCTGCCTTGATATCTAGCCACGCGAAATGCGTCACTACACATGCGGGGGAAATAGTTCTCACTAAACAATTGTATGCAGTAAATACGACCTACGCACGTGTTCCTCAAATCTTACGTCTTGCGTAAATCGTTTTTCCAATTTTTTTTTTTTTAGATCTCGAATGCCTTGTCAGCAACAGCAGGCTAATAGAGATCCATGACACGACTGTTGCACATTTCTACGCCCCCAAAATGTCGTAAGCAAGATGAGGATTTCATCCCAATATCTACAGTATTGTTTTGATCTCACATGCGATTTTCTTACAATCAAAGTTGTTAGTATTTTTTAGGCTTATCCTTCTGATTCATCTCTCTCCACTCTCACCCACCCTACGCCCCCCCCCCCCCCCCCGATCCGCACAAACACTGACACACATGGCGCCAGTTATACGTTCTGTGCGCTGGCGTAGCAACAGCCCTTCTGAAGAAGAAGATGGGAGGGCCAATGTTCACAAAGCCTTTTCTATACTGCATGCATTTTTCAATTTTTTCCACATTATGTTCGCAGACATCATAACAAATATAGACTGTCATAACAAACAAAGACTGTCTTCCTAAATCAAATTGTCAGAAAGGGAGAGCATTGCTTCACCCATTCACATGTATAACACCAGATATATATATATCTTTGATAACACAGACTTTTCGTGCTGTACGTCATTTAGGAACATTGTATAACACTGACGTGTTTGGCGTTTTTACGTCAGTCACTGTCATTGAGTCGTGAAAGGCACGCAAGGGTCTCTTCCATGCAGTCTCTTCCATGGCTTTGGTGGGAGTGAAACGTTTTTCGACAATTTTCAAAAGTAAATTAATTATCACTCAAAAGGTTGAAGAGGGTAAAAGCTAGCTAACGAATTCATTCAATATCTTCCATTAATCTAGCTATACGCTAAATATATGTTGAGAATAAGAAGATGAGGATTTCATCGCAAAGTCTGTCGTATTGTTTTAAGCTGAGATGCGTTTATCTTTTAGCAACATTCAGAGTTGTTCATATTTTTAGGCTTATTATGCTGATCCATATCCTTCCTCTCTAAGCCAACCCCTGATCAAGACACACGTCGGCGCACACAAATAAAGACGGACACACGGCGCTTCTCGCCATTAGTACGCTCTGTGGGCTTGTGTAGCGACAGGTATCCATCTCCTACTCTAACCCACCCTCTGATCCTCACACACTGGCACACAGAAATAAAGACGGACACACGGCGATTCCCGCCATTCGTAAGCTCTCTGGACTGGCGTAGCTATTCTGAAGAAAAATGATAGCACGAGCAGCGAAATGACGTCACTTCAAGCTTCACGTCATGGCACCACGACGCCGTGTTCATAGTGACGACTCGATGTTATACGTCATTCATCGCAGTACTAACATTTGACGTATCAGAGGATCAACTTAATAATTTTCTTGCTGATTTTCACGTCTAGGGCTTACATGTCACAATTTTGTCCTAATCGTACCCCAGGCCGGGACAAACAGCAGGCTTATGCAAACACTGTTTACGAAAAATCATGAGGGTATTAATGAGAATATAGTTTTTTCGGAAAAGAAAAATTAAAGTTATGTTAGCTGTTTTACAAATGACTCCTAAAACATGATGCAGAAAATTGTCTAATTTTCACACCTAGGGCATACAGGTCACAATTGACCTAATCGTACCCGACAGCCGAGACAAACTGTAGACTTACGTAAAAGTATGCGATTATTAATGAGAAGATTGTTTTTATCGTAAAAAGTTTCAATTATTTTAAGATTAACCCATATAATTCGTGAAATTAATTCCCAAATCGTGAAAAAAAAATTAAATATTTAATTGTCACTCAAAAGGTTGTAGAGGTACAATGCTGGTTAACAAACTCATTCTCCCTTATATCTAGCTATATGCAAAATAAAAATAAAAATAATAAAAAAGAAATATTACAGACTCCAGTGTGGATCACCCGTTTTTTGTGAAACGGCCATTTTCTCGCCAAAGAGATTCTCAATCAAAAAATCGAAAACAAAAGTGTCGAGAATTCTGTTAGGAACAATATACAATTTCAAGCTTGTCTGTCCTCAAACGCGGGCTCTAGTCGCTATCACACACACGCACACACGCACGCACGCACGCACGCACGCACGCACGCGCTCACGCGCGCACGCGCGCACACGCGCACACGCACGCACACGCGCACACACGCACACACGCACACACGCACACACACACACACACACGCGCGGAGACAAAAGCCTCAGAGTGGGTTACCTACCATTTTATGTGAAAATGGGTTCGCATATTTCTATTTATTCTAGGGCTCTGGAATTGATGCGAATGTTTAGAACTCACCTTATAACTAAGCTCTATAACTTAAAATAAAATAGACATTTTCTAGAATCAGAACCACAAGATGGAAAACAAAATGGGTTTCTACCAATAAAGTGGGTGCCTCTCACACACACAAACTGGCATTACAGTCAAAATGGGTGTCTTCACAACAGGAGTCGTCTGTAATAAGGTCAAGTTCATTGATTACTTCTTTTTCACATTAATTTTTTTTTTCAACTTAATGTGTATGTATGCTTTAACATTTTTAACATTGTATGGTGCAAATTGAATAAACACTGGCCGGTAACCTTTGGATTATGATTTTTACAGAGGAAATCTTTTAAACATTGCTACGTTTTGTTCTTCTGAAGCAAAACAGTTTATCATGGCATTTATGTGAGAATCAACATCATGTATTCTGGAAATTAAAGGACTTTTTTATGTACTCTGGAGTTTCAGACAAACAGCAGCAGAGCATTTTGAATATTAACCCTCATCATTCGGAATACACCAGTGTGTGCAACAAGTGTAACTGAAATAGTCCAAGGGTAGTGCCAGAATAGCTTGGCGCCTCTAGGCGCCAAGCTATTGTGGCACCACCCTTGAACTAAAGCCATTGTTCTATGTCCTCATCTGTAAGTACTGTAATGTAGCTTGCATATAATTATAGCAGTGTACAAATTTGAAGCTTTTAGCCTCAGTATGATGCGGGTCAAAAAGTGTTGGAAAAATATGAAAGATAGAAAAAGACCCAGACGAATAAACTAACACTTAACTTATTCTACCCCAGACACACCACAGCAAAATAAAGATCAACCATGATAGTTCAAGGGTGATGCCAGAATAGCTTGGCGTCTATGAGCGCCAAGCTATTCTGGCATCACCCTTGAACTATCATGGTCGATCTGTGTCCTGCACTGCAACGCAGACTTCAGAAGACGACTTCAACATTTGGGGATTCCGGTCTTGAGGTAGAATGAGTTAAAATGACAGAACAGAACACTGACATTAATTAATTAACTGACAACATAAGACATCACTTGAATCTTCAGCCTTTATTAATCACATCAAAGGTGCATGCATGTAAAAACACAGTAATTGTTTGTAAACGCTTCAAATCAAACAATGAAGAGCAGTCAAACCTTTTTCTGACAACTTTGTGATGAGGAAAACTAGTTCGTGCCTTCGGCACGTAAAGGGTTTCCGCGACTTATGTGCCTCTATTCATAAAATGAAGAGAGAAATATAATACCGAGTTCTAGCAAGTACGACAATAAAGTTTAGCCGAGCTGGTATACCTCGTCCAGTGCCTAGGTTAAATGCACCAGCGGTGCCAATGTTGCTATTTTGGCACCAGACCGGTCGTTCGGACCGGTCTGGTGCACCCGATCGGTTTAGAGCGTGTGCTTTCTGCATCTGTAATGGGCAACCTAGGAGAAAGAATCACGTGACCGTCGTTTGATTGCTGCAAAATAACATGAATAAAGAATAAACCCTTTCCCATATATGCAATCCGGCAATAATGCATTCATCCTTATGCTAGCACCACGAAGCATTACGCGATTTGGCAGATTTGAAAAATAGCTTTTTTTAATCCTCAATGGAAGTGATTTTGCGACATCTGCGTCGTTTGCGGCAGGAAGCACCGTCATAGTTTAAGTTCGAGAAATGAGCGCACTGCATGTACAATGGACTTGATTCAGTCGTGTGGGGCATGACACAAGCCTCCGCCATCTCAACACAAAACTGGCGTGTTAGGGGAGGTAAAAGGCGCGGCTAAAAGTTAAAACCGCAAATGAACCTTTTTTTCGACCTCGATCACAATCTTCCGCGTGAACGTACGAGACCACACTACAAGTGCAGAAGCCAACCTGCGCGCGCAGTTCTGGTGCACATGACTGGTCCGAGCGACCGGTCTGGTGCGAAAATAGCAACAATGGCGCCGCTGGTGCGTTTAACCTAGGTAGAGGGCAAGGTATACCAACTCAGCTAAGGTTTACGCTTCCTGTGACTTTTGAAACAATGCACAGCAGGCAAAGTGTACTTTATAGTAACAAAAAAGTTAGAGACATTTCCAAAAAGATCCAGGCGTACATCAGATAAAAGCAAACTATACACACTGAAATAATAACACTCTTGTAATAAATCTTTAGGTTGACAATGGTTTTCTTATCTTATTATTGTCTTTCGTCCCGATTGGTTGTACATTGCTGAACGTCCCGACTTTTTCAGGACATGCCAGCACTGCTTGTGAAAATAAATAAATAAATAAATGAACAGAATATTGAATGTATGTCGCCAGCCGGTCTAATACACTAAATAAACCTAAGACCATTTAGCAACACACATCCAAAATCAAGAGAGATACCAAAAAATGATTCAGACCAAAAAGGTGACTGCCAATCGTGTAAAAATGCAAAGAAGTACCCAACGGAGAAATAAACATGCTTAGAAAAGACGGTTACAACACAATTTATTAATATTTTGGGTAAATCCGCTTTGTCAAAGCAGACAAACAAACAGAGAGATCAGTCGCTACTTATCTTCATTCGCAGAAGGAATGTGCCACATTGCTTCTGCGAGTGAACATAAGTAGCGACTGATCTCTGTTTGTTTGTCTGCTTTGACAAAGCGGATTTACTCAAAATATTCATAAATTATTCTAAGCGTGTTTGTTTCTCCGTTGGGCACTTCTTTTCAAGAAATACAGGCAGCGCAGACAGTAGGGAGAGCTTAAAAAAGAAAAATACAAGTTAATATACCAAGGGTAGACAGAAACACGTGCCCCAGGATTGAGAGGAAAACCCACCCTGTGGGGCTGACCATGGTGACCCTAGGAACTAAAAAGTAGTTAACCCCACACAAGTCCCCCAGGGCAGACCTGGGTGGGGGCCAGTGTTTAGTTGCAAAGTAAGGTTAATGTTACACAGCATACAAAATGATCCAGGTGTACATCAGATAAACGCTATACATGCTGAAAACAACCGAATAATAACGCTCTTGTAATAAATCTTATGTTGACAATGGTTTTCTTACCCCTTATTATTGTCTTTCGTCCCCAACCATTCTTCCGTTTGCAGAGTTTTAAATGTTATGCAGTATGCAAAATGATCAAGGCGGCCCAGCCCCCATAGTAACACTCTTGTAATAAACCTTTATGTTGACAATGGTTTTCTTACCCCTTATTATTGTCTTTCGTCCCCAACCATTGCTTACCCCTTATTATTGTCTTTCGTCCCCAACCATTGCTTACCCCTTATTATTGTCTTTCGTCCCCAACCATTGTTCCCGTTTGCAGAGTTTTAAATGTTATGCAGTATAGTATACAAACTGATCCAGGCGGACCAGCCCCCATAGTAGCACTCTTGTAATAAATCTTTATGTTGACAATGGTTTCCTTACCCCTTATTATTGTCTTTCGTCCCCAACCATTCTTTCGTTTGCAGAGTTTTAAATGTTATGCAGTATACAACATGATCCAGGCGGACCAGCCCCCATAGTAGCACTCTTGTAATAAATCTTTATGTTGACAATGGTTTCCTTACCCCTTATTATTGTCTTTCGTCCCCAACCATTCTTTCGTTTGCAGAGTTTTAAATGTTATGCAGTATACAACATGATCCAGGCGGACCAGCCCCCATAGTAGCACTCTTGCAAAAAATCTTTATGTTGACAATGGTTTTCTTACCCCTTATTATTGTCTTTCGGCCCCAACCATTTTTCTGTTTGCAGAGTTTTAAATGTTATGCAGTATACAAAATGATCCAGGCGGACCAATTCCATAATCATACTCTTGTAATAAATCTTTATGTTGGCAGTGGTTTTCTTATCTTATTATTGTCTTTTGTCCCCAGCTGGCTGTTTCTTTTTGCAAATTCAAAGTTATACAGTATACAAAATGATCCAGGCGTCCATTAGATAACAAAAAAAGCATGCTATACATGCTGAAACCAACCCAATAATAACACTCTTGTAATAAATCTGTATGAAAACAAAAATGCCGTGAGTGTCGGAGAATCTCAATTCATTTCTTTTGTAACTTTTGTAACTTTTTCAGTCTGTTGCAGGCGTAATCCTTAATGTTTGTCCAGCGCCTATGTCTAAGTGTGGGCTCTTCTGCGATTGCCTGCTGTATCTCAGCCTTTCCAGGAAGTTTGTTCATGACGAGGTGTGTCTTGAAACGAGATTAAGCAGCTTTCTCTTCAGCTTTCCCCCATGGTTTCCTTGTAAATTTAGCTTTCTTTCGAACAGGAGCTGACGCAGTACTGTCATCATCAAAACTATCTAGATTGTCATCAGGCTCTGGATGGCTTTTCTCTGTCATGCTCATTGATTCCTGTGTTGTTGACTGCTAATTGCTTCATTCACAGGTGCTGTTTCCCCCAAAACCTCTCTGCGAGTTTCTGATGTATCTTCATTGTCAAAGTCAATCTCTTCATCATCGCCCAGCTCAGCGCTAATGCAACTCTCAAAATCTGTCATCCCATTGTTAACTGACAGAAGAATCTTTGCCACTTTTGCCTTTTGAAGGACGTCTTGAGGTTGGCCGTAGATATGGCAATGTATCCAACTATCATGACTAAGGAAGTATGCCACCTGATCCTGGTCTAACTCTGAGATAGCCATTGACTGAGCAAAAGTTGCAACCTGCTTCCATAACTGAGTAAATGTGAACATGGCTGGGTTTGACCCCTGTGCTTCCAGCGCATGTGCCTTCAGAACATCATGGCCTCTGTAAGGCCTCTGACCAGAAGGTGTGGCAAAGATGTACTGGGAACCAGCAAGAGCTGGCGCTGATTGCCTCATTTGAAGAATTCTGTCTACAGTTGTCATCATCTTCTTCGTCAGCAAAATGGGAACACTCCTATTAAACTTGCCTCTGATTTCCACTCGCTGAAAATGATTCACCATTTTCTTCTCAATCTCTGTGAGACCTTTCAAAATATCTTGATTGGTGATCGATCCAATCTTAGCATTCTGGAAGTCTGACTCCTTCATTCTCTGAACTTCTCCCCCTCGTTTTCGGTTGAAAAGTGATACAGCGCAAAGAGTTGCTTTAACCACTGTTGGATAATCTTCGGAAAACATCCTTGTCTCAAGAAGCTGTTGGACCTTCCTCACATCTTCACATGATGGGATCAGCTTGGGTTTGTTCATGGTCATTTTCCCGACCGACTGGGCTGCTGTAGCGGACACACAATCATACCAGTCCCCGTTGAAGACAGAGTCAAACTGCTGTGCCTCAGAGAGCTCCTGTTTTTCTGTTTGTTTGTTTGTTTGTTTGTTTGTTTGTTTTGGTTTTTTTTTTTTTTAGTCTTTTTATTTTCGACCAAACTCGATCTGTAATCATTATTCGATACTGCAAAATTCTCTCCCCTGACAGTACTATTACCTACTTAGCGCCAAGCTAATGTGGCACTGCCCTTGAATTATCACGGTCGAGCCATATCCTGCTGTAGTGGATCGGGGCTAAACGGGTCAGATTTTATAGCTACGAGTTGTAAGTCTGACTGTAACGCTAAGCCTGACCGACAAAATGTCACTGCTGGAGACGAACTGAACAAATTTAGTTCCGGTGTCCAGTGTTGGCAACACTCGTTCTCAACTAAAGGCAAGGGCGGATCTGGGGGAGGGGGGGGGGTCAGGGGTTTCAGTGGGACCCTCCCTAACCCAAAATTCTTTAAAATGCTATATCGAAGTCCTTTTTTGGGTTGTATGACCCCCCCCCCCCCCCTCTCATCGACCCCCCGTTGATTGATATCAGTTTGGCGAATGGTGAAAGTCTTAACATGCACACGCTCGTCTCCGGGCCCCGGCCCGCCAACCCCCACCCCCACTCTTCCCCACCCACACCCCCCCTCCCCACCCTTACCCCCACCCCCGCTTTCTCCCGCTTTTAGATTTTTCTGCCCCTGGGAGCAAGGTCTAGCGTCGGGGAGGCCTTTTGTATCAGGTTGAAGGTCACAAACAAAACGTTGGCCCCCATCTCATCCCCCACCCCTCTCGAGGTAACTGATCCGCCCCTGTGATGGAAGAGGGGGAGCTGGGTGGCTCGGTGGTAGAGTGTTCGACTCTCGTCCGAAAGGTCCCGGATTCGGTCTGCGTCGAGGTGCGCGGGAGGACACCAGCACGGTCAGCACAGCATGTGACATGCGCCATCGAGGAACGCGCGGAGGTTTGGGCATGGTGCGAAACTCTTCCTTTCGGACAACGGATCACCAAGATTTATCTCCCTTTGTCCGTTGGCTGTTGCTGCCAGATGCCGTATGGCTGCTAATAAATGTACACCCCGGGTGGAATATTGACGTTGGCGACGTTGTTTTATTGTTAACCCCTTCACTGCCACTGGACGCATGTTTTGTCTCTAAAACCTTTGCTCACTCAACGCCAAGAGCCGTCGAAGCACCAAGGATTCAGAGTGGTATTGGTCAGCAAGACGCGTCTAGCCTCAGTCGTGAGCCCCCGCAACTGAGGGGGCTCACTAGGATCGACGCGTCTTGCAAACTGATCGTGTTCACCTTATCTCGGCAGTGAATGGGTTAATAGGTGTGCATGTGTTATGTGAAGGGGGTGTTTGTTTGTTTGTTTGATCATGCTTAACCCTTAACACTGATTCGGCCGGAGTACACCAGTGTGTGAAATAACTGAGTTTGACTAAAATAGTTCAAGGGTAGTGCCAGAATAGCTTGGCGCCTGTAGGCGCCAAGCTATTGTGGCACCACCCTTGAACTAAAGCCTTTGATCTATATTCTTATCTGTAAGTACTATAATGTATACTAATGGTCAAAACTTAAGGGCCACCCCACTTTTTTGTGTCATTGTTTATCGTCGCAAGTATGCTAATAAAATACAATGTTCTTTCGATCCAAATGGGTTAAAAGTTGACCTTAGACAGTCCACTGTACAGGGAACAATAGACAACAATTCATCAATTTCCACGAACGTGTCACTAATGCACGTGAAACATCGTCATTTTTTGTTAAAAGCTGTGCGATATTGGGACGTGTACCAAAGGCAGGCAGGTGGGAAAACTCGGTAAAGTCGTGATGCACGTGCTAAAGGGGTCAGTCGTAAACACTGAGCACTTCTGTTTCGCTACAAATACTGGTACAGTAGGGGCATAATTGTCACTTTCCTAACCATCCTACCACGATGAAGACTAACGCCAGTAGATCAAGGCCGTGCGCCAGCATGGCTGCAGGATGGAATTTCCGGACGAGAAGTTGGGAGACGTCTTGGGGTGTCCCATTCAGTGATCCAGAGGCTGTTGGCACGATTCCAAGAAACTGGAAGGGCAGAACGACGACCCTGCTCAGGATGCCCGCGCTGCACCAGCAGAAGGGAGGACAGGTACCTCTGTGTGGCGGCTCTGCGCGACCGAACTGTCATGTCAACCACTCTGCGACGTCAACTGATGCAAGATGCAAACGTTAACGTCAGCAGAGGCACCGTCTGCCGACGTCTGTGCGAAATTGGCCTGGATTCATGCAGAGCATTGAGAATACCCCTCACTCCAGCTCATCGCAGAGCCCGGGTTGCCTGGTGTCGTCAACATGTGAGGTGGAACAGACTCCAGTGGACTCAGGTTCTGTTTACTGATGAGTCACGATTCACTGTGTCCTTCAACGACGGCAGGGTGAGGGTCTGGAGACGTCAGGGCGAGCGATTCACGGATGGATGCGTCCGAGGTGGCTCGCTACGAAGGAGGCTCAGTCATGGTCTGGGCAGGCTTCAGCAGGGAAGGCATGACCCCCCTCCACGTCATCCAAGGCACCCTGACTGGACTGCGCTATCGGGACGAGATTGTGCAGCCCCTCATCCAGCCATCTCTCCAAGCCATAGGCGACAACGCTGTTCTGCAGGACGACAACGCTTGACCTCATCGCGCCCGTGTGGTGGATGAGTACCTTGAGCAACGGGGCATCATGAGGATGGAGTGGCCAGCTCGTTCGCCTGATCTGGCTCCCATCGAGCACCTCTGGGACGTGCTGGGGCAACGTGTGGTCAGCAACCACCCCCACCTCCCCCAGCCGACTCAGTTCCTGCATCAAGTGGAAAGCGATCCCACAACATGTTCTCCGAACCCTGGTGAACTCATCGCAGAGACCGGGCTGCCTGGTGTCGTCAACATGTGAGGTGGAACATACTCCAGTGGACTCAGGTTCTGTTTACTGATGAGTCACGGTTCACTGTGTCCTTCAACCACGGCAGGGTGAGGGTCTGGAGACGCCAGGGAGAGCGATTCACGGATGGATGCGTCCAAGAGGTGGATCGCTACGGAGGAGGCTCAGTCATGGTCTGGGCAGGCTTCAGCAGGAAAGACAGGACTCCCTCCTCGTCATCCAAGGCACCCTGACTGGACTGCACTATCGGGACGAGATTGTGCAACCTCTCATCCAGCCAGCTCTCCATAGGCGATGCTGTTCTGCAGGACGACAACGGTCGACCTCATCGCTCCCGTGTGGTGGATGAGTACCTTGATCAACGGGGCATCATGATGGAGTGGCCAGCTCGTTTACCCGATTTGGCTCTCATCGAGCACCTCTTGGGACGTGCTGGGGCAACGTGTAGTCAGCTACCACCACCCCCACCTCCCTCTCCCACACCTCAAGGCGTCCGCCAGCTGACTCAGTTCCTGCATCAAGAGCGGGAAGCGATCCCACAACATATTCTCCGAACCCTGGTGAATTCCATGCGTCAACGCTGCATTGAATGCTTGGCTGCAAACGGTGGGTACACTCGCTGCTGACTGGACCAGTCTTGTGTGACTTTTCAAATGAGGGGTGGGTGAACATTCTAACGTACTGCTGTTGTTACAATTGCTTGATTTACTCAAAACTTAAATGAAATTGTTACTGAATAAATTAGCAAAGTACTGTCTCCAAGCCATTATTTGTATGGTGTTCTTGGTGCGTCTGCGATAAAACGTGGCCCTTAAGTTTTGACCATTAGTATCGCTTGCATATGGCAGTGTATACATTTGAAGCTTTTAGCCTCAGTATGATATGGGTGCATACCTCCACACCAGAAACGGGTGATCTTCGGCCTTTGACAGGTCGGAAGTTAGTTCGCCTATTCCCTTCATTGACAGTGCGTAATAACCAGATACCGCACGTCTCGAATACGATAACATTCCTCAAGGGGAGGGAGGGGGGGAGGTATGCCCTAAAATCGTGAGTCGTGATTGGCGTTTTTCGGTTCTCGTAAAGTGTGATTGGAATTTTCTCATCCTTGTGGTCCGTGAAACAACCGGTCGTCGTGAAACGCGAAAGCACGCATAATGTTTTCGTGATCTGCGAAAACGTCCTGTTTAATTTCGTGAAACGTGAAAGTTTGTTGGCAGAGAGTAAATTCTAGTCCGATACGTCATCAAAGCCCTTCCCACCCCCACCCCGCCCGCCCCTCCCCGACCTCCTACCCAAATCTGTCGTTTGATTTTTAAGTCGGCCAGTTGAGGAATATGTTGTGAAAGCTGTGTACCGGCGTCACTGAACCCCGTTCCCTCCCCCCACCCCCCCCCCCTACCCCCGTCCTCCACCGTCCGTCGGAGTTTTCGGCCATTAAAAGAGTTTCTGGAAGCGGCCCAATGAGCAAAAGGCCCTCGGGCTCACGTAGGCCGCCGTTGGCCCGCGCACGATAGTACACGGGACAACGACAGCTGACGGATGGCCCTCGGGCCTTTTGCGCATGGGGGGTACCGCCGCTCTTCATCGTCTATTTCCATCGTGAACCGTGCTGCTGTTGTTTGATAGGGCTCGGAAAGTTCCCCGCGTTGCCGAGCAGCGTCGGCGCGTCAGCCGCCATCTTATGAGGATACCATAGTCATGAGATACTGAGTAGCGAAATAGTGTTTCAACACGTTTTCCTTCATTTTTCTTCCTCTTTAAAAACCAACAAATACAGATTCTGGTGAGCAGTTTCCTACAGTGATGGCAAGATTTGCTGTTATTGCTTGTAGTACGTCAGGACTTTCCTGACATTACAAAAACAGCGATTTCCCTATGAGCGCTTAGTCCCGTATCCTCACAAGATGGCCGCCATGACTGGCGTTATGACGTCAGCTTCCCGAGCCCTATTTGTAATCAGTAGTGAATCGCAGAATAAATAATGGTCGTGAGTCCGTGATGATCCCCCGTGCCGCTCCCTCATACCTTGTCGATCCTTATCGATTTAAGATGTGCTTTCTGAGAAATCTTTACGTCAGCACGACAAACAGTCTGAATTGCTCGGTAGTCGTTGATGTGGTAATCCCGAAAGCTATTTATAACACATTTTAGTGACTGATCATGGTTTCGGTCTCCTTTGTAATACTTTTTTTAAAATACGAATTATGGTCGTTTGATATATGGGAAATCCTGACGTCAGCTGTAATTCAATAACTCACTGCAGAATATTGTGTTCTGTTTATGCATGCCCTCTAAATCTTAAATATCCGCTAGTGAATCTTTTCAAGGGAGTTTCGCTGCCTGAGTTCACTGTTTGAGGAACTAAATAAATTATTGATAATAACAAAAATGAGAATCATAGTATTAGCAATGATGATAACGCTAATAATAATAATGCTAGTAATGCTAATGATAATAATGATAAGAAGACGACGAAGAAGAAGAATAATGATAATAATTGTTATTTAACAATGGTAAGGTTACATTTACAAACTACCAAAACCGAAGACAGCTAGCTAATACATGGCGGCTTATACCATAAACATGACACTCCGAACATCTCCAAGAGGTATAGATCCTCATGAGCCAGGAGGGCTCATGAGGATCTATGCCTCTTGTAGATGGTTGGAGTGTTGTCAATGATTATGGTAGAACTGTTTCTCCGCCATCGTTGGTTGTTGGGAGTCGCTCGGTGTAAACGTGTTCACTAATCCGTAAAAAAAAAAAAAAAATACCTCGGCATTAATTTCTATCTAGGCTTACACATGCAGCGGCGCATCGGGTTTCACTAGGAGGCATATGTTCTTACGAGCCCCTGTGACTGCAAGTCCCCATGAAATTCTACGCCTCTTGCTGATGGTAGACGTTAACGCCTTCGCCGCCACAGAACGTCAAATTTCTTTTTCTACCTTTGCTCATTCAAAGACAAAAGGCCAGATGGCTGTGCGCGGGCCAACGGCAGCCTAGGTCGGCCCCATGTTGTTGTTTGTTTTTTTGCATTGGGAAGTTTCAGTCGTTAACTCATTCTACCCCAGACACACCACAGCAAGATGAGGATCGACCGTGATAGTTCAAGGGTGATGCCAGAATAGCTTGGCGCCTATGGGCGCCAAGCTATTCTGGCATCACCCTTGAACTATCATGGTCGATCTGTGCCCTTCACTGCAATGCAGTCTTCGGAGGACAACGGCAAGACTTAAGGATTATGGTTTTGGGGTAAAATGAGTTAATTAAAGGAAAATGGATTCATAGTGGTCTCAGCAAGAGGTGTAGATTCTCATCAGCCCCCGCGACTGCTGGGGCTCATGAGGATCTATACTTCTTGCAGTTGCGGGGGTGGTGTTCAGTTTTTTCTCGGCAGTGAAGGGGTTAATCAGGATGCAGGGGACGGGCTGAAGCGTGCGTGTGTGTGTGTGTGTGTGTGTGTGCGTGTGCGTGCGTGTGTGTGTGTGTGTGTGTGTGTGTGTGTGTGCGTGGGGCGGGGGGAGGGGGGGGAGGGAAAGGACGTGGGGATCGATGGCCTTTTGAGCATTTTTTTTTTTTTTTTTTTTTTTTTTTTTTTTTTTGGGGGGGGGGGGGGGGGGGGTAACGGAATACGCAAAGTTATACTCAGTATGTGTAGACACTTCGTAAGTCGTGTCAGTAGCTCTTGCCGTGACATCTGCCCCCCCCCCCACCCCCACCCCCCCCCCCCCCACCCCTTCTCAAAAAAAAAAAAAAAAAATGACGCGAGAGCTCATGAGGGTTTGTGTCTAACGCTGGCCTCATTTATGTCTGTGTCTGTATTCTTCACACAGACCCTTATGCAAAGTGAGTCTGTACTGGCGTCGATACGTACTTTTTATTGGCTGACTAGATTTTAGACTTGCGGATTTGATGACTATCACGGAACACAGCCTAGTGGGTCAACATAGCGTGCGCCCACGAGCCCT
>BTPG01000005.1:44758103-44763103 GCA_036245525.1 Semisulcospira habei | reverse complement strand
CATCCACCCATCCATCCATCCACCCATCCATCCATCCACCCATCCATCCGTCACTCATTCCGTCATCCAACCGACCAATTAGTCAGTCAATCCATCAATCAATAAAAACAGCCGGTCGATCGATCACTCTATCAATCAGTCAAGGAAGCTATCAGTTTCTCCAAAGATTTTTGTTTGATGGTATTGCACTACAGAATTTTCAATCATTAGTGTACAGAAATTTCAGTCGTTTTTTTTTCTTTTTAAATTTATTCAGGCGTTATTCCTCTGCAGAATCTCAATTTTTTTACTTTTTCACGCACAGATTGTTAACACCTTCATTGCTGAGAAAAAATGAACACCACCCCAACTGCAAGAGGTATAGATCCTCATGAGCCCCCGCAACTGCGGGGGCTCATGAGGATCTATGCCTCTTGCTGAAACCACTTTGCGCCTTTTTACAGCTGGGGATCTTTGACGCTGAATGTACAAATGTTCCAATAGCACCATCTAAGTCCATGGCAGTACAAGGGGTTAATCGTTTGTTTGTTTTTCTGATCGTGACTCCCAACTCCAGTGTTGTACTCTTTATTAAAGTCTTTTTATTTCACGTCCTAGATTTTCAGAGCCGGGACTCAGAGCACTGTGCGCGTCAGGAGAGTGACGAGGGCAGGAGGGGAGGTCATGGGGCAGTGGCGGTGTCAACAGAACGTAACGCAGGCGCAGTGCGCAGTCAGTCAAATCATCTGTGAGTTCCTTGCCGTTGCTTTAACCCTTTGCGTGTCGGTAGCGGTTTTAGGCGCGATGATTCCTACCGGAATCATCGCGACTAAAACCGCTACCGACTCGCAAAGGGTTAACCACTTCACTGTCAGTGGACGCAGCTTTGTGGTGTTGTTTTTTTCAGTCATTGTAAATTGGACGTCAGAGATTCCCGGCCGTCTCAGGAACGTGGGTTAAAAGGGTTACAGCAAGAGGCGTAGATCCTGATGAGGCCCCGGGGACTCATGAGGATCTATGCCTCTTGCAGTTGTTTTATGTTCAGTTTTTCTCAGCAGTGAACGGGTTACCATGTTGTTTGTTTGTTTTTTTAAATCAGAATCTAGTTAAAAGAGGAAGGATGATCCGGTGATAGGCAACTGGCTGAATGCGCTCAAAGCATCATCTTACCCCTGGCCATGGTCGAAAATGGCAGTTGGTGTTTGTGTGTGTGTGTGTGTGTGTGTGTGTGTGTGTGTGTGTGTGTGTGTGTGTGTGTGTGTGTGTGTGTGTGTGCATGTGTGTGTGTGTGTGTTGAGGGGGATGGGAGGGCGGGTCATTCCACCGGCCGAAAAATCAGACTGAGATGGTTGTTACGTAACGTTGTCTTCTCCTTTTTTTTTTTTTTTTTTTTCGTCTTTATTTTATAGGCCAAATGGGTTTCTGGAGGAATCCTGGACCTGCCCCCCCCCCCCACCTCCCCCATCCTCCCCGCCTCCACATTCATACACCCCATGAGAAAACTGTCTCTCTTTTGTTCAGTTCCAGCACAAGTGAACAACAACCAATGCATCATATCCTTCAACGAATCGAGCAAGCTCGTGAACGCCAGGTGTGTCATCATCAAGTCCAACCCGCCAGCCTCCTGCAGCTGGAAATACTACAGAACGGTAGGCCCTTTCTATTTAACACGTAACATTCTGAGGATAAAATGGTCAATCCTTTTAGATACACTTTCGAGGGCTGTATCACAGTTCTGGAGACAAATCGACCATGATAGTTCAAGGGTGGTGTCAGAATAGCTTGGCGCCTGTAGGATGTGTCCTGTCGTAGCATGTCAAGGCTTTTGTTTAATTCTGTTTTGTGACGAGCTGTTCCATTTAGTGCAAGTGCAACAGTTGCTTCCCTTCTGTTGCTCTCTTCTTCCACGGTTGCTTCCCATCAACTTTAACTTTCACAATGCGTCGTGGCACAGTCCTAGAGGGGGCGTTTATGAAAAAAAATTGGTCCACTAGCAGACCGGAGCCCGAATATTCAAGCGAGATTTCATGACTTTGTCAAGAGTTACATAAGGAGTCTGGTTCCCGAAATTAGTCAGGTTTCTGTTTTCAGTAATGTCAAAATCACACTCTTGAGTCCTTTGTCAGTGAGGGAGTTATTGACAGGTTTTCTGTTATCAGAGTGATCGCTGACCTGAAACAGGTTCTGATGTAAAGGGGTTAGTGGAGAGGTAATAGTTGACTGGTTGTACAAATAAATGTCTATAAGAAAAAAACTTCTTTTCTTCTCTTCTCAAATAACAGTTACTTTTTTCTTCAACACTTCCAAGTTTCTTTCAATTTTGGAACCTTCGCTGTATGTTTTCTTGACTTCAAGTCTGTCTGTCTAATACAGGGCCACAGTATTCAAGATGTGAAAGGCTCTGACACCTCCACCACGTTCTCGCCCTACCACGACAGCGACAACGGACAAATTTACTACACGGGCGAGTGCCGCATTCACGAGATGCCAGTGCCCGCAGAGGAGGGGGAGTATGTGTTCCGGGTTCTAATCCTCCCCGGGGGCGTGGAGCCAGCTGTGTCCTTCTCCACCACCAACGTAGTCGGTCAGTCGCTCTTCTTAGACCTTACGGCGTGTCGGTGTGCGCCCTGCCTCGAATGAGTTCATGCACAGGTGTAACTTAACCCCTTGACTGTCGAGAAAAAAAAGTTGACAACGACCTCGCCGCAAGAGGCATAGATCTTCATGAGCCCCCGCATTTGCGGGGGCTCATGAGGATCTATGCAACTTGCTGACACCACTTTGTATCCAAGTTACTGGGGCGGTCTGGTCTCCCTGGCGTTGAATTAACTCACTCAGCCCGACGGCCGTATTTCCCAAATTTTGGAGGCCTCATCTAACGACTATGCACCAGTTGCAGGAGATGGATCGACCATGATAATTCAAGGGTAGTGCCAGATTAGCTTGGCGCCGACAGGCGCCAAGCTAATCTGGCACTACCCTTGAATTATCATGGTCGATATATCTTCTGCCGTCGGGGCTGAATGAGTTAAAGAAGATTTCAGAAACGCGGTCTACGCCGTCAGCTGGCATTCAAGAGGTTAAAGCGACCTACAGTAGAGGGTTAATAGTTGACAATGTCTCCTTTATGAACGGTCTTAGTGTGGTCTTGATAATGCTGGAGATAAAAGGTGAACCTAAATTACGAAGTTTGAATGTCGTGAAACGAAAGCGGACGTTTCTGGTTTTCATCCCCTTCGTACGCAGGAGAGTGACTTCCGGCCGTCAGGCTCAAAAGGCAGTGGGAAACCTCTGGTGCGGTGGGCCTACTCACATGGATTGAAAAAAAAAAAAAGATGGATAGAAAAGACTCAGCTGAGGCAAGACAACATCGAGAACCCCTTAGATCTGCACTCCATTTGACCAATCAAAGCCCGTCATGGAGAAGACTGCTTTAACCCCTTCACTGCCGACAACAAAAAAATGAACGCGATCCAGCTGCAAGAGGCATAGATCCTCATGAGCCCCCGCCGCTGCGGGGGCTCATGAGGATCTATGCCTCTTGCTGAGACCAATTTGTATCCATGTCCCTTGGACGGTTTTGGCTTTTGGTCGTGGAATGAACGAAAATTTCAGTTCTGAAACACAAATGCACGTACAGCAGCAGGGAAACTTGTGTGCATAGTACTGTGTCATAGCAGCTCGATGACAGTAGCGGCTTTGACGAATGCAAATCCACTGCGCCACCGCGTGCGCGCCACCGCCGCCTACTAATGCTCAAGACAAAAAAAAAGTCTTGAGCATTAGTAGGCGGCGGTGGCGCGCACGCGGTGGCGCAGTGGATTTGCATTAGTCAAAGCTACTGTCATCGAGCCCCTATGTACTGTGTAGGACATTGTGTTGTTTCGAGCACGTCCGACAGCTTTAACTGTCTACTGCCTGTTATTTATTTTATTTTTTTTCAGCACACCCCAAACTGCCTGTGCTGAAAGACTGCAGGAGTGACTGGATCGACCTGGATCGTGTCAACGCAGGGGAGGTCATCTGTACATGCACGGCTCCCGACGTTGGATCGCCTCCCGGTAATTTTTAGCCCTCTTAGCTGTGGACGTATTCAAGGCGCCCGGCATCAATAGATGCGAAAGTATCGAATAGCGTTGCCGACACTTCCGCAGCAATGGATGCGGGGCGCCTTAAATTAGTTTATCCATTTCAACCCTGACATACATGAAGCTATTGAACCATGACGGCTGAACTTCTTAGAAATGATGAACCTTGGTAGTTGAACCAAGTGGATCAGTTACCTACAAGTAGGGGTAGGGGTGGAGATCTTCTCACCGCCGGTCGAAATATAAGAGGGGAGAGGGATGGGGGGGGGGGGGCATACATGGCTTTGTGTTATTTTAATACTTCGATCCATTCAATTTTCAAGGTTTACTTCTCTTTTTTTTTTTTTTTTTTTTTTTTTCGGGGGGGGGGGGGGGGGGGGGGGGTAGGGGGCAGGGGAAGCGGTGAGAAAGACTTTGATATCAATTTCAGCCCACTTATCAAATTTCAAATATAAAACGATTTGAATTTCCAAAATCTTCAGTAGCTCGCTTGAGCTTGCCCTTAGCACCACGAGAATGTTCTGTGTTTATGTAGAGTGTGTGAATGAATGCGCGTGATTCACGTGAGCGTGCTTGTTGGGTTCAGTTCGCAGCGGCGCTTTGAGCCGATTTTCAATTGGGTAAAGCGCCTATTTAATACGCTGATTTATTTATTTATTTTAAGAGGGGGTCGGAGATCCATGGGCCCCTCACCCCTATCCCCGCAGGAATCCGCTCCTGCGGGATAAGCAAGGGACACATTCATACGCTGAATTTAAAACATACTGGTTTCAACCTTTTAACTGACGTGTAAAGATGCAAAACATGTTGTATTCTTGTACCACCAGGACACCTTTTCCTACGTCATCCGAACGGAACTGACGTCAAATCGTCCCCAACTGGCGTCATTCCGCTGCACATCCGGGACGTGTCGAGGGTGGATAGCGAGAGGGA
>BTPG01000005.1:44743103-44753103 GCA_036245525.1 Semisulcospira habei | reverse complement strand
CTGACGTCGGCCGCCAGGGCAGCCAACGACCGCCCGATGGCCTTTGCGCAGTGGGCAATAGTCACATCGAAGCAAAGAAATGAGCTGTATATATTTATAGTAATGTGTATATATAGTTGTATACATTTATATTAATGAGCATGTTACCCTTTAACCGGATTTTGCTGGGGTGGGGGTGGGGGGGGGTGGGGGGGGGGTTCTCCTGGAGGGATTCATGATCAAGTATTACCATATTACAATGTAAGTATCAGCTTATTTTGGTCTGAACTTATCTGTTCTGATTTTTGTTTTTAAATAATCATAACGTCGGAAAGAGGATGTTCATGACTTTGACCCGTTCAGAGCCAGTTGACCCTGACTGTGCTTCTGCATTCTTTGTTAATTCAACACCATAATGTACTAGCTTTCCCAGGCACATGGATTCAAAGTCAGTGGCGGATCCAGGGGGGGGGGAGGCTAACGGGCACGTGACCGCTCTGACCCCCTCCCCCACCCCCCCCACCCCACCCCCACCCACCCCCCCACCCCCCACCCCCCCAAAAAAAAAAAAATAAAATAAAAAAAATAAAAACTTTCGTGGGTTGTTATGAAAGCTGGTTGTGGTCATTCATTTGTATTATCCGACTATTCTTCTTTCTTGTAAAATGTATTTCGCACAGGTCCTTGCCAGATCGTGGGTGGGCCCAGTATGTTCATGGGACTTGTCAAATACCCCATTCGGCACTGTTGATCTGGTCAGAGTGCTTAAGCCTCACACAGAGTGTCATGTGCCCCTGAACTCACAGGGGCTCATGAGCAGATGTGCCGCTTGCTGTGCGATACACTCCACATTGCAGTCTGAAACTAATGCAGCCACTAGCTGTGGGAAAGTATCCAGTTAGTGCGCAGCCAAGTCCCTCAGCCAGCCATAGAGGTTCATATGCCTCTTCAGCAGTCAGAGGGGCTCATGGAAAGCAGTACCTTTTTATGTGCGATACCACCCACACTGCTTCCTCAGTCGAGTCAGTCATCTAGTCTACGATTGTGGACATCCTGCAAGGACATAATCCAATCAGATAGCGAGAAATCTCCCCCGGGGTGTGCAGTCTCTGTCAAGGCTTATGGTCACCTTTGATCTGATCCAGATAGAGTCGTTTGTCTGTGGTGATGGACTTGCCTAGGTGACTGCTAATCTCTAATACCATCACGCCGGACGGCACTGCGGTTCGCCAGTTTAACTCAGGTTGCGTTTTGACGTAGTGGCAGTGGCCATGCACCATTGCCCATCAGAGAATCATTGTCGTTATTGACACTTGCCATGCCACTAGAGGGGAGGTGTCGGGTGTGTTGACTGAAAACACTAAGTAACCTTTGAGTAATCGCCATCCAGTGTAAGAGGTATACATCATGGAAGATCATGACTGCTTATCTGTGTTCCTCATATGGAGGAGGTTATTGGGTGAATCTATCACGGTTTTTCACGAAAGGCGTGTCAGTGTAGAGTATGGGCTGTGTTTTTCCACAACATGGCTGTATTTTTCCTCAAACGGAGGAGATAATTGGGAGTATATTGTTGTCGATACATACATGATGGTTGCTCCTGCAGAAATCCCAAGTACAACATTTTTTTTTCATCAGAAAATTAATACCATAGTAAAAGAATCAGAATTACCTATTTACACCTTTCGCTTTTAGGGAGATGGGGTAGAGGCGGGGAGCACAAGTGATCAGTCCTCCTTGCGAAAACTTGCTGAGCGGTGTTGTGTCCCGAGATTTTTTTTTTTTAAATCATCTTGCAAAAATAAAGACTTCCAGCTCTGATAACTATATGTTTGAGAACACTCCGACAAAAATATGCCTCAGAAAAAGCAGACCGAAAGGGTTGACTGCCAGTGCCTGTAATTTAGAAAAAACTACCAAGTGAGTAGGAAAAGGCACTGTCAAGGGAGAGAAGTGTGCATGATCGACCAGTGATCATAGATCTACTGTGGCCAAAGCACACCAAAAAAAAAAAAAAAAAAAAAAAAAAAAAAGAGATAGGAAAGAGAGGGGGCGCTAAGAAAGTGACTGAAAGCAATGCATATGGAAGCCCCCCCGAAGGGGGGCGTATCACATATCCACTGTTCCAGCCACTCAGTGCATGGAAATTTAAATCTAGGTCCCCCCAAGGGGGGTCCAGATATTTAGCCGGTGTGGACAGCTGTTTCAGTCTTGGCGACCTCTTCAGCACACCATCGGCAATACTGGAGGAAGAAGGAACTTCTGCTTACCTGCAAAGAAGACCACATTTTTACTGTGGTTTCTGCAGGGGCATACATTCCATGCCTCCACCTAGAGCCAAACCTCCATGCACCCTAAGAGAGAACCTACTAAAAAGGGGGAAGGATTTGCAGTCGAAATTGTGTTAAAAAAGCAGACCGAAAGGGTTGACTGCCAGTGCCTGTAATTTCGAAAAAACTACCAAGTGAGTAGGAAAAGGCACTGTCAAGGGAGAGAAGTGTGCATGATCGACCAGTGATCATAGATCTACTGTGGCCAAAGCACACCAAAAAAAAAAAAAAAAAAAAGAGATAGGGGTGGAGGGGGGCGGGGGGGGGGGGAGGGGGGAGGGGGGGCGGGGGGGGGGAGGGGGGAGGGGGGGCGGTCGATTGTGCCGCCTCGTCTAGACACCCTCAGAAAGAACAGTTACAGCACAATAGCAGATTTGTAAAAAAAAAAAAAAAAAAATCAAAAGAACAAAGGAAGACGCAAAGAATGAACAATTTCAACGCAACGAGTTGTAAATGTCCTTAAGCGTGTTTCTTTCTTTGTTAGAATTTTCGTTGCATTATAAACACTTGCCAGTCACCATTTTGGTCTGGATTTAGTATATTAAATTTTGTATGTTCAATTAGATTTGCGTCCTAAAAATGACGCAGTTCCGAAGTCATGGACATAGGGGTGGAGGGGGGCGGGGGGGGGGAGGGGGGAGGGGGGGGGCGGGGGGGGGGGGAGGGGGGAGGGGGGGGGCGGTCGATTGTGCCGCCTCGTCTAGACACCCTCTGGATCTGCCCCTGTAATTATTGTCAGCAAAAGGCATAGATCCTCATTAGGAGATATACCTGTTGCAGTTGGGTAGTGTTCAGATTTTCTCGACACCGAACGAGTTAATGAAACGACCTCTTTCAGTACACGGTATCACTTTTATCATGTATTTTATGTCTTACTGTGATGTTGCGCAAAATGGCGAACGTGACTTTGTTAATTATGAAGTTTGCATGCTACAAAATGAAAGACTTTTCTATCTTCTTCTCTTTTGTAATAAGGAGCGATCCCCCTATGATCACAAACCTATTTTGTACCTACTCACATGAACATTATTGTTACTGTCTAAACTGAAATCGGTCGTTAATTTAAGCACGCGTACTTTTCAACGCATACGTCAAGCCACACAATGATTATGCCGCGACAGTTTGGGACGGCTACAACGAGGTCCAGCGTACTTTTCAACGCATACGTCAAGCCACACAATGATTATGCCGCGACAGTTTGGGACGGCTACAACGAGGTCCAGCGTACTTTTCAACGCATACATCAAGCCACACATTGATTATGCCGCGACAGTTTGGGACGGCTACAACGAGGTCCGGCGTACTTTTCAACGCATACGTCAAGCCACACATTGATTATGCCGCGACAGTTTGGGACGGCTACAACGAGGTCCAGTTCAAGAAAATAAATTCCCTATTGAAGAGAGCGCCAAACTAATTTTACCTGGTTCCTCCCTAACCATTGAGGCGAGGCTTGAGGCAGCTGGACTGCTTCCTCTCGGCAAACACTTAGCATTTAACAAGTGCGTACTAGTGCACACAGTTCTTAACTCATTGTGACCGAGGTAGGAAATACCCACATTTTGGAGTTATCCTCATAGGACTGCATTACATTTCAGGAGACAGATCGACCATGATAGTTCAAGGGTGGTGGCAGAATAGCTTGGCGCCTATAGCCGCCAAGCTACTCTGCCACCGACCTTGAACTATCATGGTCGAGGCATATATTGTGCTGTGTCGCGGGCACAACGAGTTAACGAAAAGGCCCCCAGCTACTTATCGGAACGCCTTACTCTTAATGGGAAGAGATACAGCACTTCTTGGAGCAACCCGAGCATGAAGCGGCCCCGCATTGATTTGTATGAATCTAGTCTATTATATCGTTAGTATTACACCCACCCAGATCTACCCTGGGGAGACTTGGTTGCGGTTATCTACTTTTCAGTTCCAGGTTCAGTCTGGTCAGCCCTACTTTTTTATAATTCAAATCAGGGGCTGATGTTTGTGTATGTGCGATTTATTTTTAATATTATGCTCCACTGCTGGCTTAGGTTACTTTTACTTTTAGATGAATGTGTTTGTATTTGCGAGTGTGCGTGTGTGTGAGTGTGTGTGTGTGTGTGTCTGTGTGTGCGCGCGCGTGCGTGTGTAGTGTGTGTGTGCGCGCGCACGCGTGTGTGAGCGTAACTCTGTGTGTGGGTTTTCTGTGTGTGTGTGTGTGTGCGTGTGTGCGTTGTGTGTGTGTGTGTGTGTGTGTGTGTGTGTATGTGTGTGTGTGTGTGCAAGGACATGATTAAAAACATGTCTTCTTTGTACCTAATCATTTATCCTTGAGAAATAAAGTTTCATTTCAATAAAGTTTCATCTCTCTCTCTCTCTCTCTCTCTCTCTCTCTCTCTCTCTCTCTCTCTCTCTCTCTCTCTCTCTCTCTCTCTCTCTCTCATTACCATGTTTTGTTGTGTGCACTGTAATACTTAATCAAAGCCAGTATTAACTCATTCGAGGCGTGCTGCCTCCGGATACGCGGCATGAGGTTCGGATCCGGAGGCGGCACATCTCGAATGAGTTAAAGTGGTCATTCCAGTCTAGACAAAGCCATTGATTGTCATTAGAGACAGATGATATGGTTACGATGGTGATGACAATGGTCACGATGGTGATGACAAAGGTCACGATGGTGATGACAAAGGTCACGATGGTGATGACAATGGTCACGTTGGTGATGACAATGGTCACGATGGTGATGACAATGGTCACGATGGTGATGACAATGGTCACTATGGTGATGACAATGGTCACGATGGTTGATGACAATGGTCACGATGGTGATGACAATGGTCACGATGGTGATGACAATGGTCACGATGGTGATGACAATGGTCACGATGGTTGATGACAATGGTCACGATGGTTCTGACAATGGTCACGATGGTGATGACAATGGTCACGATGGTTGATGACAATGGTCACGATGGTTCTGACAATGGTCACGATGGTGATGACAATGGTCACGATGGTGATGACATTGGTCACTATGGTGATGACAATGGTCACGATGGTTGATGACAATGGTCACGATGGTGATGACAATGGTCACGATGGTGATGACAATGGTCACAATACCTATTTTATCTGCATTGTACCTCTAACCCTTGCGCCGCCAGTGGTCATTAGCTGCGCGTCTGAAGCGACTGCATAATGATCAAGATTTCAATGAGGAACACATATGTAAATAGGACCAAAGTTAACTGGACGTCCTACGACACATAGGCATAAAGAACACATGACTAACAAGAGACATAAATCCTCATGAGCCCCCTCGACTGCGAGGGCTCATGAGGGTTTATGTCTCTTGCAGCTGGGTAGAGGTCGCCTTGCCTGGACAGGTAAATGATTAGGAGTGCCCATGCACATGACATTACATTTACACTATAGCAGATCTATCACCTGTATAGTGCTTTTGTATAGTGCTTTGAGTACTTACCTTCTCGAGTGAATTTAACTGGAGTACACACGCACACGGCACGCCGGCGCTTAATGTGCTACACCAGCAACAACAATTACAAACACAGCAACAGCAACGGCAACAGCAAAAGCTAATCAGAATTAGTTTAGGAACAGTTGCGCAAGTCAGTCCTGTTACCCTGCTTTAATTGGAACATCTGGCTGATACGGTGCCTGGCTGGTTAGTTCGGGGTTTAACGTCCACGGCACCGAAGTGATAATGGACGGCCCTGATGGGGGACAGGGAAATCTATTGCCTATAGTGTACGACCTGAACACTGATCAATTCAGGCGCACTGCTACTGTGCCATTTTGATTTACCAGGACCTTTCAACGGACATGCTATGGACGATACGGTGCCGTTCCCAGACATTCAAATGAAGTCCTGCCGGGTCCTAAATGACTGGATCGATACGGGCCTAACCGCTTCCCTTCCACAGTACGTGCATTTTGTTTCTGAAACCTGTGTTCACTGAATGACCAGAAGTCGTAACTGTCTAAAGAACGTGGACACAAAACTGGTCTCAGCAAGAGGCGTAGATCCTCATAAGCCCCCCGCGGTCGCGGGGGGCTCATGAGGATCTATGCCTCTTGCAGTTAGATCGCGTTCACTTTTTCTCTGCAGTGAACGGGTTAACCACCTTACCGACAGTAGACGCTGACTGGGTTCAGAAATCATCGTCAATTCAGCCTGAACGATCCCCACCCATCGAACGAACACGGACACAAAGAGGCTTCAGCAAGAGGCACAGATCCTCATGAGCCCCCGCCAATACGGGGGCTCATCATGAGGGCTATGTAGACCCTTTTCCTGTGTACTAACTGTCCTGAAGATGCTTGTGTAACCAAGCCTTGAACAACTGTATGGAACGTATTGATTTTATATCATTTGGAAGTGAGTTCCAAAGTTTAGCACCTGAATATGAAAAGGATGTTTTATATAATTTGGTGTTTTAACAAGTGTTTCCTTGCACTTGAGCACCAAGTTATTATAACTGAGTTGCTTGTACAGCGGTAAAACACCAAGCTGCTAAAATTTGTCAGCAGTGCTAACTGCGAATCTAGCTCCATCAGGTATCAGCAGTGCTAACTGCACATCTAGCTCTATCAGGTATCAGCAGTGCTAACTGCGCATCTAGCTCTATCAGGTATCAGCAGTGCTAACTGCGCATCTAGCTCTATCAGGTATCAGCAGTGCTAACTGCGCATCTAGCTCTATCAGCTATCAGCAGTGATAACTGCGCATCTAGCTCTATCAGCTATCAACAGTCCTAACTGCGCATCTAGCTCTATCAGCTATCAGCAGTGCATCTAGCTCTATCAGCTATCAGCAGTGCTAACTGCGCATCTAGCTCTATCAGGTATTGTCTTCACTGCCCTTCTATGAAGTGAATTCAGCCTTTTCAAATTAGCTTCACTAGCACCGTCCCACACAGTTGAGTCCAAGTAGGGCTGTATGTGAGCGCTGTAATATATTTTTCGTTTTGTTTCATCAGTAAGCGCTGTAAGCTTTGACAACAAATATAAGTTCTTGGCCAAAGTTTTGCATATTTGGCTAATATGACCGTGCCAACATAGCTTGTCGTCTATGACGATTTATAGAACTCGTTGCTCTCGAACTTGTTTACATTTCTGAGAGCTGAAAGTAAGTTTTAGAGGAGGTGGGATAAGCTGGTACTTCTGTCTGGTTGTGATGAGCATGCATTTGGTTTTGAAAGGATTAGGCACCATACAGGTATCACCACACCACTGTGATATCTCATCTAAGCTACTTTGAACCCCCTGGTGATTGTGGTAATATCCGTCGATGACACATCAAGCGTTCCGTCATCGGCAAAAAGACTACATGTTATATTAGGATTTGAGATATGAACAGTTAAAAGTGGAATTTGAAATGATGTATCTGGCTGAAGTTTTTCTTTACAAAACTCGATTAATTTTTCCGATACTGCGTTGGGTGAGTTTTGTAACAGTGAATTAGCCATCGAAAGAAAGTGATGGTTAAATGCATCAGCAGTTATATTCGTGCAATGGGAAGTATTTTCGTGTGTGTGTGTGTGTGTGTGTGTGTGTGTGTGTGTGTGTGTGTGTGTGTGTGTGTGTGTGTGTGTGCGTGCGTGCGTGCGTGCGTGCGTGCGTGAGTGTGTGTGTGTGTGTGTGTTCGTTCGTTGGATCGTCGTTCGTGCTTTCGTTTGTCTGTTCACTCGTTCGCATTTTTGTTCCTTGGTCTGGTCGTTCTTTCGTTCGGTCGGTCGCTTGCTCTTTTCATTACGTGCGTGCTTGTTTGTTGGTTGCTTGGTTACCTGTGAGACAACAACACCTAACCCACGTGCTATTGTCCACACCAACAACTGCTGTATCGGTTATCATGGCGTGCTTCAGCGGATATGTCAGCCGCGTCGGAGTTTATTTTGTACCCAGGGGCGGATCAGTTACCTCGAGTGGGGGGGGGGGGGGCAACTTTTTGTTTGGGACCAAATCGAAAAGAGAGGGAGAGGGTTGGCGGGGGGGGGGGGGGGGAGGTTGGGGGGGAGGGTTGGGGGGGGGAGGGTAGGGAGAGAATCTCCTCGACGCTAGACCTTGCTTCCAAGGGCCGATAAATCGAAAAGCATGGATGGGGGGGGGGGATGTGGCGGCTCATGAGGATCTATACCTTTTGCGTGGGTGGCATTGAATGTCTCTTGGCAGTCCGCAAAGAGTTCAATTATTTTCATGTTCCGTCTCATTCATTATTCATTCTGGTTCCGGCAAACATTTTAGTTGGCTTTCAGACAGGAGTAACAGACCCGTGCCTGGTGTATTGTGTTTCATGAAAACCCGGAACGTTCTTGTTTAATCTCGTCACTATAGTTTCGAAGCTTTTTCCTGTTGCAAGTCACAATATTACAAACAAAATACCAGCAAACAAAGAAACACGCTTAGAAGAAAACAAGTGCAGCGAAATTTGCGTTGTTCTTGTCCTTTCTAAGCTTATTTCTTTCTTTCTTTCTTTCTTTCTTTCTTTCTTTCTTTCTTGGGATTATCTTTGCATTTTTCACGCTCAACAGTCACCTTTGCATTTTTCACGTTTAACAGTCACATTTGCATGTTCACGCTTAACAGTTAACACTGCCTTTTTCACGCTTAACATTCACCTTTGCATTTTTCATGCTTAACAGTCACATTTGCATTTTTCACGCTTTCGGCATTGTTAACGCATAACAGTCACCTGTGCATGTTTCACGCTTTGCATTGTTAACGCATAACAGTCACCTGTGCATGTTTCACGCTTTGCATTGTTAACGCATAACAGTCACCTGTGCATGTTTCACGCTTTGCATTGTTAACGCATAACAGTCACCTGTCCATGTTTCACGCTTTGCATTGTTAACGCATAACAGTCACCTGTGCATGTTTCACGCTTAACCTCCATCCTACGATGCTAAGAACTTCACGATCTTTTGGATGTGGGTGACTTAGTCGACCATGGATTTCATATAGGCAGTCTGCTGTTTATCCTTATCTGTTGGGTTTTCATATAGGCAATTTGCCGGGTTTTTTTCTGATGTGTTGTGTGTGGGCGAGTTAGGCGCCCATGCTCTTCAAATAAGCAAACAGCCATTTAGCCTGATTTGTAAGGTAAAATCCCAACCAGTGTGTTGCTTTGTTTCTGTGCCACGGCACTGTTGCTAGTCAGTCTGGTATTCCTGTGGCCGACGTGTACACCCTTCGCCAAACTAACCCTAACCCTGGCCGGTAATAATCAGGGACGTTGAATGCAGTGAAATATTCACCTCCTCGCCAATGATCGCATATTAAAGACAAAACGTGAACATGAGACATGCTGATCTCCTCAAAACTAAGCCGAACCACAACGCAGCCAATTTTTTTTTTTTAAGTTAAACTAAAGCACCATAAAGGAAAAAAAAAATCTAACTCGGTGGAGTAAATGCAAGCGCCAAACACGAAAGTTTAACCAGACAAACGCCAGATTACAATAACATTATGAAAGTACCCGCGCGTAAGTCTGACGACAACAGCCTGCAGGCTGTCATCAGCAGGCAGAACTATCAACCCTAATCCGTCATATATCTGGGGATAGGGTATACACGGATATCGATATACGTACAGCATAACGCAGCATTAAAACACGGTTTGGTGCGCTGACGATAAACAAAACTAACATTTCAAAGCAAAACTTCATCGAAACACATCTGTGACCTGAATTA